>OZ008348.1:7190725-7790725 GCA_963931975.1 Cataclysta lemnata | reverse complement strand
AATAATATATTTATGCGTATTAGTAAACTGACAAATCCAAGCTTTTTAAAATTATGGGGACAATATTTGCTTTCATTGTGTAGACAGCGATTTTGTAAGCCTAACCTAGCTGAGAGTATGTGCATGTGTCAGCACTCTTAATACCTCCAGGTGGCAGCTTAGGACGGGTATTTGTCTACCTGCAAAGTAACAAAGAAATATATTTAGTAAGTTTTGAAGGAAGTCTTAACAATACACTTATCAAAAGTCTTATTTTAGAAGCTGGTCATTTTAAATATTATTTAATTAGAGTTTGAAAATCTACATGTTACGTGTTTACAAAATATCATTAAATAAGATAATATAAATAATAAAACATGAGTTCACCATTTCAATCAAGTACAGGACATGCTTATTGTATTTTTAGTGATTTTAGACTAGTTTCAACAAGGAGTATACATACATGACCCGCTTGTGGGCCTGTTTCACAATCGACAAGTAGGTTCTTAGTAGCTTACTTGGCACACATATTGACATACATTTCATATTACAACTGTCAAATAATCTGCCAAGTAAGCTACTAAAAACTTTCTTGTCGATTGTGAAACAGGTCCTAAGTGTAGTAACACACTGGAAAAGTAACTTACACATTGTTTTTATAATCGTATTCGCACCACATCCAAACTGCGATGAGTTCCTGTTAAACCACCTAGCAATATACATACTGCAATTTACGTGCCTCCTACAGAACTAACACAGTTGGCAAAATGGGTTAATACACCTCTGCCTAACCCTTCAGAGACTAAAAATTTAATGACCCAATAATAAAAAATGAACTTATTAGAAAAATATTCTAGTTACCTCTTTTTAGGAGTTTCTTCTTTAGCTTTCTTTTCTGCCTCCCGCCTCTTGGCTGCCTCCTCTCTCTGTTGACGAATAATGGCCAACCTTGCCAAGTCTGCACGGGCCTGATCGGTTTTGCCTTCAGCGTGTGCTTTCTGATATGCAGCTGCGGCACGTTGTTTTTCTATTTCTTCCCGTTCACGTCTGTAAAATTTTACAACTTCACTCACTAAAACATAGTTTGTAGGAAATATAAACAAATCATGTACAGATAATTTGTTTTGTTATAACTGAAACTCAAATACATGTGAGAACAATTTTAAATAAAGTAAGAAAAAAAGTGATAGTAATAAGTACCGCAACAAAAAGGAATAGTTTTTCAATATCCAATAAGTTATTTACAACCTAATTCCTAATTTTGCCAAAACTGCTTGTGTTCCTTTAACTTGGGATGGTTTAAACAGGGAGATGTAAGATTTTGAAATAAAGGGCCTGATTGTAGTAGATTGTTAGCATTTCACCAGCTGTAGAATAAACAACACCATTCGTAAATTCTCAATCAGCCTGCCAAAGAAAAAGTAGATGGCTACAAAGCAACTTTAAATAAGCCACATGTAAAGCACCTTTTGCCACCCAAATGGAGGGGATAACACTAACACCTTACCCAAAGAGGGTTGGTGTCACCCCCATCCCATTCTCTGGGATTAGAATGTCCGACTTTATATTTTTTAAATAAAACAAGTGAGTTACTTACCTAGATAGTTGTGGTTTCTCTCCTTCCCCTAAGGTATTCAAATTAGATAATTTTTTATTTTTCTTTACTACTCTATTAGGATTTTCTACCTCTATGAGACCAGAAACTCCCTTTGCCTTAGTAGGATGCTGGAAATATTAAAAAAGTATTTTATTAATTAAGGTACACAAATAGCTCTATTTACAGGGGACATAGTCCACAATATAAACTTCTATAATGATTTTTAATATTTTTGGCTACCAAACAAATAAAACTATACTAATTATTTTTTAAATTTGAGAGAATCGCCTTGTATTATTTTTTGTTCTTAGTATAGACAGCTTAAAAATAGTACTTAATATTTGAATTATAGTAAATCTCTACTTTAAATACATAATTATACATTTGAATACTGTTAGTTATTATATAAAAATAAAGTATTTTGGATGTTTTAAGCCTCTATGACTTAAATTTCTTTGAACAATGAAACAAAGCATAGGTTTACTGTACTACATACATCTTCATCTGAGTCACTATCTTCAGAGCCGCTTCCAGAACCTGATTTATTATCTCCGGATTCTTCCTCACTTGAACTATCCCCTTCATGCTCTTTTCTCCATCTGAAAATTATAAAATAACATTTAAAATAATTACCATTTAACATCTTCTGTTTATATTGTACAAGCAACTTGTTTAAATATATAGGGACATAATTATAAAGGCCAGCTGTAATAAAAGGTTTATATATAATAAAAAACATAGACATTCAGAACTGACCTATATAAAGAAACAATATTAAAGTACAGTCATAACTGATAAATATAGTGTGCAAATTTATTAACGTACTTCTTCTTTTGTTCTTCTTGCTTACGTTGCTCCTCTAATTCTTCAGGGCTAGTGAATTTACGGTTGCGGCCTTTGTGATTAGTGTATTTACCTTCAAACAATACATTTTTAGAGGTTATAATTGGAACCTTATTAGAATGAGAACTTTGCAAACACAAGATAACTTGTCACTACATTTTCATTAGAATTACTTACAACTACTCGTCCAGATGAAAATAAATAAGTTAAAAATAATTTAATGCGTTTGAAAAATAAACCACATTCGATATCATTGGACGACATTGAAAGCGACTCAATACTCAGTTGATTAATAGATACTCACCACGCGGCATGGTTGATATAAAATTGATAAAACTAAACTGTTTGAAGTCCGAATTAAAATAAATTAATTGTAAGTAAAGAATGATGAAATCAAAGAATTATTATAAACTAGTCGAATTTGGCGTTGACGTATTACCGGAAACAGATTAGTGAGCATTTTTGTTTATGGCAATGGCAACATTGGCAACATCATAAAGTATAGAAGGAGGAAAGAGCTTTTGTTTTTAAAATGGTCTCGTTCACAGAAAGGAAGGAATTTTCTCATTCTGCTTAGTTATGTTTTTTTAAAGGGGCCTTCCTTAACGTAAACGTACGCTGAGAAAGAAATAAATTTCCTCATACAGCTTCGCTATTACAGCACTAGAGTGCGCCCCAGAAAAGTCTGCGCGCAATGGGTGACGCTGCTCGCTAGCATTGACACTCCTCGACAAACAAAATAGCATACGAAATTTTAGTTCCAATTTTGAGCCACGGACATAATATTTGGCGCGCACTCTATCTATCATACTAAGGGCATGTTTCACAATCGACAAGTAAGTTAGAAGTAGCTTACTTCGCAGATTATTTATTTCTTCTGAATTCCGTCGTTTTCATACAAAAAATCATGATTGAAATACCGCTCATTCTAAAGAGACATCAATTGTCACTGTCGTGGACGAATGGCGAAATCACTCTTGACTCGAAAAATAAAAATATCACTTGTCAAAATTGACGAACTGGCGTTTCCGGTGTCGAAAATAAAAACATTTTATCTGAAATGTTTGAAATTAATTTCAAAGTCAAATACGTTTTAAATTAAAGTTATGAAGGATTTCATTTTATTGCTAGTCTAATATTGTTAATTTCGACGATGACAAATAATAACATTGGATTTGATTTATGACTGACGTCTGTCATCATGTCTATGATAACTTTTTTATTCTTCCATCTAGGAAGGCAAACGTTTTAATTCATACATCCCAGACCGTGACGTCATCGCATGATTTTTACATTTTTTTTTCTCTGTAATTAAGTAATAAAAAAAATTAATAAAAATATTTTCGAAGTCAGGATTGGAAAATAAAGAAACGGTATTTTTATTTTGGGAGGTTGTCATTTTTGAAATGTTGTCAATTGTGAAACAGGCCCTAAAAACACCTTATGGACTGTCTCGACCGAAAAAAACCGAAAAAAAAAACTGATAAGTACCACGAGCACGACACTGTTAAAATTTGTCTGATGTCATCAAGTCACCCTGATTCCCTTTTGATTCATATCATAGAAAATCATCCATTACACCGCAAAGATGCGAGTGATTAATTAATATACAAAAAAGTAATAGAAAGGTCGATGTCAAGAGACTGATGAATGGAAAGAGTGATTGAGATAACAATATTCCAATCCATACTTTTAAGGTTTTGGCGTAGGTTTAACAGCAGGAATCATGCTGGCTGATACCGATCCTTTTTGTGTATGCGTTTTGTTGGTGGATTTTCCATTTGTCGCCCTCATATTTATTCGTTCATAGCTTTGTTGTTCACGGAAAATCGTGCTCGTCGTTTCTTAATCGTTTCTAATTCTTTTATGGGGAAATGTATACTTTTCTATAATAAGATACCAGGATCTTTGACTGAACTGCCTCAACACAAATTTAAGCCTTATGTAAAAAAAGTACTAATGGCAAAAGGATACTAAAAAAATTCAGGACTATCTAGATGACAAGGATGTTTGGAATAAATAACTTTTATTTTTATATAATCGATGATTAATATGCTGTTCTGTCTGTAATGAAGGATGTTGATAGCTTCAGAAATTGTGACTCTAAATTATTACTTGACAAAGAGAATACAATACTACGTAAGATTACTTGACGTTAAAGCTATTGACATCTTTCATTAAATTTTCATTGAATTTAGAATATATATTTTATATGTAACTAAGGAAGGAAAATACCCGACTGAGTTTCTTGCCCGTTCTTCTCAGAACAGGGCCTCCCGGTAGCGGACGCTGTTAGCGTTACGAACGGATGGCGTAGATTTCTCGCTAGATATTGAAAACTTGTGTGTCCGTATAGGCAAGTTGGGGGTTGGGGGGTTGATTGGTAGTGCGCGGCATGTTTCGGTTTATGTGATTGGCGAGTTGTGGGATTGTATTTGGTGCATAATTTACAATGTACCTGCAATGTCATAACTCGTTGACAATGGTGGGTTTCTCTACAGCCTACTTGCGTGCCGTTCTGCTAGCGGAGCGTTGGGCCCTGATACGTTTAAGAAAAATAGCAGGCAGAGTTTTAGTTTCCAATTTTTACCACGCGCAGTCTCATCTGGCGCACACTCTACCTACCTATTACTTCACCTGGGCTTACCATTCGGAATAACTAATCCCAATTATAGATGATGCTATCAATAGTATCATAATAAATGGCTATGTAAATCTAAGGAATCATCGGCAGTTAAAGAGGATCGGTTCTAGCCGCGATTCTTCATCAGAACGCCAAAATTAGCCTAGACTGGACTGATGATTACCTAATGCTTTTCATTGGCCTGTTGATATAAATGCAATTTCGACAGACAGAAACCTATCAAAATGTTACTGCATTATTTTGTTAAAAAGTGCCCACATATTTGAATATCTACATCTAAGTTAAGTACTAATTTAATTTTGATCTCGTTAAAACTTCTTTAGTTGATTAAAAAACGAAAAATAAAAGTTCCTGTAGTTGATTTTTTTTTTGTATTTTTTTAATAACACAACGGATCACAGTCATCAACATCTTCACCAGCCCTTCAATACCCCCACCGGGCCTTCCTTGCCTATGAGTGGAAGAATAGAGGGAGAGTGCAGCTTGGTGGGTATTAACGTCTGCAGATGCAGCCGGGACCAACAGCTTAACGTGTCTTCCGAAGCACGGAGGAACTGGAGATAATTTTTTTTTTGGCCACCCATCTAATGGCCGGCCTTAGCGAACATTGCTTAGTTTACGCAATCGTAGGCCAAGCGCGCTGGCTCCTTAATTCCTTGATATGTGGAAAATAATTAACTATCGATTTGAAGAATCTCAAGAATTTGATGGACTGATGTGTAGCACTTTCACCTAAATAGAATGGCACGTTCTCCTCCTTACATTAATTTGTATTCACTGTAGGTAGCTGAACATAACCTATAAGCCGACTGCCCAAAAATAGATTTCTGAGTTTCTAACACTCATGCCTACATCTTTCTTTAGATGGAAGAATTTATAGGCGCATATCTTCTCGTTGGAAGAAATATAGGGAGAACGTCAACCCTGTGCGGTATAACATTAGACTTGAGTTATAATTTGTGGGTTTAACTTGGATTAAATACCTACTGCAGATATACGAAACGATTGTAGGTTTATGTGATTTAAAATAAATATTTATTTTGCTCTAAACAGCATCGTAAAAGTTTCATTTTGAGATTATTATTTTGATTTGAACAATAAAATAAAACGCTAGAAAAATTATCAAAAGAAATTTGTGGTTAGAAAAAGTTCGAGTATAATCTTGATGCGGGAATTGATCTTGCTTCCTCTGCATTCCGGGCAGATGCCTATTCCACTCGGCCAACCAAGACGTCTTAATTTTGAGATTGATTGGACACACCTACCCAATAAGAGATAATTCAGTCATAAAGACTAAAGTGCTAATTTAAGTACCTATTAAGTTAATGTAATTATAATAAAATAAGCCGTGTGGTGACGGCAGAGTAGAATACAACTGTCACCACCCCAAATCTCTCCCGTGGGTGTCGTACAAGGCGATCCCATCCTATTTGAGGTCGGCGCTGTATGTCCTCTTTCTCCACTCTCCTCTGTCACTCGTCGCTAAGTAATAAAGTTTTATAGGTCGTCAAAAGAAAAAGTTTCCAATGGCATTTCTCCACAGAAAAATTTAACAATCCTATCGGTGAATTTTGTCTAGCGTTGTAACTTTAGTGCCGTGTGGTGACGGCAGAGTAGAATACAACTGTCACCACCCCAAATCTCTCCCGTGGGTGTCGTACAAGGCGACGAAGGATAAATCAGTGATGAGGAATGGGCAGCAGCGTTCCTCTTATACCACCTAGCAATGTACTGCGACTTTTGTGCCCGATAAATGGCAATAGGCTCGCCACCTATTACATGGGACCTAGCATAATTGGCGAAGCATGCGTGCTAGTTCACCTCTGCCTACCCCTTCGGGGATATAGGCGTGATTTATGTATGTATGTATATGTTATTATAAAGTGCAAAAATTCACTTGAATAAGGTCAAGGTTGATTTAGTGACTTTATATGAGGGGCGCATCGCGACATCGTTTGCTTTGTGGATCCGCTCATGTAATATAAAAAATGCTAAGCAATGCCCAAAATCCACTGACACGAATTTCAGACAACAATAACAGAAATGTGGGTTTCGTGTTACAAACGGGACTGTAGAATATATAAGACTCTCTCGGACACCCGGACACATAACATCACACAATCTGGGATAATTTTCAAAGCCTCACCATTTCGTTCATATATACATACATAAATTACGCTTATATGCCCGAAGGGGAGGGTAGAGGTAAATTAACATAGGTGGTGAGCCTATTGCCATTTATCGCCCCGATAGGGACATATTGCTTGCTATAAGAGGGATGCTGCTACCCATTACTCAGTGCTGTCTGCATCCTTAGTCGCCTAGTACGACACCCACGGGAGAGATGGGAGTGGTGACAATATATTCTGCTCTGCCCTCACCACACGGCCATTCCGTATGTTTCCTTTAACAAACCCGATTGGCGGCACGGTCATTGACCTGCCTATAATTACACCCGAATTGCAAAGGCCGCTGTGTTATTATGTCGTAACACTTAGAATTCCTTATCGAGTATTCGGCTTGATCATTATATATCTGCCAAGCGCCATTCGATTTTACGATATGCGATGTTCCAAGTTTTTTGCTAGTGCCGTTATTTTAATTATGTAGGCTACTTGTGGTGTTTTTATGGTAAGTATAACATATAATGATTAAGTACCTTCATACTGAATCATAACAAATACATATTAATTGTCATACATACATAAATCACGCCTATATCCCCGAAGACCGGTACCTACACCCACATTTCACCAATTACCTAGGATAGGGTAATAGGTACTAGGTACCATGTAATATGTGGCGAGCGTATTGTCATCAGGCACGAAAATCGCAGGTCATTGCTATGTGGCATAAGAGGAATACTGGTGCCCAATACTCATTGCTGTCTTAACCCTTAGTCGCCTTGTACGACACCCGGGGGAGACGGACCCCCATTTCTACCGTGAGTATATTGTATTCTGCTCTGCCGTCACCCTGCGGCGGTCTCTTACGTAAATTATTCCTACCCCTTCCGGGATTTAGGCGTGATTTATGTATGTATGTATTTACGTAATAATAATTACTCGAATATAACACACATCCATCACTTAAAGTAGCGTCAAAATTTGCCGAACAACAATTTTGCAGATTGGAGTAGGTACCTACGGATTCCAATTACAATTCGTAATTTGAACTCTATTGTAATGTTGTTCTTTGATGTCAAATAGGCGGCTTACCATTAAAACAATACCAAACCTTAGACAAGCCTGACAATAATCTGGGAGCGAACAAATATTAACGTAGAATGGGCCAGCCCCAACCTATCCCATGGGTGTCGTAAAAGACGACTAAGGGAGATTTCCCGGTGTAGACAGTCATTCATTATATGTCAAACACAATAGGACTCAAGTTAGAAGCTTGTGGTACTCCCGAATACTACAAAAAAATGTACGCTTAATTAAGAATCGAATCAAATCAACATATCGTGAGAGCTTTCCTTATGCAAGAAGCCACGGTTTTAGGTTTCCTAATACTGAATTCCGGTTATTACAACATTTTTCACACAGAAATTATAGCTAGCATTTTTTGCAAGCTCTGGATATTCTAGTCCTTCCCTACACTGTTGATCTAGGAGCTCTTATTTTTATCTAGAAACAGGATCCATTAGTAACTTAACTAAAAATAAAACGTGAGAGATCTCCATGTGATTATTTTCTCGACTGTTTCTTTAAGGCCGCATTGGCGGCGGCGACAGTTTGTAATGGTATCTGGTTTATTTTTTCTGTTAGATTTAAACATATTTTCCAATAATATTAATTACTAGCAGAATCAGCAAACGTTGTTTTGCCCTTATCACCGACGGCGTATAAAAAATAGCTGGCGACCAGTTCCCTGACCTACCACAAAAAAAAATCATAAAAATCGTTCGAGCCCTTTCGGAAGAGTTCGATAACATACACCGTGACACGAGATTTTTATATTAGATTTATTAAGGCCTCCATAAGGCGCGGTTTTCTCATATTTAAAGAATGTCTTAAATTAAATCATGTCAGCACACCAATTCTGGTATTATATCATACACATTACTGTTGAAGATTTCACTAGGGCACCAACCAGATTAACAATACTCTACTCGATAGAAAAATAATTAAAGTTGGTACTGAATAAAAATCGGAATTACAGAAAATACTTTAGCAAACTATAAATAACAGGAGCCTATTTGATCACTGCAAAAATTTCTGTTATTTTTTTCGTGAATAGTGTTTGTTCAGATTGATGGTCTGAACGAATTCCAAAAATTTTTGCAGTGACCAAAAAGTTTCCTGGTATATTTCTTACAGTTACAGCATCCTAATTACCTACAGACAATTTACTATAAACATTTTATATATACCAAGGCTGGCAATATTTGCCGGTATTCATCACACAAAAATATTTCGTTTAACATTTCACTAGTCATCATGTTATTATTATTCGATTATCATCTCATGTTTCGGCACTATTTATTTCCTCTTCCATTAAATATCGGATAAACGTCAGCAAATTATCCACCTTCTTAGCATTCCTTCGCTATTCCCCTTTAATTCATATCACATCATTAATCGCACCAGAAATTTGCTAGCGATGGGTTAATGTATAATGGATGTCGAAAGGTTTTGACTCAGGTTTTGCAGCCGGCCGGTCAGGCAGGCTGACACCTGGTAATGTAAGTAGTACTTGTTTGACAAATGTTGATAATACAAAGATTTTGGGGTTAGAAAAAGAATTTCGAAAAATTATGATCTTGAGGCGGGAATCGAACCCGCGTCCGCTGCTATCCGGGCAGGTGCCTGACCGGATAGCAGCGGACGCGGGTTCGATTCCCGCCTCAAGATCATAATTTTTCGAAATTCTTTTTCTAACCCCAAAATCTTTGTACTAATTTTTCTAACATTTATATAATGTTAAAATTAAAATCGAATAGTTTATAAAGCAAACCCAAGCTTAACCAAACGCACGGTATTTGTAAAAAATATCTGCTTTGGGATGTTTGAAATTTATTTCTACATTGCGAGGGTACCCGTTGGCTAACAACGTGAAGTGTAAAGGTTAGAAGAATTTCGGCAAGTTAATTAGTGTCTTGGGTGGCCGAGCGGTCAGGCACCTGCCCGGATAGCAGCGGACGCGGGTTCGATTCCCGCCTCAAGATCATAATTTTTCGAAATTCTTTTTCTAACCCCAAAATCTTTGTACTAATTTTTCTAACATTTATATAATGTTAAAATTAAAATCGAATAGTTTATAAAGCAAACCCAAGCTTAACCAAACGCACGGTATTTGTAAAAAATATCTGCTTTGGGATGTTTGAAATTTATTTCTACATTGCGAGGGTACCCGTTGGCTAACAACGTGAAGTGTAAAGGTTAGAAGAATTTCGGCAAGTTAATTAGTGTCTTGGGTGGCCGAGCGGTCAGGCACCTGCCCGGATAGCAGCGGACGCGGGTTCGATTCCCGCCTCAAGATCATAATTTTTCGAAATTCTTTTTCTAACCCCAAAATCTTTGTACTAATTTTTCTAACATTTATATAATGTTAAAATTAAAATCGAATAGTTTATAAAGCAAACCCAAGCTTAACCAAACGCACGGTATTTGTAAAAAATATCTGCTTTGGGATGTTTGAAATTTATTTCTACATTGCGAGGGTACCCGTTGGCTAACAACGTGAAGTGTAAAGGTTAGAAGAATTTCGGCAAGTTAATTAGTGTCTTGGGTGGCCGAGCGGTCAGGCACCTGCCCGGATAGCAGCGGACGCGGGTTCTATTCCCGCCTCAAGATCATAATTTTTCGAAATTCTTTTTCTAACCCCAAAATCTTTGTACTAATTTTTCTAACATTTATATAATGTTAAAATTAAAATCGAATAGTTTATAAAGCAAACCCAAGCTTAACCAAACGCACGGTATTTGTAAAAAATATCTGCTTTGGGATGTTTGAAATTTATTTCTACATTGCGAGGGTACCCGTTGGCTAACAACGTGAAGTGTAAAGGTTAGAAGAATTTCGGCAAGTTAATTAGTGTCTTGGGTGGCCGAGCGGTCAGGCACCTGCCCGGATAGCAGCGGACGCGGGTTCGATTCCCGCCTCAAGATCATAATTTTTCGAAATTCTTTTTCTAACCCCAAAATCTTTGTACTAATTTTTCTAACATTTATATAATGTTAAAATTAAAATCGAATAGTAAATGTTGATAATATCATTAATTTCGTATTTATTAAAATATTTCCCATGGCTCCATAAGTATTGTCATCTGATGGTCCGAATGCGTTTGGTCGGCACTTTAGTCGTTTCGTATGAGTGATTCGGACTGCGGCCAAGAACTGTCTTTGAAAGGGTCCGATAGGCTCAAGGTATCTTTCCACTGCACCGTATCTTTAGAGGCACCCTCAGGCATGTCGCTCCAAACTCTCCAATTCGTAGTGCCCTGTGAGGCTCTCCCTCCACAGCAGTGAGACTCCCCTGGGAGATGCCTCATCACCAGCGTTTTAATGTCCCCACTGCTGGGGCACGAGGACTGGATGAAAGAATATTGGGAGATAGGGCCATAACCCATATCTAAAAATATGTTTCATTTAGTGTAATTCAGGATCGCACAGAATTAATACATTATTATTATTATTTCAAAACCATTATCGCGCCAATATCTTATTTATTGCGCCAATAAAGTCATAAAAAGTTATTAAACTCGTTCATACTTAATATAAAGGCACTGTAACATTGTTATTGTTTTTCTACATGTTGACAAAAATGGTGATTTACTAAAACTCATCTGGATGAATGGGGACAAAATCCTCAAAACAGAAGTCGGCCCGGTCGCCTTGTGGGTTCGCTCAGTGGCGTCACCAACCGGGGTTCGTAACCCTCGTGATGTTGTGTTTATTTTTATTCAAAACCGTTTTTAAAAAAACGAATACATGCGACTGTTTAATTCCTAAAGGATATCTCTGTAATAACGGTATTATAAGTTCTACTGCTCCCGCTCAAATATCCAACTGTGATAAGATCATTATTACCATTTTATTAAACTTACCAACACGAAATGACTAATTGCGACATAAACTTATTGGATATTGGACACAATACGAATATAAAAATTTAAACGTGCTAAAGGATAATTGATTATCTCGAGAAAACGTAATATCAAATGTTGCGCATGCACATTCAAACAATAACATAAATAATTTAAGATAATATAGTCTGAGAGAGAGGCTCCAAATTAAACAGTGACATTGAAATTTTATGGGTATGATTTAAGCTATCAACAATTTAAATAGTTTTGTATTGCCTAAATAATAGGGGTTGTCCCCAAAATAGTAGATCTGTCACCAGGGGGCCTACCGCCTAACTCGATTGCTAAAGCAAAAGCTATAGTTTATGACGTCATGCTGTCTTTTCGCACCAAATGTACCTAAATTACTAGCGATAGCTTTGAACGAATGATCACCGACGGCTTTTGTATGAATTTGGCACAAAATCCGTACCTCCTTAAAATTCAGGATGTCTGCTATAGCCGTTAGCAGTGCATTGCTTTAAAGCCATCATCAGCAATAGAGTTAGGCGATAGGCCCCCAGATTGTAGTTACCAAACAATATAAAATCAATTCCACAATAAATCACATAAAATCATCGAGATATAGGGTCTAGTACCAAATAAATGATTTTGTATGTACAAAGATTTTGGTGGTTAGAAAAAGAATTTCGAAAAATTATGATCTTGAGGCGGGAATCGAACCCGTGACCGCTGCTTGTCGCGATTCCCGCCTCAAGATCATAATTTTTCGAAATTCTTTTTCTAACCACCAAAATCTTTGTACTAATTTTTCTAACATTTATATAATGTTAAAATTAAAATGGAATAGATTTTGTATGTATTATAATAGGTTTGTCCTAATAAGTATATAACCAAACAAATTTAAATAGATCCCCAATAAATCAATATTATGTCACCAGACATAAAGTTATGGTAATTTATGTTTGTCGTCATCATCGTCCCAAACAAAAGAGAGCTACTTACCCCTCAATACAGAAACGCTACTAAAATTTTGGGCATTGCTTATAAAGTTAAGTGGACAATACCTGTCAGAATTTGTATGGAAAAACATAATTTTTGACAATACTTAAATGTTAAGTAGGACTCAAAAATTGAGTAGCGTTTCTGTATTCGGTGGTTAAGTGGACAACACCTGTCAGAATTTATAGGTATTGGAAAACGTCAATTTTGACAATACTTAAATATTATTTAGTATTACCTAATTATCATAAGCTGTAATAATTTGTAGTAATTTGTAGGAACAGCATATCAACACAGTGCGAACAGCGTATCAATCAATACATTGTCATATTCTAAAGCAGGTGAAAATAACAAATGACTTTTTATGTGTCTACAAAATCATCGACATCAATAGACAGAAAACCGACACTATTCCCTATTTTATTTCAGCGAAAGGTCAAAAAATGTCATATAAAATATTATGCTTGCATTGTCAACAGTCTTGTCTCTTGTACTACATTAAATGCCCGTGTGACATCACGTGAATGTGAAAAATCGTATCCAATTAATAAGGGATAATATTGCGTTTTGCAGGCACGTATTTTGGATTGGAACATTATAACGTTTTGGGGTCCATTAAGTTGGCCCACAGGAACACCAAACATAACGGTATTTGCAGTACTTGTTAATGTACGATAAAAATGTCACGCGGGAGTTAAAGCCACAGTGAAAATTTATACGGTGTTGTCTCCACAATCAACATACACTTATGTATAATATAATTTCCGTGCTGTCCTGGGGTCAAAAGATAACATAATGTGTTGGCCCCTATCCATCCAAGTGGTGCCGGAAATATCCTGTCCGGTCCATCCGTCCTTTACATTATACATACATATATGTATATATAATGTAAAGGACTCCGAAGGGGTAGGCAGAGGTGAATTAACTTAACTAACTTTACATTATATTTTACATTTATTTATTTTTCTTTGGATAATAATAGTCCTAAATGTATCAAGAGCCTATTAATTTCCATAGTAGCTGAGTAAAGACATTTTCAATAGAGATAGCACCCCTGTGATTATAGTAATTGATAATAGTAACTATTCTTGCAAAAATAAGTCTCAAGTCCATTCATTTTCAGTATACAATTTTTTTAAGTACGTTTTGAGTTGTGTCGTTCTTATATAAAATTAGTGATATGTTTCAAATATATAATTTATAACTAAAAGTCACCTACTGCATCATCTCGAAACTGTGCTTAAATGGCAATCCAATGTAACGTACTCTCGAAATGCGATAAGCTCGCGATTGAAGCCTTGTTCGGGCGACAGTGATAACACACGCTAAATACATTGATTTAATAACAAGGTGTTATTTTGCTATACTATTTTGCTGTGCATAATATGCATAGCAAAATAACTCATTTTTCATTCGAATCAGTATGAAGACAAAAAACAATACTCCAAATATCTTACGAATAAAGAAAGACGAAGGTACTCATTACTTAAATAATAACAATGTGATTTATATTGAATTATTTTTATTATTGAATATTTGTAATCTTCTGGTTCGGATTAAGTAAAAAAACTTGTAATAGCTCTAGCGCTCTACTAATGTTGCTATGCCCTGACAGGGTGTCACATATCGGTCTAATTTAATTAACATCTTTGTAACGTGTGACTTGCAATAAACGTTTTGAATTTGAATACCTTCTTAGTGCGGATTAGTGGGTATTAACGACTGCAGATGCAGCCGGGACCAACGACATAACGTGTCATCTGAAGCACAGAAGAACTCGTGATAGTACATTTTTGGTCACGCATCCAATAACCAGCCTTAGCGATAATTGCTTAGTTTGCGCAATTGGCTGGTGATTTGGCCTGCGGAACGCACTTAGCCGCTGCGTTATTGTATTCCTCAGTATAGGAATGATATTTATACGTAGTATTTAAAAAGTTTTCTTATAAAATTTTTTTATCATGTTTGCAGTAGGCGGGCTGAGTCTGCAGAGTTTGCTTCTTGGACATTTGGATGTTGGTGTGCAATATTGTCATGGTCGCAAATTAATTACAACTTAGATACTTACTCAAATTAGACACAACTTGATTTAACAAAAAGTAGGTATGTAGGTGTGTAAGTATGTATAAATGTAGGATTGGAATCTTATGGGCCTGTTTCCCAATCGACAAGTAAGTTCGAAGTAGCTTACTTCGCAGATCATTTGACAGTTGTTATATGAAATATATTTCAATTGAACTGCAAAGTAAGCTACTTCTAACTTACTTGTCGATTGTGAAACAGGCCCTAAGTATAATGTTGTCTTATATTTGCACGAGCACTACACATTTGAAATAAAACAACTTTTATTAAATAATTATATGTCTTATCCGTAAAAGTTTGTTTTATTTCAAAAGGCCCTAAGTATTTTAAACTTTAGTACCCTGTCATACTAGAAGCAGTGTTATAGTGGCCACTATATTGTATAATCTATTATTGTCAAAAAGTTTTATAAAGTGTTTAATTTTACTTATGATGCTGGCCGCACAATATCAATTAGTAAATAGAGAAAGAGATTACAGAATAACAGCGTAAAAAAAATTTAGTAGAGCAGTTATTTTGTGCCGCAGTGTGGTGACGGCAGAGTAGAATACAATTGTCACCTCCCCAAATCTCTCCCTTGGGTGTCGTACAAGGCGACTTAGGATAAATAAGTGATGAGGAATGGGCAGAAGCGTTCCTCTTATACCACCTAGCAATGTTCTGCGACTTTTGTCTCCGATAAATGACAATAGGCTCGCCACCTATTACATGGGACTTGACAAAGTTGGCGAGACGTGGGTGCTAGTTCACCTCTGCCAACCCCTTCGGGGATATAGGCGTGATTTATGTATGTATGTATTCTTTTGTAAGGTTGGTCTTATTAAGAATAAAAACGAATTCCAGATATGCACATCTTTTCAAAGCAACCAAATTTATTGTAACCTTAAACAAATTGGATTAAAGATTTTTCTTTAATTTTGTCGTAATGTTGGGTCAAGTTATCTTACGGCAGGACTTACGGTACGGCTTATGTCACTATCGTATCATGAGTTACAATAATGGCTCAGGTCATGACACGTAGTAACTCAGGACACACGTTGGTGTTATTGGAATGGTATCACCAATGGTCAGTTCCAGTACTGTGTTTTGAGTGGCTGAAATACCTTCATTCTTTTTCTGTAGGTCCCTAAAAAATACATCATAAGACCCCGTTCAGATACATACGCGCGGGCGAGACGCGTTTCGTTATACATTGCTGGCTATTAAGCAGCATCAGTAGCTTAATACCGCTTATTCGCTTATTAGCGAGCAATGTGTAACGAAACGCGTCTCACTCGCGCGCAAATCTGAACGGGGTCTTACAGTTTCAACATGATCATCAGTGAAGGTACCCGCGGTACAGACCTTCATCAAGAAAAATACAGCGTCCATTCTGGCCCCTAAACTACATCAAGGGCTAATGCAGGTAAGTAAGTGTTAACGACTGCTTAGGGAATCGGGGTGACTACTGCTCAACTTGTCTTACGCAATTAGGGACACACTTGGTGCCGCACTCAGAAACGTTAATCAATTAACGTTATTGAGTGAGTACTTATTGTTAAAAAATTACAATTCAAAATTTAAATGAAATTTTTTGATATTAACTGTCGCACTCAGAGACGTCAATTAACGTTAATGAGTACTTAATACAAAAAAAAAATACAATTCAAAACAGTCGGTCGCTATTCTCGCGGTTTATGGTCTAGATTTAAATGACAGTTTTTGACATACATAGTCAAAAACTCATTAAAATTTATTGACGTCTCTGAGTGCGGCAGTGTAGTAGTCACCCATCCAATAACATAGCCGTCGTTTGAGAAGTTTGTTTGCATGTTGCTTTTTCGAAAACGAAAAATCTTTCTATCACTATCACAACAGTTTTACAAATTACGAAATGTGCTTTATTTAAAAATTATTGTAACAGGGAAACTTTTATAAACACATTTTATCAAGCTCATGGGCCTCAGTGCCCGATTCTCATCATCATCATTACCAGCCCCTTAATCACTGAAAGTCGCCACTGCTGGGGCATGGGTCTTTCGTATGGATGGAAAAATATAGGGAGATTGGCTTCCGAAGCACGGAGGGACTCGAGATAATAAATTTTTGGTCACCCATCCAATGACTCTTTTATTAAATCAGATAATGGCAATGTGTCGCAATACAATGGGTTTACTTTAGTGTAAATCTACGCCTCATACTGACAACACATCTAGAACTCACAACAAATTTTTAAATATAGAACTGTGTCGACCGACCTTTCTTGGTTTGAAAAAAGAGAGACATTCACGGCATAACTTTTTAAAAGTTGCTTGCAACAAATTAGATCTTCCAGGGCTGGATTCCTTACCATTGGGCACAAATTGCTGCAGGTCATTGCCAACATGAACGGATCATCTGTTAAAATAGTGGTCGTTGAGTATAAGAGGCAAAGGAGTCGCGCCGCGCGTCCACACATAGCCTAGCCGAGACCTTGCCCGCCACGCAAGGACGTTCTGTACGCAGCCCCTGCGAAAATTTTGCCGCCATATTCGTACAAGCACGACCGCTTGGAAGTTCTCTCTACACAACAAAATCTTTTATTGCAAAAAAAATC
Source organism: Cataclysta lemnata (assembly GCA_963931975.1). NCBI lineage: Eukaryota > Metazoa > Arthropoda > Insecta > Lepidoptera > Crambidae > Cataclysta > Cataclysta lemnata. The sequence goes on along the minus strand of OZ008348.1, from coordinate 7,772,974 downwards.
TAATTATTACATAAAATAAAGGCATCAGTAAAAAGTCTGTAGTCGCTTAATATCTTAATTATTATAATATTAAACTGTGATACTAGTGAGAAGAAAATTTTCTACGTTAAAGGTAAGTTTTGTAAAGAAAAATCTATTCATAATTATAAAGGGATTTTTAAATTACAATCATAATTTAATCTATATGTCATTTAACAGTTTTACTTGGTGATTATTAATGTTTATAGACCTGAATTATTATCATTACTTACTATTTATATAGGTATATTTTAAGTAATAAATTTTATTAGTTTATATAGGTAATTAGTACTCACATGTATTTTATTATTTGAACCAAGTGATTATAAAGAAATTTGCGTTGGTCTTTTTTAATACATTACACATATTTATTGTTTCAAGTGAGCTTTTCCCATCCAACGAATATTATAAATAATTACTAAAAAACGTTCACCATAAAATTAAATCGACTAAATATCGTAACGTCAAAAGGTACCGACCTTATTAGATAACATGCTATTTATTATACGACATGTTTAATATTGTATTAAACTCTGTGTTCAGTCAATCACACTTTATTTCAAAACTATTTTTTTATAATATTTTATGTTGCAACTATGATAGATCGTAAGATACGTAATTTTAGGAACTATTCCTTTATTTTAAGAACATCTCTTAAATCATACTGTCAAATCACTGAGGTTCAGTAAAAAGATACAACAATTTTTTTTTACTTCTACTTCATAGATGTTTTGATTGATTTTGTATAAAACTAGGAATGTAATTTAAAGATTTGCTGAATATGATACTGTCATGTTTAAATATTTTATGACAGTTTTGTATAAAATGATGTGTCGAGGTGTATCAGCTAGGATATAATGAAGCAAAAAGAACACTTTTGCTTTTACTGCTCACAATTTCCAACAGTGACGAAGATGTCCAGAATTGTGTTGTTTCAACAGGAAAACGTGACCAGATGATTTGAATAATCGTCGAATAGTGCCAGTGCCCGTGTCGTAATACCCATGACCTGAACTCAGCTGTAGGTATTTACTGTTATATAGTCACGATGATTGCCGAGTCCAATAATTTTTTGCTCTGAAAAAATTGCGAATTGTAAATATGGTGTTGAATCTGTCAATCACTTACTATAATAATCACCAGCCCTTTAATGTCCCTACTGTTTGGGCCTTACCTACACTATGGATGGAAGAGTATAGGTAGCATAGGCCATAATCTACCACGCTAACCCAGTGCGGATTGGGGTAATAACGATTGCAACCAACGGCTTAACGTGCCTTACGTAGCGCGGAGGTACTCCAGATAATATATTTTTGGTCACCCGGCCTTAACGAACATTGCTTGGTTTACGCAATCCCAGGGTGAGCGCACTAAGCCACTGTGCCATGAAGCACTTTCTTACCATGTAATACAATTATTTATTACTAAATTGAATTCTATAATTTTGTTTTGAATCACAAATGCACAAAACAAAGTGTTATGTAATTAGGAAATAACTTACAATTAACATTTTTATTAAAAAAAATGTGTTGTAACCAAAGAGTTTGAATGCAAAAGCCCAATTAAAAAGTACGTAGTACGCTTTTTGGAATTTTACCTCGTACGTGGTACGAGCTTTTTGTTTTCTGATGCTCCGATAGCCGGCGCAGGCGCACGGTTCATGTTAATTCGATCGATAGTTTTCGTTCTGTATAGCTTTAAGCATTGTAGGGTTCTTTTAAGAGATACGAATGTGTATATGTGTACGTTCATCATTTGTTTTTAAACAACTATATCTACCATATTTACCCTACCTACCTATTCTAAATTACTTATTCTAGTAAAAATTGATTTTTGTCTGAAAATGTTTAATGTTCTAGAATTCTTTCCTAAAACTGGTATAAAAACTAAAATACAAACATTGAATTAAGTTTTTTAATTAGGCGTCAGCTATGATAGACAAAACGATTCGCATGAAAAAACGAATGAGACACAGTTCTCATGTATTAAATATATCGTGTACGATCTCTGAAAATTTGGCATGCCTAGACCTAAAAACAAGACGGAGTTTCAATAAGAATTCGAGATAGTTTATTTGATAATAAAGTTTCATGATAATTCCTTTGTGTTATCATCAAAATTGTTTCTAATTTTTCATGACTTAAAACTTAAGCTACCAATAATAATGGTTATTAATGGTCTTTTTTTTCTTATAAAATATTTACTACATAATATACATTTCTTTGCATAGTCAAACGAATGAACGGAATAAAAATACGTCTTATCGACTGATAAGACTCATAAATAAAATAATTTTTTTTTTCATCATCATCATCATCAGCCGTTTAATGTTCCCACTGCTGGGGCACGGGCCTTCTATATGGATGGAAGAATATAGGGAGATTGGGCCATAACCCACCACGCTGGCCCATTGCCGGTTGGTGGGTAATTTTTTTTATAAAGTATATTTTTGCCTTGCTTGTCTATTTATTTAATTGAACTTATTTAGTTTGTGTAGTGTGTAGTAATCTTATTCTTTTTGTTCTCGCAGTACATTAACTGATTGTTGTTAATAGTGTATTTGTTTGACTATATCAACTGATTATCTTTGCGTACATTATATGTAATAATTTCAGTAAGGAAAATCGTGTCGTTATGCTATTATGTTTTATAAGAGGTTAATCTTAGCTTTTTAGTTCGTTCTTATTAGTGTAACTACTGCTAATAAGTTCACGAAAAAAAACAGGATGGGTACAAACGTTTTTGCCAGATTTCTGTATAGGGGCAATGTTGGACAATCTAATTATGTTCTTGCCATCGTTGTTCATGATTAACGGTTTTGATTTATGAAAATTACACATAGTACATATCACAAATGACAACCAAGGTATATAATTTGAAATCAAAAAATATTGAGCGATAATTAAACTTGTGCTCTATCGTTTCGATTCAATTTTGTTGAAGCATTTTTTGCAGTAAATGAGCACCATGTACACACGCATTAACATAGGTTGTTTATAACGAATACTGTAATTAAGGTAACATTGTAGATCGTGTTTTATTTTTTGGCCCAGTAGCCTATGGGGCGGACAGGTATTTTTTTTCAAATAAGTAAGACTTTAGTATTAATAAATTAAATATTTAATTATTATTTATTTTCTAGTGTGTCTATACTAGTTGTTGATTCCGTATTATAGAGAATATATTAGTGTCACTTTCTTTAGGATTAGTGTCATGCAGATCGATTACAATGGAATTCGATCGATTGTATGCCATTTGCATGCAACATGCTAATCGCTTTGATCTATTTCGTCAAGTACATTGCTCTTAAGTGCTGTCTCTTATGCCACCGTAGAACATACGAACGAACACGATTTACGTGCCCGATAGATGCTCATAGACTCGACACATGAGACCTAACATAATTGGTAAAACGTGGGTGTTAATCCATCTCCACTTACCCCTTCAGGGATATACATACATACATAAATCACGCCTATATCCCAGAAGGGGTAGACAGAGGTGAACTAGCACCCACATTTCGCCAATTATGTTAGGTCCCATGTAATAGGTGGCGAGCCTATTGCCATTTATTGGGCACAAAAGTCGCAGTACTATTGCTAGGTAGTATAAGAGGAACGCTGCTGCCCATTCCTCATCGCTGATTTATCCTTAGTCGCCTTGTACGACACCCACGGGAGAGACTTGGGGTAGTGACAATTGTATTCTACTCTGCCGTACACGGCAGGGATAAACAGGGTGATTTAATCATGTACTACGGTACGGGACCAATAGTTAAAGTATAAATAACAATGGGTCAAAACAAAAACCTTACCAATTACAAGTTACCATAAAGATTATACAATACCCCTGACGTGGAAACTAGTATTACAATTTTAAAACTATTCATTTAAATAAAACATTGGTCCATAAAGAAATGGGAAACGAAACATAAAATACGTTCGACACATCTCGAACTGTCATACGCACATTTCTATTAGCATAATAAACGCATGGACATAATTTCCAGTAAGACAGGTGCGCTGAGTGGAGATATTCTCAACAGCGTATTTTGCGTACTCTATTTTTTATTGTAAGTTATCGGAACGACTGCCTAGCGTTTTACTCTTCTAAAGTAAACTCACTTAAGACTCAAAATGCCATGACCAGCCGTAATAGTAATAGGGTTGAACGCACTGATGTTTTTCTCGTGTTTAAATGAAAAGAAAAAAAATCGAAATTACAGTGCATCATCATCGATTCTAGACAAACCTGTTCGATTCAGTCGCGAAACTGCATTGGTCCTTGACTGAATGTTAAATAATTGAATGCATACCACACTCAGTGCGCGTAAGCAGTTACTATTTACTTCGTAACACTCATTTAGCATTGGTTACGTGTTTCTGTATTAAAAATAGTTAATTCATGCAAAGAATGAAACTGCTTTACTTACCGACTATAAACGTTACAGTCCCATTTTAACTCTTTAATATTGTGTCTTGTGAAAATTTTATATTTCTCTGTGCCATGATTGGTCGAGATTTTTTTTGGTATTTTGTTTTAATAAACTTAATAAGATTTTTAATAGTGTGCGTTGTCTTTAAATATATATTATATATTACTTTTTAAGATGTCTATATAGTAGGTAAGTTTGATTGACTACTACTTTTTATGGAGGTTATATAAGTAGCCAGTATGAAAGCTCTCATTTCGAAAACGAAGCAGCCATTGCGTTATAATTGGGTCAAATAAGGATTACCAAAATTTCAAAATGAACAAACGTATAACATGATTTCAGTACTCTGTTCTGATGTAGGATTATCGCATCGGATCAATGCGTTCCATCTGTGCTTTGAAAGTTCCATTTGAGTAGTTAGCTGCTATTAGGTTCAATTGTTTCTAGACCGATTTCTCAGAAGCTGTTTGTTATCGGATACTCGTCTTTGAAAACACAGCGTAGCTTTGCACATCTCACGACCACTAATAAAATCCTTGAAAGATAATTTGAAGAGTAAAGAAAAGTGAAGAAAACTAGGTGCCTCTTCTTTAAGGCATAATTTTAGGAAACATTGAAAGAATTTTGAAATTAACTGCCAAAACATGACTGTGGTGAGTGTGGTAGGTATAGAGAAACTGCCATTCGACTATGTGATTCGTCAGACAATCGATAAATTTGTAAGGGTTGATATTGAATTTGTTTCTGAAAAGAGTTGACCAGAAACCTCCAGTCGCTGTTAAAAAAACCGCCACTGTACTTCTGTGTTGCGTCATTATTTTTCTTAGTAGTACTTCTAAGTTCACATTTTAAGTCAGTAGATACAAATTGTTTTTTGCTTGGAATCGTATGCAAATGAAAATCATTCTTCGACTACGATGATCTAAATTTTTATCCCTTATCTGCCATCAACAGTCGCCTTAAGTGTATTATTGTGTTAGCAAAATATGTGATGATTCATCAGATGGATAATGTAGTTTGTTTTTTGTCCTGTAAAGAGTTGTATTATTGATGAGAATTTGCCATTCAATATCATTCTTACATTAGGGACGAGTAGTACCTTTGTTTCGAAAGTTTTAACATGAAAGATTGTCAAACCCTTGTCACAAAAAGTGATCAATTAATAAAGTACGTCACACTATTAATTTCGTGATTTTTGACCCCACCCCCGTCCTTGTCACAGTTGGTCACATTTGTGAGATCCACTCCTCCCCAGTGTGACGTCACATATTTAGCAATTATGTATATTTTGAAATTGAGATGAGACGAAACAACATTCCATGGAGTTTCCATAGAGGTGTCGGGTCTTGTTAGATTTTGAAATGTGACGTCACGAAACTTAGGACATACTTTATGGATGGCCCCAAACCTACTTTTAAACTTATTATAATATTCCGAGTTAACGGTCTCTGCGGGCTTATTCCATCAGCGGGCTTATTACAAGTCAATACAAAGCCGAAGACCTACTTTAGCATATTTTGTGATCCTGTGAACTACCATGCTATAATTATTGTTTTTGCGACATTATATTGTTGAGATTTGTATATTATGTTGATAATTACCCAGAAGTAGTAATTTTTAGGTAAAAAACAGCAAAATTACAAAACATACCAGAGCTAAATTATTTATATCACACCGTATAGGACTATCGATTCTTCTCTTCTCTTTATCGATGCTTGTCAAGGTTATGCACTATAATTTGCCAATGTGTAAAATTCTTAGTCTAGTCAGCTTTTACCTAAACAAAATTAATTTACCGGTTCAGAGTTTATCTAAACCAGGTATTTACGATGTGACAGTGAGACAAGATTTGTGTGCGCCAACTAGTCGAGAATTCTGAAATCGTCCCGTTTGGCGTAAACGCCAAGTAGGCTTGATTTTCAAGATCACTGCCAAGAATGTGATGATCTTCCACTCTGTTAGAGTAAAACTATTCTGGGCACACGTCTTAATTCAGTGCGATTTGCATTACTGCTATGTAGATGACTTAAATAACTGTAAAGATAGGCGTTTTGGTGTTGCCTGAGCAGAATACATTTGTCACCACCCCGTGCGGGGATAATAGGAAACTGAAATACGCATTGGATGCTTGGGAATGAGCAGACGCATTGATAGAGCAATTAACAAGTTCGTCCGGTGAATAGGAATAGTTTCGCTCAATGGCTATTATTAATTTACTCCTTGCATTTCGATCTGTAGGTACAAAACAAACTGGCTAAATGTGTAGTACACACATTTCCGTTTATTTTAATGATGATGACGTCTTACCGATGGAAATGGAAGAGGAAACGTAATACTCGTTGTTTTTTATAATGTTTAAATGAAACAAAAATTTTCTGCAGATACCCAATAATATTTTAAATGTATTAGCTTAGATGTTCGGATGCATATTATTTACTAATCACGTTTCTTCTCGTCCATTTAACTCTTTGATCATTGAAAGAATTTGATTTGTATGGAAACAGGAATTTTCATCTCCAAATTAAGTGGCAGTCGTTAACAAACTCAATATTGATTATTCGAATTCGTTATCACACATTTTAATATTCCGAAAATGATAATTATTTATTCTCTTCTCTACCCTTCATTCATTTTCACATGGAAAATATTAATGAAAATATAATGATGAAAATATTAAATAATGATTCAACTTGCGAAAATATTAAAATTCAATTCTATTTCGAAGACTTGCGCCCTGGTTTTGTATCAACGTAATCAGCAAGTAAAGAATGAATTGAAAACTGTAATCTTTATGTGCGCTTTGGCGATCAGTAGCTAAGGACCTAACGGTATATCGATGCTGTAAGGAAACAATGACATGGGTGTGTCAGTGTCATTTGAGGTTATAACTAAAACGGCAGTCACCAGTCATAAAATGAATCAGGTACATATATCACACTCCCATCAATCACAGCTAATTGTCATAGTAATACATACATATAAGTCATGTCTGTTTATCTTCGTAGAATTAGACATAGGTCCACATTAGACATTCACAACTACATTTCCGCAGCATTATAATATAACCATATTTAATTACGAGCAAGCTTATCGACAATACAATAAACAGCTAGACGTTTTTCATAGTTAAATATTTATCTACTACGACATCCACTGGAGAGGTACAGTTGGTGGGTGACAGAATTTGTATTGTGTTCTGTCGTATAGAAAATTAGTTAATAGTTAATTAAAATGTGACATAATATTATGAGGACACTCTTATAATGATAGATTGGGTGCATAGATTTGACGTCCTTTATCAAGCCAGAATGGATTATCTTATCCAGTATTATCCTATGTTTCAAACCAAAGTAAGCTTGATGCGACGAAGCACAATTTAATTTGGCCTATGACTTGTTTCGGTGTTAGTCTGATCGATAATAAGGGATGGTGCAATAAGGCTTTTAGGTTTCACATTTAATAAATGGACTCCTTTGGTCAGTTAAGAAGTTTAAGAGATGGACCCCCGAATACAGAAACGCTAATCAAATTTGGGGCACTGCTTAAAAAGTTAAGTGGACATTACCTGTCAGAATTTGTATGGAAAAACGTCAATTTTGACAACATTTAAATGTTAAGCAAGACCCAAACTTTGATTAGCGTTTCTGTATTCGGGGGGGAGGCTTATAACACTTCAAATTGGTTTAATTTATTATTCCTGCCGCACTCAGAGACGTCAATTAACTTTAATGAGCATTTAATGTCAAAAATTTTCATTCAAATCTAGACCATAGACCCGGCAAGTATAGCGACTAGTTTTGAATTGTCATTTTTTGACGTTAAGTACTCATTAACGTTATTTGACGTCTCTGAGTGCGGCAGTAAGACCCATTTTTGATAAACTAATCAGTGTTCCAAATTAGTCTCAATTTATTAATTTCACTTGATCTTCTATTTCTTATCCTCAGAGTAACGTGGTGATTCAAGAGTTCAGTCCCGTTCAATTTCAATTCATCCCATTAGATTAGATTTGTTATTTCTTTTAATAATTGTCAAGTAAATTTTTTTTTGATCATTATGTTATTACAAAAGTTATTATAAAAATAGAGCAGAAAAGTAAATACATGTACTAAGAAAATGAGATAAGAACCGCCATTTTTAAAATTCATACTATTCTTCGACATTTATCGGTTTCAAAAATTTTTTTTGGTTGTCCCTGTTAAAGACGACAACGACTCCTCTTCGTGTACCATTCGTTTTAACAGCAATACATTTATTTCACGAGTTCTTAAAGGTCGCTTAGCTAAGTGTATTGTTAAATCTTGTTAGAGTAATCCGACTGGTGATTGGATAATTGAATGATGATCTAAAGACAATTTGTTATTCTAATATGACCCTCGCACATAGTGGAGGTTGTATGTTGAAAATTCATCCTGAAAAAATTGACTTACGCTTTGATTGAAATCAGCCACAGAAGCCGTAAAGCCGTGTGGTGACGGCAGAGTAGAATACAAATGTCACCACCCCAAATCTCTCCCGTGGGTGTCGTACAAGGCGACTAAGGATAAAACAGTGATGAGGATTGGGCAGCAGCGTTCCTCTTATACCACCTAGCTATATACCTACTGCGACTTTTGTGCCCGATAAATGGCAATAGGCTCGCCACCTATTACATGGGACCTAACATAACTGGCGAAACGTGGGTGTTCACCTCTGCCTACTCTTCGGGGATATAGGCGTGATTTATGTATGTATGTAGGCCGCAAACCCGCAAAGCATTAGTGTTAAGAAAATTATATGACTATCTAACAATATACAGAAAACAAATGCACGCGCTCATCACATTTGTCCCTACTAGGGACTACTACTACTACTAGGGACTTGAACCCGGAACTTCTTGGTCAATAGCCAAGCGATCCGGCTATACGACCAAACTGGTTATGTCATATCCTAATCACAATTGTTGAATTGCTCTCGAAAATTTTAGTCAAAGTAAAACTTTTATAGATCTATTTACGGTTTTTAAAGAAGGTATAGCTGAGGAGCCCTATCGAGCGGTCGAGGGTGGGTGGCTTAGCGCGTTCGACCTGCGATTGCGTAAACTAAGCGTTCGCTAAGGCTGGTCATAGGATGGATCACCTTGTACGAAACCCGCGAGAGAGACAAGGGGTGGCGACAATTTAATTTCGAAATTGTTTGTAATATTATTACTTTTTTCTGTACCCCCCACAACAAAGGTAGGGCTATTGACTTATGTATACTGTGTTGCCCTCACTACTCTAGCACTTTAAATGTCAATCCCTATCCAGTTTATAGGCTGCATTCTCCTATCCTGTACAAAAATACAAAGTAATAACTTTTTACTTACAAAATGCACATAATTTTATTCCTAGAAATGTAATTCAGGAAGAGTATCAATAATTCATGTCTGCGGTCGGTGTGCAAAGTATTATTTGGTCCTTTGTGGTTCCCGTGTCATTATCTTCAAGTTTATAGACATGATATAATCTAGCCTTTACTTCAGCACCATTATGTGTTTTAATGCCTATCCGATACACTTTGTCTACAAAATAGACTTGGTCAAAATGATTATTTATAAAAAATATAAAAAGCAATGAAAAATTTTGTTTAACTAATCTCTACAACTTTGTAGATTCACCATAAACCTTTTTGCCTTCCTAGTTTATCTGGTACTTTCCATTAATATGGGTCAGACGCCATCGAACCATCCACACCCTCCTGATTCATAATGTCACACAAGATGCTAGTGACGAATATTTGTATAGAAAAGTGATTATGTCGAGAGACCGATGAACGGAGATTGATTGTGATTACAACATTCCAGTCCATACTGCACAAGTTTATAAAGCGGACACCATTTTCTACCACAACCAACCATCTATAGTTTAGGCAAGTGACTTGCCAACTTCCATTTTCTTTAAAGCGAGGATGTTAAAGCATCAGTTCTGCGTATTTTTTTTTAAGTTTTTCATTGATCCGTAAAATTACTCGTCAGCATGATGTCGGTACCCAATGGAATTCCCAAACACAATTACAACAACCCGATTGCTATCAGGATCAGGATCGTGGAGTAAAGATGTTTCGTTTTTTGCAAACTTAATATTTTTAGTCTTGTAATCAAACGCTGATTTATTTTATCAATACACTAATATAGGTCATTTAAAGACTTTAAGCGGTGATAATACTGGTTAAAAGAATTCAGGAGCTGACTTATATTGAACTACTTGTAAGTAATCTCTATAAAAACGATTAACTAATCTTTCGAAGGACTTGATATGGCGAATGTTACATCATAGCAAACGTGATCATAAAAATTAAAATATGAGATATTTTCAAAGGGGGTAGCTTAGCCAGCCCCCTTGAGGCCAAAGCCAAAGGCATAATCAAAATTCTATGTTAACCTTAGCCTAAGTGTATAAATAAACCTGTCCACTTAGGGCCGGTTTTTCGATGCATAGTTAACTGTTAACCAATTGTTACTTATCTTTAAATATCACTGATATTTAACAATTAGTAACAATATCAATATCAGCTGAGGAGCTCGCTAGCGAAGAGGCACAGCGCGCTTGGCCTGCGATTGCGTAAACTAAGCAATTTCGCTAAGGCGGTCATTGTTAATACCCACGAACCCGCACTACCCAGCGTGGTGAGTTATGGCCCATTCTCCCTATATTCTTCCATCCATAGGGAAGGCCCGTGCCCCAGCAGTTAGGACATTAAAGGGCTGGTGATGATGGTGAAAGCCGTGTGGTGACGGCAGAGTAGAATACAATTGTCACCACCCCAAATCTCTTCTGTGGGTGTCGTACGAGGCGACTAAGGATAAATCAACGATGAGGAATGGGCAGCAGCGTTCCTAATACCACCTAGCAATAGCAATGTACTGCGACGTTTTTGCCCGATATATGGCAATAGGCTCGCCACCTATTACATGGGACCTAACATAATTGGCGAAACGTGGGTGCTATTTCACCTCTGCCTACCCCTTCGGGGACATAGGCGTGATTTATGTATGTATGTATGTATGATGATGATTATGATTTATCCATTAGTAACATTAGTAACTAAAATTGTTACTAATGGTTACATATCTTAAGATATTTAGCAATTAGTAACAGTTTTTAACAATTGGTTGAGTTAACTATGGACCAAAAAATCGGCCCTTAGGTAAAGTTTGTTAAAGAAATTACTAACATAGGTATTGCAATTTAACAAAACGTTAGCATCAAAACATGTAAAATAAATCTCTGAGAAGGAGTAAGTACTTTATATAGATACCTTTTAGAAGGAATAACAGAAGCAGAGAAGCTGCAAATACATCATAACGGTTTTCTTTCTAAGGACCTTTTAAATATACCTACAATTGTTGTCCGATCACCTCTTATCTGTCAGACACGCATAGACTCGACATCAGACTCGCATATGACGGCCGCCTTGGTCGAATGCTCAGATTGCTGGGTATTGGCCAAGAGGTCCCGGGTTCGAATCCTGGTAGGGGCAAACTTTGTGATGACCGCAAATATTTGTTTCCGAGTCATGGTTGTGCATATGTTTATGTAGTATATTTTCAACATTTATATACATAATTATATTAAAAAATATATCCGTCATCAGTATTCATAACACAAGTGCTTAGGCTACTTACTTTGGGCTAGATGATAGGTGTGAGTGTAAAAATAAAAAATAAAATAGTATCCATCTAGAAGCAGAAGTAAACTAGTATGATAATATTGTCATGACCACTTCAAAGTCGAGAGTCATTCCATATTGTATGTAGGCAGGTATGCGAATGACGAGGCAAAAACTGATGTGCACGCTTAGAACTCCCTATAGGTATTGGATTTCGGAACGAATTATTTTGATCTTTCAAGTATCATCGCATAATTTTGTGTCTTACACAAGTCATGCCATTGTTGTTATTTAAAAAAAGACATTGTTGCGAAAACAATGCTCTTACGTTTTAATTTGGCAGAAGGAATATTAACAAAAAATTAACGGTAGTTTGAAAAATTTAAGGCATGTATGGCGACATGTGAATCGTACCAACTAGAGATATATGATCAGAAGAAAGGGGAGATTAAATGGATAAATGTATCTGCAAAGAGTACCTAGTACCTGGTGTATAGTGTGGAAACCCCTACGTTTTGTCAGCCGGTAAAGCTACTATCATCTATTGGCTGACGATACAGATAGACAGATATCGTGAACAATGAACATTCTTAGATTTCGCAATAACATGGTAGGATAATGAATGATTCATAGAACTATTAGACTAAAAAAGGAACTCAAAAATTTTTCGAAAAATTTATTGTCCTGATGCGCGAATCGCAACCGTGTCCTCCGCAATTTGGCCATATGCCTATTATGCCAGATGCCTAATATTAATTCCTCAATGCAGATATTAGTCAACTTGCCAAAATTTCTCAAACTATTCTACTTCCCTCTGTAAGCCAACGGAAATCGCAATGTAGACTATGATGTCTTTTGAAAATTTTGTTTTATAATTTTTTTCGTTAAATTAGTTCTATAATGCTGAATAATTATTAAATTTAAGTTGTTTATTAGATAATCGGGTTAACATAATAATATATATTATTGATAATGATGGTAATTGAAAACAAATGTGATTTAAAAAAAATCCAGAGAAGTCTTCAAACGTGCAATTATTCGCAATAGAATTTATGGAGTTGCGGTTATAAACTTTTTTAGATTCAACGACGACGTGCAAATGTTAATGACCTTTTTGATCAATTTGTGTTTAGAATTTCGGTTTATCAGTTTATTACTTAATTACAATTCCCCATATCAAACCAGCTCACACAATTATTTCATTCGGATCCACTATAATATTTTAAATGTTTTACAATTCTAATGTAGAATATTTACAACTATATATTCATTCAGGCCGTGTGGTGACGGCAGAGTAGAATACAATTGTCACTACCCCAAATCTCTCCCGTGGGTGTCGTACAAGGCGACTAAGGATAAATCAGTCATGAGAAATGGGCAGCAGCGTTACTCTTATACCACCTAGCAATGTACCTACTGCGACTTTTGTACCCGATAAATGGCAATAGGCTCGCCACCTATTACATGGGACCTATCATAACTGGCGATACGTGGGTGCTAGTTCACCTCTGCCTACCCCTTCGGGGATATAGGCGTGATTTATGTATGTATGTATGTATATATTCATATTTTTACAGTGATGTCCAAGGGGATTGGTTTACCGTTATTCTGCTGTTATCTGATAATATAATTTTGCACGCGTAATTTTAAATAATAATACATTCATACATAAATGAAGCCTATTTATCCTAGAAGGGGTAACCAGAGGCGAATTAACACTCACGTTTTGCCAATTATATTTGGTCCCATGTAATATGGGGTGGGCCTATTGCTATCCAACTGGAACATAAATCGCAGTATATTTACCACGTAGTACAAGAGCTGCATACAACCCATCACTAGTCGCCTTGTACGACACCTGCGGGTTTCAGCTAACTCTTTTCTGCTCTGTCGTCCTTACACGGCTATATTAATGAATACAATATTAGTTTGTCCTTAGTCCAATGGAGGATTTAATCAAAATTAGTTGTCTGGAAGAGTTCGTTTTACCGGTAAGACCACCTCTTGTGCTCCGATGTTGATGTTATTATATTCAATTCTTAATTTAAATAAGCGCCTTCATAATTACATACATACATACATAAATCACGCCTATATCCCCGAAGGGGTAGGCAGAGGTGAACTAGCACCCATATTTCGACAATTATGTTAGGTCCCATGTAATAGGTGGCGAGCCTATTGCCATATATCGGGCACAAAAGTGTCGCAGTACATTGCTAGGTGGTATAAGAGGAACGCTGCTGCCCATTCCTCATCACTGATTTATCCTTAGTCGCCCTGTACGACACCCACGGGAGAGATTTGGGGCGGTGACAATTGTATTCTACTCTGCCGTCACCACACGGCACGGCCTTCATAATTGTAGTAGACATAACCTTGTCAAGAGCGTCATTGGAACTAACACAGTTTAGTTGCATTCTGTATAATTAAATAAAACAATAAGAAAGTTTGCCCATAGATATCGGTTGCGCAAAACATAGCTCAGAATCGCCGGATGGCACCGATAGCATCTGGCTCTTAGCCCGTAACGCGTTGCCAAACTAAAGATTTGTGTCGGCTTGATTTATTACGCTTTAACTATTATACCGCGGCGTGGAAGCCGTTACAGCTTCATTATGGCTTGCACCTGAATGAAGATTGTTATCAGGACAAAGGATGGTTCTATCTTAAATTTAACTTTCAATGCGAAATAAAAGACCCTTAACTGTTAACGATCTGCTTTACGATATACGAATGAGTTTTTACTTAGACTTTAAAATGTCTGATTGGGTGTTTATATTTTGATTATTTCGTAATGCACGGTTCCGAAATAATCAGTAGAATAATCAATAAATAAATCATTGTACTCATTACAACATATTTGTGGTTCCTAAAACAGAAGACTATATTAAAAGTACCTCAAGAATGACAATTTTTTTGCATAATCAGGCTCTAACTGCCGCACTCAGAGACGTCAAATAACGTTAATGAGTTCTTAACGTCAAAAATCGACAATTCAAAACTAGTCGCTATTGTTGTCGGGTCTATGGTCTTGATTTGAATGAAAATTTTTGACATTAAATACTCATTAAAGTTAATTGACGTCTCTGAGTGCGGCAGTAAATCTATTAATAAGTGTATATTTCAACTTTATTACGTTTCTTTATTCAACTTCGATCCTATGGCATTGTATTATTTTTAAAGTGTTAATCCGTTTTAATTGCTGACTGTACATGCCAATAAGGTCATGAATAAACTCTGATTGGTACGAAATATAAGGGCATTCCTTTGTACAGTTACATCATTAACAGCAGATCAATAAATAACAAAATAAAAAAAAGTCAAAAACATCAGCCTAAAAAGTAAAATTACGGCTTACCAAGTAAATAATACAGGGCTATTAACTTAATTCATGAACTGCAACCCTATCAAAACGAATCAAAAACACGAACCACTAAGTTAAGACCAAAAAATGTCTCCAACGCCTTTAATTGATACGCATAAAACGGGTACCTCATTAATGTTTACCGAAAAGTATCTACACGAAATCCGCAGCAGCAAGCGAGTTTTTCGATCAGCCGCGTCAAAAAATGACAACGGCCTAGATTTGAATGAAAATTTTTGACATTAAATACTCATTAAAGTTAATTGACGTCTCTGAGTGCGGCAGTAAGTAAGCGTAATCACAGGCTAATCCAGGCGCTAAGCCACTGCGCTATCTAGCTCCTCCCCCATTATTTATGAATATTATAATAAAATTAGTATGATGTGAGAGTAAGTTAGATATGTGGTGTGACAGGAGTGGATAAAGTAAAGAATGAGAGAAAGAGAAAGTTTGAAACTAGCATCATTGACAGAGAAGATGAAAGGGAATCGCTTTGTTTGATATAGACATGTCATAAGAAGAAAGCCCCTCTGCGGTTGGCGTAGGTGTAGGTGGCGAGCCTATTGCCATTTATCGGGCACGAAAGACGCAGTACATTGCTAAGTGGTATAAGAGGAACGCTGCTGCCCATTCTCATCATTGTTTTAATACTTAGTCGCCTTGTACGACACTCGCGGGATTTCGGGTGGTGACAATTGTATTCTGCTCTGCCGTCACCACACGGCCAACAACAAAAGCCACTAGGCTTACCTACATTAAGATAACACCCGGGTACGATTTGTCTATGATTAAAGATTTTTTCGTATAATTTGTAGGATGTGTGGTGTAATTACAGGCCTAAATCTCCCTTGATGACTGGTATGAAGTCATCAGGTAATGATGTATGTTAGATGCGCATGAAAATCGTGTTATGTTACGGAAAAACAATTGAAATATTATCATCGTATCCTGATGTTGCCGTTTTATAGCCCTACCTAACCTATGTCAAGGTTTTTCAAAATTGCAGCGGAATAATGATTGCGAATAATCATACAATTCAATAGTACAATGTCAGCTCGTCATCGTCTTCATGTCGTCATTTATGTAATATTTAATAATAATTCTCTATTTATATAACATTAAATAGAATTGTATTTGGTTACGTAAATTTAAACAAATGGAAATTTTTTGTGCTCGTCTTTTGTTAGGTTTTCTAGTCTACATACATAAATCACGCCTATATCCCCGAAGGGGTAGGCTGAGGTGAACTTGCACCCACGTTTCGCCAATAATGTTAGGACCCATGTAATCGTTTACTAGTCTACTTGTTAAATTTTTGTGATAATTACTTACAGTTTTTTATAATGATCGTCAAAATAGAAAACTGTAAATAATTACCACAAAACTTTTTAAAACTATTAAATTGTACGATAGCAGTGAAAATAGATCCGCGAAAAATTCAGTTCTTTTTTCTATATTCTCTAAATGCTTAGAATTTTCTCAATGAGCGTCTTTATCAGTTTCATAGTTCTAAAAGCTTGTAAATACCGCACAGGAAGCACGTTGCATAAACATCTCGTTAATTAAAATTCAGCACATCCTCTTTTACGAATTAATAATCCTTCATTGACTAAAAAAGCACTATTAAGATGTAGGCTATAAAAAAACAATAGACTTTTTTTGTGCACACTATATGGATTATAAAGGATCGGTAATTATGAATTGTTAAACGTTTCTTTGTTAAATGGTCTAGTTTTTGTCTATTTGAAATTCAAATCAGATCTCGTAATGAGCACTGTTAGAAAATGAAGTTGTCATAGTATTTCTTGGTAGAAAAATGACGTCACTATTACAATTAAATTTTATTTTTCATACATATATAAATCAGGCCTATAATCCCGGAAGTGGTAGACAGAAGTTTAGTAACACCCACCTTTTCGTCAACTATTTCCAGTCCCATTTAATAGAGTCGATCGATTAATCATAATAATCAATATTAAAGTCTCTGGTGTAACTTGTTCGTGATTGTCGAAAAAAATACTCACGGTTTAAGTAGGTAGCTCAAAAGGACTACATTACATAGGTACATACATAACTCACGTTTATTTACTCCGAAGACTATTCGATTTTAATTTCAACATTATATAAATGTTAGAAAAATTAGTACAAAGATTTTAGTGGTTAGAAAAAGAATTTTGAAAAATTACCCGGTACCCGTTGGCTTACAACGTGAAGTGTTAGGTTAGAAGAATTTCGGCAAGGTAATTATTGTCTTGGTTGGCCGAGCGGCCAGGCACCTGCCCGGATAGCAGCGGACGCGGGTTCGATTCCCGCATCAAGACCATTTTTTTCTAACCACTAAAATCTTTACTCCGAAGAGTTAGGTAGAGGCGAATTGACACTCAGGTTTCGTCATTTAAATAATGTTTCATAATATATTAGGGAGACAGCCCATTGCCATAAATCGGGCGCGTGAATAGCAAAATACCTATTGCTAGGCGCTAAGAGAGTACAAAGCTGCTGCCAAGCCCCTTAGGTATACGACATCCGCGGGAGTGATTGGGGAGTGGTGAGAATAATAATTGCATTCGGCTTTGCTGTCACCACATGGCTATAACTATATTATCACTACCAAAAATGTATTAATATTTATCACAATAAAAGAAACAAAAGTACTACAAAATATAGATTATGTGGGTAACGTAGGTAAATAACAGGGATGTTAAACCACATCCGTAATAATTAGTACAGTTCTCGTTTATATGTTGCATTCAATTTTTTCACTAGTTGGCATTAAATATGATGTGGTGATGTCATTTGTGTAAATTTAATTATAAGCTGCAAATTTGGCGTTTAATATTATTTACACATCGTTGTTGTAGATGGACAAGAAAAATCAAAGGAACGCTCTAATATTCGTGATTATATTCAATTTTGCATATATTTTATTTCGTCATCAGCTTTTAAATGATCCTCTTGCTGGGAGACGGGCTTTCACTATTATAAAGTTTTATAGGTCATCATCACCCTGCCCTTATCCCATCCTATTTGGGGTCGGCGCTGTATGTCCTCTTCTGTCACTCGTCGCTAAGTAATAAAGTTTTATAGGTCGTCAAAAGAAAAAGTTTCCAATGGCATTTCTCCACAGAAAAATTTAACAATCCTATTGGTGAATTTTGTCTAGCGTTGTAACTTTAGTGCCGTGTGGTGACGGCAGAGTAGAATACAATTGTCACCATCCCAAATCTCTCCCGTGGGTGTCGTACAAGGCGACTAAGGATAAATCAATGATGAAGAATGGGCAGCAGCGTTCCTCTTATACCACCTAGCAATAGCAATATACTGCGACTTTTGTGCCCGATAAATGGCAAAAGGCTCACCACCTATTACATGAGACCTAACATAATTGGCGAAACGTGGGTGCTAGTTCACCTCTGCCTACCCCTTCGGGGATATAGGCGTGATTTATGTATGTATGTATGTAACTTTAAACATCCCCGGTCAAAAGCCACCTAACCGACTACGTGAGCCTATAATGCGAATTGGTGTTCAACTTTTAATTACTTTTTAAGTATTTTTATTTTATTTCTTACATTACCTATTATTTTGATCTAAGTAAGCAGCTTAAAGCTGTATTATGAGAACTAGATTCGAATAAAATAATATTTACAAAAATTTACAAATCAACGTTTGGCCGTGTGGCATAGCAGAATACAATTATTGTCAGCACCCTCAACTCTCCTGTCGTACAAGGCGACTAATGGTAAAGACAGGGATGAGTAATGGGCAGCAGCATTTCTCTCAAACCACCTAGCAATATACTGCGATTTATGGACCCGATATATGGCATAAGGGTCGCCACTCATTACACGGGACCTAACTTAAAGGCGAAAAGGGTATTAATTCACCACTCCCTTCGGGGATATAGCCGTGGTTTAGGTACGTACGTATGTATGTATGTACAAAAAATCTAGTCGCAAAAATTTTACCTCTTATTCATGGCCAGAAACCTCAATCAAAAATACAACTTAACGAACCGGCAAATAGCCCAATCACAATATCAAGAACAGAACGTCGTAATTTATTGCTTATGCAAGCAAGGCTTGCGTGCGGAGCGAGTAACCTTGGCCGTGAAGTGCCATGAACTTACGCGTATACGAAGTGCGCGAGCGCAATGGTCGCGCCCGCCCGCCGTTCATTGCATGTTTCATTATGAGTAACAAGATCGAAATGGTTATTATTGTGATCGTAACTAAAAGAACACAGTATTCACACTTTACTTAATTATTTCTTCTTGCTTCACTTTTTGTTCTTCCTATATTTGACGGTAGGTTGGCTATCTGCCAAGAGGTCCCGGGTTCGAATCCTGGTAGGCGCAAATTTTAGAACACAGACATTTTATTTGTTCTCGAGTCAGAGTTGTTTATAATGTAGTATATTCGCCACCTAGTATATTCAACAAGTTAAAAGTAATATCTGATACTTATATTCTACCACCCACACGGTCTGTGGTCCTAGTAGCGGGGATACAGACTACCTATTTAGATTTTAATTTGAACATTTAATAAATGCTGGAAGACAAGATAATTTCATCAAAACTGTAATTTTTCGAACTTTTTCTCACCACAATATTCTTTGTATTCATATATGCTTTGGAAACGGAAACTGTTAACGGTGTCTAATCTTTGCACGAGCACTTCTCATTGAAATAAAACCACTTTCATGGATTTAACCCGCGTATATTTCAGGTTTTAGCATTGTTACCTGACATCTACGAGCCCACAGCCCACACCTTGGATCCGTAAAAGTGGTTATATTGCAAATAAAACTGTTGTTTTCTTATCATCTTAATCACAAATGAACTCGCATTCTGGTGCAGTAAGCACATCGCTAACAGCTCCGATAAGATCGAATCTAGATCCACGAGAACAATAATAGTGGTAATACATATTACCACTATTAGCAATAGCAATTACTGCACCGCGGTATACTTGTGTGAAAATTAATTAAAGTAAAAGCCGCTGCTGCAGTTGACTCGTGCATAAATAAAAACAACGTTAATTTACTTTTCATCCCACCATCTCGGAAAAGGCGTTTTTGCTCTTCGATATCTGAGTGCAAAAGCCGTTTTTATCCTCTAGAGGTTAAAGTAAATTTTAATTTAGAACATCGTGTGCAATGAGTTTGTGAATTCAAAACATCATTATACATATTTATTTCTACCTCCATGGTGCCGAAATTGTCATGCAACCTATTTTAATTTGTTAAAAACTCAGACTCGGAACCTTCTTGGTGTACTTTTTTTGTAATTTGCTTTGCGCGCGCCATTTTCTTTCCACGTCGAGGAGTGTTTGGCGCGTTTCGTGGTGTCAGTCAGATTTATTTTCACTAATTCAAAAATTGTTACAGAGTGGATTTTGCGCAGTGAAAGTGGTGTTATTTTGATGCACAAGCATCCGTGTTGATGTGCAATTATGCAGAATCATCGAAAATAAGTCTCATGATGTGTTTGATGTTGTGGTGAAGTTCACTATAAAAAGTGGTTTTATCCATTTCATCAAGCACCATCATTAACTCTGTTACCATTCAATTCGCGCCAAGCACTGTGGCACCCATATTTTAACGTAAAATTCATTTCATTCATAATTTTCACCCACTCATTATTTCATAAGACTACAGATAAAATATACACTAAAGACTTGGCTGTATGGGCTCGACCCTTTGCCTTCCCTAAAATATAGGGAGAATTAAAAAAAAATCTTTTCACGTCATAAATTTGTTAAAACCTAGGAGTTCCGTGACGGTCAATCAGCTTGGCGTCAATCTTGCTTTAAACATTTTGATCGTCTACAACGCTTGCTTGATGCTTGAGACAAGCATTTAAAAGCTTTTTAGGTCTGTTTGATTTGTTTACGCTAGCAACGGAACAAAAACATACAGAAAATCAACGTGCTTGACTCAAGCTGATTGACCGTCTCGGAGTAATTTTTATTAGGTACTTACAGGTGTGTCTGGATGAATGTTGCGGGTGTGGCTGGGTGGATGGGTGGCTGTTGGTGGTGTGTCTGGGTGTTTTGTGGGTGTGTCTGGGTGAATGGGTTTTTGTGGGTGTGTCTGAATGGATGGGTGAGAATTGTGGGTGTTTCTGGGTGATTGAGTGTTTTTTGGGTGTGATTGGGTGTTTTGTAGTTGTTTCTGGGTGAATGGGTGTTTTTTGGGTGTTTCTGGGTTAATCGGTGTTTTGTGGGTGTTTCTCGGTGAATGGGTGTTTTGTGGGTGTTTCTGGGTGAATGGGTGTTTTGTGGGTGTTTCTGAGTGAATGGGTGTTTCTGGGTGAATGGATGTTTTGTGTGTGTTTCTGGGTGAATGGGTGTTTTTTGGGTGTTTCTGGGTAAATGGGTGTTTTATGGGTGTTTCTGGGTGAATGGGTGTTTTGTGGGTTTTTCTGGGTGAATGGATGTTTTGTGTGTGTTTTTGGGTGAATGGGTGTTTTTTGGGTGTGTCTGAGTGGATGGGTGTGTATTGCGGGTGTGAATGTTGTGGAAGTTTCTGGGTGAAAACAGAAACTGTTGTGATTGTATTTTTTTTTTGTATTTTGCAATTTCCTCGTTGGGGGGGATGAAAAGTTACGTGTTGCACTCGAGTGCAAAGATTTTTCACCTTGTGCTCTTTTGATTCCCTCGCTATCGCTCAGGATTCTAATTTTTGAATCACTCGCTACGCTCGTGATTCAATTTTAGAATCCTTCGCTAGCTCGGTCATCAAAATTGAGCACGCGGTTAAAAAACAACTTTGCACTCACGTACAACAAATAACTATTTATTGCACGTTAATGTCATATATTATTTCATCTCTTTCATCTCTGTTCTTCTTTTTGAAAACGAGAGTCGTTAAGGAGAAATAGCACCAGTGTGCTGAACTGTGCGTTACACCGTACGCCACAAATGATTATTTATATTGGTTTAACGCTCTGCCGCACAGTTCAGCACACTGGTGGAATCTGGCTTAACGTTTCAAAATTTAACAAAACATATGGCAAAGTCTTACCAATCAGTAGGAGAGTATGCGATTCCCTAGCAGTCGAATTCATCCCTTGTGTTTAAAATAGGTTTTCCCGGGATCTACTCAAACGAACCAACCGCAAAGTTTTAAAATTAAGTATTTTGTATCAACTGAAAAAAGCTACAGATTGGATAGTAAAGTACTCGTAATTTAGCTATGGGGGTCTCAAGTCAGTTCATCGTTGGTAGAGCTTTAGTAGTAAGCTCTTTCGGCAGCTTTGGGCTTGGTATTCCTTTAGATTCCAGATAGTTGGAAGTTGAACTGCAAGGCTTCACGATTAGTTGGCATTTTCATTGCAGTCGTCCCAACTGCAATTTGATAGCCGGAGTGCGGCCTGCCTATAGCCTAACATTTACTACTTGACCAATTATGTTATTTTAATATATCTACTTACTATTATAATAGCCTAACATTTACTACTTGACCAATTTTGTTATTTTAATATATCTACTTACTATTATAAACGTCGCTGTTTGCCGCGTGGTGAGGGCAGAGCAGAATACAATAAGTCAAAGTCAAAGTCAAAATTCATTTATTCATAGGTATCTGGTATGATTACAATACACTTATGAATCGAATATAATCACCACCCTCATCTCGTATCTCAGGTGTCGTCCAAGGCTACTAAGGGACTTTGAGACAGCAATGTGTCAAGGGCAGCAGCGTTCCTCATGTCCTCTCATGCCACCTAGTTATGTACCGGGATTTCCGTGCCCCATAGATGGCAATAGGCTCGCCACCTATTACATGGTACCTAACCTAATTGGCGGTACCTAACCTAATTAATTTATCCCTGCCCACCCCTTCGAGGATATAGGCGTGATTTATGTAAGTAGGTATGTTAAGGTAGCTTATCAAGAATTGTTTGCTTTGAACATCATCATCATCACCAGCCCTTCAATGTCGCAACTGCTGGGGCACGAGCCTTGCCTATGGATGGAAGAATATAGGTAGATTGGGCCATAAACCACCACGGTGGCCCAGTGCGGGTTGGTGCGTATAACTGCAGACGTATGACTGCAGATGCAGCCGGGTGTGCCTCGGAAGGTACGTTAAGCCGGCCAACGGCTTAACGTGCCTTCCGAAGCACGGAGAAACTCGAGATAATAAATTTTAGATCACCCATCCAATGACCGGCCTTAGCGAACATTACTTAGTTTACGGAATTGCAGGCCAAGCGTGCTATGCCACTGCGCCAGCGAGCTCCTCAACATCAGTGACCAATTAAGTTTTATCATAAGATTGAATTCATACGTAGTGAGGCAGGGCGCTATTTATTCCTAGGGAGAACATTATCAGATCATCAGCTTGACCACAACACAAGAATGCAGTCGAGACCACAACTGCTGGAAAGGGAATCTCGGAAGAACCTGTTTTATCTCACGCCCTTCGGGGGAATTACTTTCCTAGTTTTGTTTTAATGAATACAATGAGTCATTTATAATCATCAATCAATGTTATGTGATTCGAAGAATGTCTTAAATGCAATCTTTTTACTAAAATATTTTTAATTTCATTAAGTTTTATGTACGCTTATTTATTTAAAACAATAAAAACGCAACTCAGAAATCACTTAGGCACACTATTGAATACAGTTACTGCCGCACTCAGAAACGTCAAATAACGTTAATGAGTGCATACATAATCTCAAAAACTGAGAATTCAAAACTCGTCACTATTCTTTCCGGGTCTATGGTCTCGATTTCAATTATTTTTTTTGACACTAAGTACTCATTAAAGTCTCTGAGTGCGACAGTGACTTACAGGAATTCAATTTTGAGTTGTCTCTCGAGTTTTCTAAGTAAGCATACATACAGAAAGCATAAATACCCGAAGGAGTAGAGTAAAAGTTAGCACTATTCAAAACAAATAGATATATCACGAGCACTAAAAAGCGTAGCTATATGCTTTCGAATATTGTCGTAGTCTTCGTTCCATATTTCATTATTATCGATATCAAGAACAAGAAACTAAATTATGCAATTGAATTTTTTAACTATAATGTAATTCCAGTATTCGCAACAGTACCATAACAGAGCATTGCGATGTAACCTGACATGTTCATTGCCTGTTCGAGTGGTTGTTCACATATGACCTTTAAGGCTCGAGAATACGCCTGGAATCCATGGAGAATAGCCACTGGCCCCGATAGTAATTTAAGACAACGCACTTCAACTTACATCTTCTTTATAACGACCACAACATCCTATTATAGCATATTTTTATTACGTTCTTCGCAATTGTTATGTGGTGGTTAGTACATTGGCCCATCCTACATAGTTTGTTGAAATACCTATACTGTAGTTTTTTCGTGTTCAAATTCAATAATTAATTCAATATATTAATTACATTATTAAATTTTAACCATAAGCTGAGATTACTATTAACATTTTATATTTTAATCATAGCCTGACAAATTATCAGGTATATCAGATAATTATGACACTCCTGAAAATCGATTTCAGTAATTTGCTAATGTCTGAAGTGTACTTAGGTAAGGTCCAAAATAATGTTGCCTCTCGACATCAAAAGTATAGAATATTTTAGTTTTTAATAATGCATTAATTCAAACAAGATTAGATTGTATATAATGCTGTCCCCAATACAATCCTCAACAATGATCACCGTCGAATATGTTGTAATAAATATATAGGTGCAGTTTAATGATGAAGTTATATGTCCCGTATAACTAATAAGTACCGATAGGATAATTGAAAGTTTCCGACACAAAAGCCATAATACATACACCATAAATTGACTAGAGTAGTCGGAGGAGGTACTATAAAATTGATGCTGATATCCTTGAGGAGGCTACGACCCTATAACCAGATGGGCAGGATGTGTATCTCTTAAAATAGAAAAAAAAACCGTATTTATGGTAGAATGACGACCGCTTTGTCTATATTCATATTTATATAAAGCAAGTCTGGATTTGCCCATACGATTTTACAGGATTACTTCAGAGCTAGTAAGAAATCGTGTGTATGCATACACATGTAAAGTATGATATTAAAAATAAATCATCATTATTATTTTTATAACAATCGTAAACATTTCTTAAATTATCATCTGGCCCAAATTAGTAGCATAAGCATAAGATTTTTCCTACTAGATATCTGTCATGATAGCCTCCCGCTACTATACTTCCGGTGCGTCATTGTATTTTGGTGTTAGATGGCCGGTGATGGAATAGGTGACCATAAATGTACCACCTGGCGTTCTCTGTGCTTCAGAAGACACGTTAATACGTTGACCCTGGCTGCATAACCCTAAACTCCACCACCAACATAGCCTTGCGCGCCAACGGTGGGGAGCATAAAAGGACTGGTGATGATGATGAGTACTTTGATAAAAATGAAACATGTGCATTAAAAATATATTATTACTAGCTGACCCGGCTAACGTTGTTTTGGCATTATTACCTAGAGGTATAAAAAATAGAAAAATCTAACTAACATGATCAATTGATTTAAGTGTTTATGAAATGTTTTACTATTTTTGTACCATAATGTATATTTTTTTCATTGATAGTCCATTACATTATTTTTGACGAAAGCATGTAGACATTCTTATTTCATTCATATTGCTAATATTATAATATTAATATCTGTATTTAATATGCAATATATTATGTGTGCTCTCAGCCGTGTGGTGACAGCAGAGTAGAATACTATTGTCACCACCCCAAATCTCTCCCGTGGGTGTCGTACAAGGCGACTAAGGATAAATCAATAATGAGGAACGGGCAGCAGCGTTCCTCTTATACCACCTAGCAATAGCAATGTACTGCGATTTTTGTGCCCGATAAATGGCAATAGGCTCGTCACCTATTACATGGGACCTAAAATAATTGGCGAAACGTGGGTGCTAGTTCACCTCTGCCTACCCCTTCGGGGATATAGGCGTGATTTATGTATGTATGTATGTATAAAAAATAGTATACGACCTATTATCAGACCTACCAAATATTCACAAAAACATTCTCACTATGTCGTGACGGATAATTTATCGTCCGACGACTGCCGTCTCTAGCTGTTCACATTATATGATTGTTTGTCATCGCGACGATATTTTATCGTTTCACGGCAGTCCCTTAGTTGTGGTTTACACAACATTAGCAAGCTACAAATCTACAGTCGCCTCTGCACGTGTAAACGATTTTTTATCGTTTTACGACTGTCGTGCTAGCCGTTCCCACTGTCATGACAATCTGCCGTCACTGCAAAAAAGGTCGTAGACGACAGTACATCGTGTCGTTCTATATGTGAACACCTCCATTTAAACATATAAGCCACGACACTTAAAAACTACACGATTATCTGTCGTCACGATACAGTGGGAACGCACACTAAGGATCAGGGCACCTAATAAGGCCGCGTCGAGTGAGAATTGCTCACTAGCTTCATAATATGAATTGGGGATCAGCACGTCTGGTTAACACAGTTTGTCAAAATTCACTATGGATATATTTGATTTGAGTTAATCAAGCCATACGACTACTACATACATACATACATACATCATACATCACCAGCCCTTTAATGTCCCCACTGCTGGGGCACGGGCCTTCCCTGTGGATGAAAGAATATAGGGAGATTGGGCCATAACCCACCACGCTGGCCCACTGCGGGTATTAACGACTGTAGATGCAGCCGGGACCAACGGCTTAACGTGCCTTCCGAAGAACGGAGGAACTCGCGATTGTAAATTTTTGGTCACCCATCCTATGACCGGCCTTAGCGAACTTGCTTAATTTACGCAATCGCAGGCCAAGCGCGCCGTGCAACTGCGCTAGCGAGCTCCTCTCCACTACTACATACTACACATTACCTTCTACTTTTGGCAGTCGGAAATCGTAAATAAAACTTATCCCATATTGTACTTATCATAAGAATTCAAAATGTAAAAATGAACAAAATACCCTTAATGATAAATTAATTAAAGTTATGATAAAAGTACTTATAGTTATCCTTTAATTTATGGTGGAGTTCAATTTTGTAAAACAATCGTTTAATGAAATCTTTTTGTTCCAGGAAAAATTGCTTTTGTTTCTACAACAATGCATTTGATATAACCAAAGCAACTATCGACTCAATCTGCATCAGCCTAAAATGGGATCAGCTGTTCTCAAATGTTTATTGTTATTAACATGTGTTTTATCAACTCATGAAATAGAACTACGGAAAAATGATAATATGACGTCTATTAATGGTGATACTGGTAGGCTTCAAAAGTTTAAAACGTACTTAATTTAAATGGAATATATGTGAAAGAAAAAAAAATTATTATTACAGGCACGACACAAATTCTGAATGATGAAACACGAGAGTCTAGAGCCAGTCGCCGAGTAGTAAAATTATATTCCGGGGCTAGGCCAAAGCCTATAGAATGTAATGGCGAAGGATTTCAAGCAGATCCTTATGATTGTAGCACTTTCCACAGATGTATAAAATCAGGGAACGGCAGGTTTCTATCATTTAAGGTAAGAAAGAATTAATTCAGTATCAAACGATTTTAGAAGATTTTTTTTTTAATGTTTTGTATCTCAATTATTTTTATTTATTTATTATAATTATTTTACTATAAAACCCCGAACCACGGTTAACCCTAAGAAATTCCGGTAAATCCTAAGATTTACCAACTCTTAATGGTAAATGTCCGAATAGTTCTGTGATTATTGTTATAGGCCTACCAGAGTCTCATGGCAAATTGGAAAATAATAGTTATTTGTTGTACGTGAGTGCAAAGTTGTTTTTTAACCGCGTGCTCAATTTTGATGACCGAGCTAGCGAAGGATTCTAAAATTGAATCACGAGCGTAGCGAGTGATTCAAAAATTAGAATCCTGAGCGATAGCGAGGGAATCAAAAGAGCACAAGGTGAAAAATCTTTGCACTCGAGTGCAACACGTAACTTTTCATCCCCCCCAACGAGGAAATTGCAAAATACAAAAAAAAAAAATACAATCACAACAGTTTCTGTTTTCACCCAGAAACTTCTACAACACCCTCCCATTAACCCAAACACACTCTCAACACCCACCCAGAAACACCCACAACATTCACACCCATCCACTCAGACACACCCAAAAAACACCCATTCACCCAGAAACACCCACAAAACACCCATTCACCCAGAAAAATCCACAAAACACCCATTCACCCAGAAACACCCACAAAACACCCATTTACCCAGAAACACCCAAAAAACACCCATTCACCCAGAAACACACACAAAACACTCATTCACCCAGAAACACCCACAAAACACCCATTCACCCAGAAACACCCACAAAAGACCCATTCACCCAGAAACACCCACAAAACACCCATTCACCCAGAAACACCCATTCACCCAGAAATACCCACAAATCACCGATTAACCCAGAAACACCCACAAAACACCCATTCACCCAGAAACACCTACAAAACACCCAATCACACCCAAAAAACACTCAATCACCCAGAAACACCCACAATACTCACCCATCCATTCAGACACACCCACAAAAACCCATTCACCCAGACACACCAACAAAATACCCATTCACCTAGACACACCCTCAAAACACCCATTCACCCAGACACACCTCCAACAGCCACCCATCCACCCAGCCACACCCGCAACATTCATCCAGACACACCTGTAAGTCCCTAATTGCTAGTGTAAACAAATCAAACAGACCTAAAAAGCTTTTAAATGCAAGCGTTGTAGACGATCAAAATGTTTAAAGCAAGATTGACGCCAAGCTGATTGACCGTCACGGAACTCCTAGGTTTTAACAAATTTATGACGTGAAAAGAAAATGGCGCGCGCAAAGCAAATTACAAAAAAATTACACCAAGAAGGTTCCGAGTCTGAGTTTTTAACAAATTAAAATAGGTTGCATGACAATTTCGGCACCATGGAGGTAGAAATAAATATGTATAATGATGTTTTGAATTCACAAACTCATTGCACACGATGTTCTAAATTCAAATTTACTTTAACCTCTAGAGGATAAAAACGGCTTTTGCACTCAGATATCGAAGAGCAAAAACGCTTTTTCCGAGATGGTGGGATGAAAAAAATTGTAGTATGCCACCCCGGGGAAATTGGACTAAATGGTCTTGATACTTTTTAATTTTTATGTATTTTTCAGACGTAGCAGTAGACAATGTATTATTTATACTAAGGTTAAGATATAATTATATAAGTTAACATTTTATAAATTAGAACAATATTGAGAAGGGCAATAATACTATTAAAGTGCTGTTTGAAATTTTATTATACAAATCTTCAATTAGAACTATAGAACGATTCTAAACACTCCACATGCATATCTTGCTCTTCAGCATCTGTAGAGGAAAATAAAGTGGTAATTATTTTTAAAGCATCATTCCAGCATCTCTAATATTAAATCTTGCTCTATAAAATAATTTTCAATTTTCTTTTACAAGTTCACAACATTTACGCCAATCCTCTACATCAACAATGTAAAATTCTTTTATTTTATTTTTAATTAACTGTAAATCAAAACTGTCCAAGTTGATTATTTCTTTTCAAAAATAGGAGAGCCTATCCAGGCGTGGAAAATACACTATAATTCGATACGCTTTCGCCTATGATTCGCCGTATAGACGTATTGAAAAGCCCCTACAAAGACGTTGCAATATTATTATAAGTACAAAGAGTAAAAATATAGGTAAAAGTATCAATCTGGTATGTATCAACTTACCGGTCAAATCTACGACGCGCTTTATAATTGACTATTGCGATTGATTTACACCTTCTACTTCACGTATTTTACGGTACACATAACTCGTATTTCTCGCTTGAGATCGAAGTAGCGTTTTCGACATTTTCACAATAACAAATTATATTTTGAGGTAATACACAAAAATCTTTTAGCACTTGACAAACCTTGTCATTTGATTTGATAGACGCCAGTTGACATTTCCATATCAAAATCCTAAATAAAAAAAACAATCAATGCCATGAGATTCTGGTAGACCTATAATTTCGAACTTTTACCACCATTAAATTGGCAAATCTTAGCATTTACCTCTAGGCACGGTATGTTGAGAACACAGAATGGTATTCGGATATTTACAATTAAGAGTAGGTAAATCTTAGGTTTTACAGGAATATCTTAGGATTTACCGTGGTTCCGGGTTTTACAGTAACATATATGAAAAAATAGATATTTAACACGATGTTAAAAAATATAGCTGAAATTAAAGTAACATTTTGAAATTCAGTTTCAGTGTGGTCCTGGCACTATTTACGATCCAGATTCTGAAATTTGTAATCATGCAGCAAGTACAAAAAGAACTGCTTGTGGTGGCAACCTAATCCAACCTATTGAACAAGCTGAAAGTACCGAAATGATTACAGAAATACCGTCACCGATCAGTACTAAAAAACTTTTCTTTACACATAGACAATCTGATAATATCTTAAATAAACATCCAGAAATAAAAAATCAACCTATTAAAAATCCATCACCAAATAAACATACTCCACAAACAGTATCTGCAAAGCCTGATGTGTTGACCGACTCAACTATAAAGGAAAATATGAGTTCGATAACAAAGAGTAAACCATCCTCTCCTACAAATCAACCTTTTAAAAATTTAAATATTAACTCGGCGACAAGTATAACAGTAAACAATAGGCCTAACTCTCAGTCTGGTGAAATGTGTACTTCAGATGGATTTATGGGTGACACCGAAAATTGCCACAAGTTTTATAGATGTGTTAGTAACAGAAGAGGTGGCTTTATACGATATGAATTTGTATGTAGCGATCCAACAGTTTGGGATGATGATAAGCAAGCTTGTAATCATGCTTGGCTAGTAAAGAAAAGAAGATGTGGCAGAGAAAGCAGTATCAATTATGAAACAAATACTAAAGAAGTTAACAAAGATGTAAACTCAAATAAAAAAAATTACACACAAGAAAAAAAATCATCCTTAAGCGAAAAGCAATCATTGGCAAATCAAAAAAATTACCTTCTAAAATCACCACATTTATCTCAAACTCAATCGCAAATAACTTATGGATTAGATACTTCTCAACAACAACCTCAAATTAGTAATAGAAGAGACATGCAAAATCAAACTCAGATAAATTATAACAAGAACGGGAATATTAACCAAAATCAGACTCAAGTCAATTATGGATCGGCTATTAGTCAAAATCAAAATCAGATAAATTATAACATGGACGGGAATATTAACCAAAGTCAGACTCAAGTCAGTTATGGATCGGCTATAAGTCAAAATCAAACTCAGATAAATTATAATAAGGGCGGGCATGTTAACCAAAATCAGACTCAAGTCAGTAATGGATCGGCTATTAGTCAAAGTCAAAGTCAGATAAATTATAACAAGGACGGAAATACTAACCCAAATCAGACTCAAGGCAGTTATGGATCGGCTATTAGTCAAAGTCAAACTCAAATAAGTTACGGAGATAAAGGTGTACAGAGTCAATTACAAATCAACCACTCTAACAATGCAAGTCAAGTGCAGAGTCAAATAATAGAATCAACCACTACAAAAACTAACAGCCAGTCATCTACGAAAATACCTGTTTCTAATAACGAATGTAAGGAGAGTGGTTTTATGGGTGATCTTAACGACTGTAAAAAGTTTTATCGATGTGTCGATAACGGCAGAGGAAGTTATACTAGATATGAATTTACATGCGGAGAAGGTACCTTATGGGATCCTAGCATTGAATCATGTAATCACGCATGGGCTGTCAAAGAGTGTGGAAGTACAACTGAATCATCTTCTACACGTCCAACACATTCAACTGAGAGTTCGACTACGAATGGTGATAGCACTTCAACTTTTTCAACTACTACTTTAAATCATATCTCGGAAGGACCAATTAAAGATCAAAATAATGATATTCCAAATAATAACCTGGATACATCTTCAACTAATAAGCCAATTCCGACCAATCGACCTGAATCTTTAGATAACATCAAATGTCAATCTAGTGGATTTTTCGGAGATAGTTCAAATTGCAAAAAGTTTTATAGATGTGTCGATAACGGTAATGGGCAATATACACGGTATGAATTCAGTTGTGGCGAAGGTACCGTATGGGATTCTAAAATAGAAGCCTGTAATCACCCATGGGCAGTAGAAAAATGTGGCGGAAGTCAGATTGGGGAAAACAACAAGGAAGAATCCACAACTATGAGAGAAACTCAATCGACTCAGGTGTCTACTCAACCAACTTCGAATATACCACCAGTAACTGATGACTATGATTCAGGCTATGAGCAAGAACCTGCCCAATCTTCCAAACCAGAAACCACCAGTACAGCGACTCTTTCAACTCAAAGCACAACTATTATATCATTGTCAACATTGGCTAGTCAAGAGAACAAATGTAAAGTTAGTGGTTTTATGGGCGACAGTAAAGATTGTAAGAAATTTTATCGTTGTGTAGATAATGGTAATGGTGCGTACACAAAATATGAATTTACTTGTGGAGAGGGCACAGTGTGGGATTCTAAAATTCAATCATGTAATCATGCATGGGCGGTTGATAAATGCGGAGAAATTTCAACTGATGACCAAAACAAAATTGAGACTACCACTATCAAGGAAGAGAGCACATATACTCCTCAAACTATAACACCGGGAAATGAAAACAATACAGGATATGGAGAACAAAGTGATAATGATCTTAGTGCAACAATAAGTTCCACCAGTACTACCGCTGCAAATATCGAGCAAACTGGCAATGACATATGTACTAATAGTGGTTTTATGGGCGACAGTCAAGACTGTAAAAAGTTTTACAGATGTGTAGATAATGGCGATGGTGGATTTACTAAATACGAATTTACTTGTGGTGAAGGAACCGTCTGGGATCCAAATATAGATGCATGTAACCATGCCTGGGCTGTCAAAAAATGTGGTGGTAGCAGTAGTAGTCAACATAACGAAACCACTACTACTGAATATACGCCGATCTACCATAACGAAAATCAAGACGATGAGTATAACACAGAAAAACCGAATCAAAATTCTATGACTTCTACTACATCTGGTACGACGGTAATCAATAGTGGCATGGACAGCATTTGTCAAAATAGTGGTTTTATAGGTGATAATAGAGATTGTAAAAAGTTTTATAGATGTGTGGATGATGGCAAAGGTGGATTCAATAAATATGAGTTTGCGTGCGGGGAAGGCACGGTTTGGGATCAAACCGTGGAATCGTGCAATCACGAATGGGCAGTAAAAAATTGCAGTAGCAATGGCAAGGGCAATAATACAAACACCTTGGAATCAACAACAGAATCTTCACTGACCAGCAGTACCACATCAGAAGATCAGGAATATAATAGTCAAACAACAGAAGGATTCTCAAGTACTTCTTTAAAGCCTTCTGGTATTGACTGTCATCAAGATGGATTCTACGCTGACACTAATAACTGCAAAATATTTTATCGGTGTGTGGACAATGGACAAGGTGGTTACACGAAATATGAATTTACTTGCGGTGATGGTACTTACTGGGACCAAGAAATATTAGCCTGTAATCATGAAACTAGCAATACGAAGTGTAAAAGTAATGAGGTTGAAACATCTTCAACTACAAGAAAGCCTTCTACAGAAAATACTGAAAGCTCTACTAATCAACAAGGCCAAAGTCCTCAGGGAACTGAAAATGAAAACGATGATTATACTAATGGAAGTACAGAAAAACCATCTTCAACTAAAAATGAATGCACTGCGGAAGGGTTTTATCCTAATGAAAAAGACTGCAAGCAATTTTATCGCTGTGTAGATAACGGTAAAGGAAGTTATACAAAATATGACTTTACTTGCGGGGAAGGTACAGTTTGGGACTCTAACTTACAAACTTGTAATCACATTCACAAAGTTACAAGCTGTAATAATACTAATCAATCAGACAATTCCATATCACAAACAATAAATGATGAGTCAACATCTAGCCAGAGTTCGAGTACCACAGAGGGTGCCGTTAGCGAAAGCTCTAAACCTAATGGAGATTCATGTGAAACTGAAGGTTACTTTGGCAATACTGAAGACTGTACTAAATTCTACAGATGCGTTGATGATGGCAAAGGTGGGTTTACTAAATATGAATTTGACTGTGCTGAAGGTACTATTTGGGATCAAGATGTAACAACTTGTAATCATCCTCAAGATGTTCCAAATCCGTCCTGTAAAAGTAACCAAGGGGGATCAACATCTTCAACTGAAAATTCTACAATGAGCTCAACCACAACGATGAGTCCGGCAAATAGTGAAACAACAAGTAACGGTCAAAATAATAGTAACCAAAACAATTCTTCTAGTACTACTGAAACCTCCAACAAAAATCCAGATCAAGATATTAAATGTGAAAAGGCCGGCTTTTATGCTGATCCAAATGACTGTAAAAAGTTTTATAGGTGTGTTGACTGGGATGGTAAAAGTGAAAAATTTTCAGTTTATCATTTCGAATGTGGAGAAGGTACTATATGGGATCCTTCTCTAGATACATGTAATCACGAAGATTCAGTTTACCCACCACGAAATTGCAGTGGAAACCAAAGTGAAAATGTTGCGCAAGAAACAACCTCGAGTACTGAAAAAACTACTACTCAAAGTAGCACGTCATCTTCTCAGTCAACTACTGAAAACACAACCACTGAAGAATCAACAACAACAGAGCAGTCTACTGAAAAAACTACAACAGAGCAGTCAACCACCGCAAAAACTACAACAGAGCAATCAACTACTGAAAAAACTACAACAGAACAATCTACCACTGAAAAAACTACAACAGAGCAGTCAACCACTGAAAAAACTACAACAGAGCAATTAACCCCTGAAAAAACTACAACAGAACAGTCAACCACTAATGAAAACACTACAACGGAACAGGCCACTACTAGTGAAAAAACTACCACGGAACAGGCAACTACAAGTGAAAAAACTACAACCGAACAAACAACTACTAGTGAAAAAACTACAACAGAACAATCAGTTTCAAGTGAACAGACTACCCAAGAAACAACTCAACAATCAACCACTAATGAACCGACAACTCAACAAACAACAACAAATGAACCAACAACCCAACCATCAAGCACGGAACAATCTACTAATGATCAAACCACTACGGAACAAACAACCCAAGCACAAACGACTGAAGAATCTACAACTCTAACTACAACTAATAACCAACCAACAAACGATAGTACTACAACTGAAAGTTCTACAACGGAAAAAGATGAAAGCTCAACTACTGAAAGTGAGCAAAATACGACTACCGAGGAAAACTCAAGTACAGATAAGGAATGTCCTGAAACAGAAGATGATCAATATTTATACGTATGTCCAACATCATTTAAAAGACATCCGAAGTATTGTAACATGTTCTATCAATGCACTGAAGACGAACAGAATCATGACGTAAAAGTTGCAACGTTTACTTGTCCAAATGATACCATTTACGATGAAAGTCAGATCAAATGCGTCGAAGAAGATAAAGCGGACAAAAAATGCGAAGGCCAAAAAGCACGAAAACATAAAATTAAAGCATTTAGTTTGTACTCACGGGAACCAGTAAGTACTTATAAGTAAAGCTGATTATTAACACAAATTTGAAATGTAAATATGTAGGTTTAATAAATTATAAATACGCGTAGCATGGGATTACCTATACCACTGGGCTAATCAGCGTGACGTGGTATAGCCGGCGGCCAGCGGCGTGCGTTGCGGAAAACGAGGGTTCGATTCCCGCATCAAAACTATAATTTTTCGAACTTTTGCTGACTTATTTTCCTTTACAAATCAGTTTAAAAAACTAACATTAATGTTCAAATGAAAATCAAAATAATAATATACACAAATCACGCCTATATCCCAAAGGGGTAGGCAGAGGTGAACTAGCACCCACGTTTCGCCAATTATGTTGGGTCCCATGGTGGCGAGCCTATTGCCATTTATCGGGCACAAAAGCCGCAGTACATTGTTAGGTTGTATAAGAGGAACGCTGCTACCCATTCCTCGTCACTGTTTATCCTTAGTCGCCTTTGCGACACCCACGGGAGAGATTTCGGGTGGTGACAATTGTATTCTACTCTGCCGTCACTACACGGCACTAAATAATAACATCTCTAATAAATAATTTACACTTAATGAATATTAAAATACCCTTGTGTTTTAATATTACCGATTTTTCCAGGTCGTAGTAGATCAACATCAGCATAAGTGCGATAATGTTGGAAATTACCCATTTGAGAAAGCCAGTGAATGTTCGCCTGTATTTCTGAAATGTCACCAAGTACGGGGAAAATTGAGAGGATATGTGTATCAGTGTCCAAAAGGATACGTATATTGGTCGATCAGTAAAAGATGTGAAAAAACCGAAAAAACGAAATTCTGCCAGCTATCTAAAAGTCGGAAATGGGCCGATAAATGGGAGATACCAGTCGAGAAACACAATTTGGCTAAATAACGCAGAAATCGGGTTTCGAGATTTACACAAGTTCTTTATTCCATGTACTTTGGACTCATTTGCAAAAGAAAGAGCCAAGTAATGAAATAGTGATAAGTAACCTACTACTGAAGAGCTGAACAGTATCGACAGTAACTCCTGTTACTCGACTTGTCTACATAATTTGAAACTTTTATATAAAGGATAAATAGAAGGTAAAAGCATAATTATAAGTTTAGCTAAATAAAATTACGATTAAAATTTACAAATGTATATAATTAAGATTAAGAATAAAAAGTAAATAACAAACATACTGAAATTAAAGTTAAGTGGCCAAGTACTTGCTCACTCAATTGTAATATCGAGTAATTACAAAATATTGTCAGTTGCGCAAAGTAGTGTGGCTACCAAAGAAATTTTGTTACGAGTGGAACGCGTTGATTACTTTTAATTATAAAAAGTTCATAATAATAATTAATAATTTCTAGTCTCTTTATAAGTACTTATCAACTGTGAAAATGCTTTTTGCTGCCATAATTTTAAGAAGTGTAAGTTCATACTTGTGGTCAAAATATTGTGCAGAACATAATAATACAATATTTTGAGCACGACATTATGTAATTAAACAATATACAATCATTTTAATACTTTTATTTTATTTCATATTTCAAAGTACCTTTTAATTTTAATACAACATTATGTTAAATACGTTGTGACTATAAGAATATTATTATAATTACTTCCTGTAGTATAATATTTTATAGTAAAATAATCTCAATACCGTTACAGGAAGACAAAACACCTTTACAAAATATAGATAGTTCTGATATAATAAAATCCGTGACTGATTCTTGTCGATGGTCGAAGGAATGGTTAAAAATGCTGCCTAAAAACGCATGACAAGGTATAGCGGATGCTATTATATTACCTTTTATATCTATTGTAAATTCTTTATTACCTATAAATTCCATTTTGCCACTTATGATTGAATCTTGTGAAACGTTGTAATTTTTTGTTGGAGCAATAATAATTGGAAGTAAATTTTCATTTGGATTCATATCAAGTTTATTTGAGATACGATTTTTAAATTTGTTTTTTGATTCATCGTTAGTACGAACAACATGTTTACGTTTTCTAGTAAGTAAATTCCGTTTTTCTTTATGGTCCAATCTCATAAAAGATGTCTTGTTAAACAAAAAGTTCAAAAATTTTGGTATAATGCCTTCAGTATTCGTTTCATTGTATTCTAATCTATTGATCCAACTTTTGGTGGGTATAATATTAGCAACATTGTCTGGATGATATACAATTTCCTTGGGCTTTGAAGGTGTCTTGTTACTGCTAGTAACATACAAAAGATTGGAACTTTCCGCTTCTGTAAGATTTTGAGATACATTTGAGACTTCTATATTGGTATTTTCCAAAACATTTATAATGTCTCTTATATTATTTACTCGATCCTTAACTGGTTTATTCATTTTATTTATTGGTACTTGTGTATTATTAATCTTCATATTACCAGGGTAATATTCAAATATACTATGTATTTTTTTTGAATAAACTGAATGCGCAGAGCTAGGAGTCAAAATCATAGGATTAAGGGCTATTCCTCCTTTATCCCAAACTGAAACTGCCCTGGTCAAAAATTCTATGAATGGTTTAGGTACACTTTGCCAATGATGACTAAGTGGAGTGTTTTCCATATATTTAGACAAAGTTACATGTGCAACATCTATGTTTTTGTTTCTTTGAAGGCTTTGTTTTTCCCACAATAAATGAAGTGCATTTTCATTATTTTTCTTTTCACTTAAAGCGTTTACTTCTTTATATGTATCATTAGTAACAACTATAAGATGGTATTTAAAATCAGGATACTTGGCAGCTATTTCATCAATGTAAGGTATATACACATTAAAATCTACTTTCTCATTATATTCAATAAATAGATGCATATACACGTTTCGTGTTCCAGAATCAGCAATGTAATTTTCATTTATGTCTTTTGAAAATGAAAATTTTGAATATTTTAAATGATCTCTAGGCAACGCTGTAAGCGTTCCTATACTGTTGTAGATAATAAATGTGATTATGGCAATCATACCGAGTCCAATCCACCAATACGTGACAAAAGATGACAAATGTTCTGAAAAATGTTTAAGTATTTATAGTTATTTAAAAACGAAAATTAGAGTAAATAAATAAATTTTACTTAAACATGGTTTTCTAAATGTGAATAAAAACGTGCTTATGAAAATTAAATGAGTTATTAAAGTTGTTAATTGAGATTGAGAGTTTCAGAAGCGAATTTATAGTATAATATCATTGAGTTTCGAATGAATTTTCTAAAAAAATGTATTAACTATTAACACCCACCTGGCCACACTTTAAATATTGCCGCTGCTCCTTTCGCGTTGATTTTGGCCCGGCCACGAAACACCATTGGTTGGAATCTTCTTTGGTACCGAGTATCTGAATGTTCCTCCTCTGAATTGTCTTCATAAAGTAAAGGACGTTGTTCTCGGCAAGAGTCACTCATTACTGTCCATTGATTTCTAAAAACTTAAAAATACTTTATTATTTAAATCCTAGTATTAATTTGTATCTTTTTACGAAAGTGTTTGAAACCTTCCACTGTCTAATCAAACCATAACTAATTGATAATCGAACTCTTTGGCAAAAAGTGTAACAAAAATCATCTTTCGTCAATTAAATTAAGTAGGTAAAAAACCGTAATCTTTATTAAATTTTCCTAGTAAACATAAATTTTCCTACCTATAATTGAATTTTCTTGCAAACCCCTAACATAAGTTATGTACCTATTTGGGTATTACTACCGATAAAATTGTCCATACAACATACATACATATATCACGCCTTTCTCCCACAGGGGTAGGCAGAGATCACTTCTTTCCACTTGTCCATACAACACAGTCTTAAAACTTTAAGATTGCTTTGCAATACTATCTAGGTACCTCAGATCGGATCACACTGTATTAACGGATACCTAACGTTATTTTTTTTGTATTATTATTTTTAAGATTAAATTTAATTTGATTAAATTTGATTAAATTAAGATTTAAGATTTAATTGTAGTATACCTACAATAGTAGGAGCAGGAGTGACAGAAAATCTATAACTAAGATATTATAATATTATTAATATTATAAACGTAATGGTTAATACTACGTATTAATGAGCCGTGTGGTGACGGCAGAGCAGAATACAATTGTCACCACCCCCATCTCTCCCGTGGGTGTCGTACAAGGCGACTATGGGTAAAGGCAGTGATGAGTAAGGGGCAGCAGCATTTCTCTCAAACCACCTAGCAATATAAATGTACTGCGACATATTACCTATTACATGGGACCGAAGACAAATGGCGAAAAATGGGTGTTAATACGCCTCTGCCTACCCCTTCGGGGATATGGGTGTGATTTATGTATGTATGTTTGCATTAATATTAAATTAATTGCAAAAATATAAAAATGCAACTTAACAATATAGGACAATATTAGTAGATTATTTAGACAAGGGAATAAACCAGTGTCTTCTGTCACGGGTGTGGACTTGTATCCCGAGCGCATTGAAGTACTCAATGGTTTAAACCCGAGCGAAGCGAGGAAGTTAGAAAAATTATATCCCGAGCCTCATTTCATTATTTTCCTAGGGAAAAAATGAAATTCAGTACAACATTATATAACTGTTTTGTACAGGCTTAGAATGACTAACTTTAAGTTGAGGTCACCTGACCCAGAATACGTCATTTTTGAGCTGGTGGTACAAAAACTAACTTAGCTTACACCACATAGACGAGGAATATGGGTATTCAATGATGAAAGTTCAGGGCACATTGATCGGTCTTTCAAATATGAATGAGCGTTGCCTTTAAATTTAAAAAATAAATCATAACAAAATTGAACTTAATAAACATTAACATTATTTAAGCCATTATTCAAACATGTGGCGTAATTACGAAACAATACCTAAACAAAACTCACCTTAAATTAATTTATATTAACTTGCAATTCCACATTTTGAATTATCAATCAAAGTTGTGAGTAAATTTCTGCATTATTGCACACAGACCTACATTACGAACTGCACGACAAATTGTGTTGCAGATATACAAATGATCAAACTTTACATAGTTTTAGCACGTTTCACTTTTACGGATTAATTTTGTTTATTCAACATGAGATTTGTCTCACGTACGGACGTGACTATAGGGTTATAGAAATGGAAATACACTGATTGCGCATTTAATTTACGTACGTTATATGAAAATAATTGTTTTAAGAAAATGAATCATTGAAAAGCAATTTAATTACTTAGGAGATGACGGGCAAAGTGGTCATAGTGAGCATAGTCTCGCATGATGAGTCGTTAATGTATCGATGTACAAAACCAGCAGTGAAAGATTGCAGCTTATCCTTAACCTTTGATATAGAAATTACAGGTTTTATGTCTATGTGGTTTTGTACTTTTCGATATAATTTTTTGGCCAACAGTATCTTAATCGCTTGTGTACCGAACGATTTGAAATCCGTAAAGACTACAGATAATATAAAACAATATAAAGTTCTTCATGTCCCGGAAAATTTATGAATAACGTTTTAACCTTATCTGCTTGTAAATGTGTCAACAGTTTGAATTTAGAATTGCAAAATTTCACAATTATCGGAATACAACATTATTATTTATACTGAATAGTAACAATTTTCAAGGGTGATCGTGCATAAAATAGAAAAAGAAAGGTTAGTTAAGTCGCGTTTCATGCGAACCAGGAACCAGAACCAACCATTAATATCATAGTTTAAGAAGAAGAATGATCGTGGCTACGTTTGGTTTTGTGTAAACAATAACAAAATTATTTGAGGTCCAATGTAAAAGGTGGCGAGCCTATTGTAATTATGTTTTCGTTATGTTCTCGCTCCAGCATGGAAGCCCCATATATTTACACCACCATGATACATAATTTGTGAGCAGCCAAAACGTGTCCAGAAAGACTCGTATGGCTGTTCATAATGGAGTGCTGGTTCCAACATGGAAGTGAAAGTTGGGTATGTGAGAAGAAGCATGAAAGAAGAATAAATGCAATAGAAATGAGAGCGTTGAGGAGCATGGCTGCGGTAAAGCTGAGCGATCGATTGTTTAACAGTGTGATAAGAGAAAGGTTCACATGGTTTTGTCACGTCGAAAGAATTAATGAAAGGAGAATAACAAAAAGGATTTATTATGGCGGAAGTGAATGGAGAAATGGGAAGTGGAAGGCCTAGGTGGATCTTTCACAATCAAATTGAATAAAGTAATTGAGTAAAGTCTATTAAAAAAGGCCAGGTCAAGAGTACCCGAAACCGACAGGCATGAAGAGATTGAATGAAGGGAAAGAAGTATGTAAGGATCGCAGCAAGTGGAAAGAAGTGACCTCTGCTTTTCCCTGTGGGAGAAAGGCGCGACATAAGTATGTATGTTACATATTTCAGAACTAAACCAAAAGAATGGTGGAAGAAAACCCACCACAGAAAAACGATGAGCAATATCCTCTTTTGAAAGTAGAGGCTGGAGGCGGAGAAGGCGGCTGTACTGAGCTACCGAATGCAACTCCTCAATGGGATGTGACTTGTTCAAAGCGATCCTGGTTCAATCGATGGCCAGGTTGGTAGTATTAATCAATTATATTAAGGTCTCTACATACGTAACGGGATAATACCTCGGAAGGGACGTGGACTGGACGGGGACGTGACTACCGCGTTGAAAGGTCTCTGCATACGTAGCGGGAAAA
The DNA here is from genome assembly GCA_963931975.1 of Cataclysta lemnata. Lineage (NCBI taxonomy): Eukaryota > Metazoa > Arthropoda > Insecta > Lepidoptera > Crambidae > Cataclysta > Cataclysta lemnata. The sequence goes on along the minus strand of OZ008348.1, from coordinate 7,730,243 downwards.
TACCCTGGACGGGACGTGTACACGTGACGTGAACGGGGACGGGGCCTCTCTCGTACAAAACGTTATTTTCCCGTTACGTATGTAGAGACCTTAAAACGCCCCGTGAGTGCTACGTTCACGGTCCGTCCGTGACTCCGTGACATATATTATGTCTTTCATGTACATTTTGTATGACATCAACATCGTACTTCGAACTTAAACTGCTTCTAAAAGTATGCCGAAATGTAAAAATACTATCAGGAATTTTTATGAACGGTTTTTTTTCTCTTTGTCATAGTCATAAAGGTTCATCGTGCGACAAGCATAATTACAGATTTATTTGATATAGCAATGATACTAATGCTAAAGTCAATATAAGAAGTATACTATATCAAGGTATTGGCCCCATAGTCAGACTATGATTGATATACATTAGAAGCAATATGACTTATCAAAAATATGATTAGGTAGTAGGTAATTAATCTGTCCTATCAAGCCTAAAGCAATCGTAAAGTTTGTTGGTTATTAAATTAATATTAAGTCTTTATATTTCAGAATTTATCTCAGCATGTTGGATGACCGGAATGTTACTGGGTATATTCTTTCTAATTCTCTACGGGTTGGGCTTGGGAATCATACAGCGTCGGACCATATTTATGCGGCACTATAACGATTCCAATAAGCCAGCCAATGAAGTTTATTTCCACCATATCGTACAACATGAAAATGTGCCATTTGCCTTTTACTCTGAATACTTGTCAAATGTTGCATCGCTCTATTCTTCGCTAAGGTTCAACGTGATTTTTCTGATAGATGACTCATACCAAAATGCTCACCATGCGTCCAGGCATAGCAGATTTTTTAATCAACTAATATCATATAATATTAAAACTAAATCTCAAGGAAAATATGAGGAAACTCAAAAAGATCTTAAAGATTTTCAACAAAAGCATACAAATGTGAAGATTACTATTATGCCTCTATGCAGGTATATGCTCAAAACACCTTTGCGATATAAGTGGCGAACTGTTCCTATGTCCCATGTAATATTTTATGTCAGAGTATATTCTGTGTGGCAAAGTGGTGGCATTGGTATGGACTTGGATTTCTTCAATAGCCAATACAACCACGGTCAATTGGCTCAGCCGAGAATCAGAGCAATATTGAATCAACATAACAACGGAATTAATCCCGATGAATATACGAAAATACTAAATAAAATAAGCCGAGATGAACAAAATGAAATGTTTTCAATGTTCAATACTGTGCTGCAACAAATTTTAAACGTGTTTAATATCCAAGAGGCTATAGAAAAAGACATCTCCCTGAATCCACCACCAATTCGAACACATAGAGGTAAACGTGAGACTGCTGAGATAAGTACATTCAACATTTCAAATCATGATAGCGTTATAAAAGACCCAAAACTAATTACAAATAATATAGATGTATCCGTGAGCCCACTGTTAGAAATAAGAAACGCATCTGAAATTAATAACACTGAAATTTCCGAAACCAATTATACACAAAAGTCACTAGACCAGGCTGAACTACACTTTGATAACGGAACAAAATTAAATAATATAAATAGTTCGAAAGCTCCTGAACTAATTCTTTTTGAGATGTCTCTTCAATCTGATAATAATCTAGGACCAACATATCAAAAATCAGAACCTATGGTGCCGTTGATACGACCAAATAACTTACGAAATCCAACAAACTCTGCGAAGCCACAGTACCTTCTATCAATCAACGTAGACGGTTTATTTGTAGCAGCTTCTTCAAAGCAACATCCTTTACTTTTACATATCATGTCTACTGGTTGCCAAAGAATGCCACCTAGGTATGCTATCCAAGATGCGTTGATGTCCCAATGTTCTACTATCATCAGAAATGATTTATATTGTAGTAATATTTATTTGCTGTAATATTACCTTCTGTTTAGGATAACAGAAATATAAAGTTTCGTTTGGTCACGTATTGACAGAAAAATGGTATGTCATTGAAGAAACTATCAGTGATGTTTACTCTCCTGCCCGGCTAGCATGACCACTGAAACACGATATGATATAGCCATTTATCGCGTTTAACTGTCAAATATCTAAGAAATTTGGACAGTTCAACGCGATATTATTAGCAAAATCGTGTTTCGGTGTTCATACTAGGCGGGCTGATAACGCCACAAAAGTGTCGAACAAAGCTACTTGGAATTGTTTCATATTTTTTGTTATTATACCGGAAAACGGAGTGCCTAATTTTTGTTTTTTTTTTGTAGTGGAATAAAGAAGTATAAAGAACTATGAGTTGTTTAACTTAATCAGTATAATCTGGACATCTTCAAGGCCAAAGTTAACCATTTTAGGCCTGATCCATCCTACCTTCCATCAGGCGAGAGTGTGGTCAAATGCTCAGTCTATTGAGCATAAAATGAGCTTCGGCTTTCCATAGATAGGTACTGTGTTGGTTGATTTTTTTAACCACGGTTTGATAAGCCTATTTTGAGGGGGAAGGGGGAGTCATTTAGCCCCCAAAATAATAAATGACCATCCTTGGGCGCTGTCTCCACGAGCGAGAGAATCGCGGCAATATTATTGTCGTGCAACATATTGTTTTTTATATACTCTCTATGAGCGCGTCTCCACACGGCGATATCATCGCGACAATGTGACGGGTAGCAATATTCGCGGTAACGTCTCGTCGTATCGCCACGGAATCGTGGTTACTGGCGGCGCGCCCGCCGCGTGCTCGCCGCGGAACGTTGGGCTCTCGCAGCGAGCGCAACTGTTTCAACAAATAATAGCTCAACGCGTCGTCGTCAAGAACAAAGAGAATACAATACAAATGCGGCGATTTCGTTACGAGTCGCCATGGACACGCTGTGATTCCGTCACGAGTCGTGACGATACGCTGGCGGAATAATCGCTCGTTCGCGGTGATTACTCGACGATAGAAGCGCGGACTCGACACGATTCTCTCGCTCGTGGAGACAGCGCCTTGGGGACGCTGATGTATGATTCCACCAGGTTCGACGTTCATAACCAGCCCGCCTAGCATGACCACCTAAACGCGATATGATATATTTATCGCGTTGAACTGTCAAAACTCCATAGATTTTTGACAGTTCAAGCGATTGGCTATATCATATCGTGTTTCGATGGTCATGCTTTAGTCCGACAACTTCGTGCGTGACCCTCCTGCGGAATGAGAAATGGTGTCGGAGACGGGGCACTGCAGATGTCAGCGGCGGCGGGCGATGCAAGGAGGAGGGAAAACTCGCTCCTTCCCGCTTCACCCACCCCCGCCAACATCCAGACCACCCGGTCCCCGCCACTGTCTCATACCGCAGGATAACCTGACTGATCAACCAAACACCAAACCTTTCCTGGCTACTAAATTGAAAATATATTACTTTTCAACAATTTGTGGCAAACACAAGAGTTACAATAGATCAATCCAAAGATATAAAATACCTACCAGAGAAGGAGCAAAGGATTTCCAATAACGTGTACGTTTTTCCTACTATAGTCATAACTTTGAGCTAAAGAGGGTTCCAATAGATTCCAAATACAAAACTAAATTGGCCAAATGGGCAATGTAAAAAAAAAAATATTAACTGTAGGTACGATTTACATACAGGTACCTACATTAGGTATACCTACATATCTATAAAGGACAATGCAACTTTTCCTTTGACCACTGACCCAAAAAAATGAAACCTGTTGCACATAACTGAAACCTGTAACAAACGTTAGTACTAATCATCCATGACAATCTTTACTAACGGGCCAAATAAATCAATCCTGGTAAAAAAAATATACAGGCTTACAAATGTTTGAAAAATTAAATATGACTTCAAACATTTGTTAAGGCTGTATATTTTTTTTCCTAGGATAGATATATTTGGCCCCATGGTAAAATTTGCTATCGATTATTAGTACTAACGTTTAGCATAGGTTTCAATTATGTACATTGGGTTTCATATTTTTGGGCCAATCAGTTGCATTGTCCTTTCTATCGAAGCATGAATATCGTTACGGAAGCATCTAAGCTAATAGGGGTGATGACACTAACAAACAATCACTGATATAATGATTTATAATAATAATTTACGATGAGGAGATTCGTTAATAGTCACTTGTTATCAGACTATACTTAAGATTGATATTTATTTTATAAAAATAAAAGTACAAAACTTAGCAATCCGCCATATTTGCTAAAACGCCGCGTGACGTCATTATTTTGTTATCTATTATTTTGACATTTTATTTGCCAATCAAATTCAGTAGTTTATTATAGAAACTGGCCTTTTTACGGAATAGTGACGTCACACAGACGCGATTGCTATTTTGGCGTTTTGGCGGAAATTTTTAATTGCATTATTCAAAACATGTTTTTTCTATCAAAATCGAAAGTTTTTACAAAAATATAATTTATGTTGGTTAAAGTAGACACGTAAGAAAAACATGGTGTAGTTTTTCAACATTAGTCATCATGCCTGTTATGTTTGATGGTTTTGTTTATTATTATTATTATATTATTATTATATATGTTTATTATAGTGAACTCCTTACTAAAAGCAAATATTTATGATAACGTGTCAATGTCCAGTGTGTGTCAATGTCATGTAAATGATCTAAGTAAAAACATTATTTTCTTTTCTGCAATGTATTCTTTTAATTACTATTAAGAAATAAGGTATATGCAAACATTTCATTGGCGACGAGGATGGACGCCGAACAGTTCGCGCGGACAGTGACGAAGATGATGACCTTGTGTGCAATGTAACTCGAAACTCGAAGAAAGATTGCAAAAGGATTGATGTATTGATTAATGGAGAAAACTGCACAATGGACTGGGACCCGGGCTCAGCCTACTCTATCATTAGCACACAATTTTGGAGGAAAATTGGAGCTCCAAATCTGACAAAAGCACCTAAGCTTAAGGCATATTGCAATTACAAACTCAAATCTAAGGGCCTCACAGATGTCACCGTGGAAGTTGAAGGGAAACAGAAAATTTTACCAGTGGTTGTTATGAAACATGCAGACCCAATGCTTTTTGGTCTGCAATGGAGCGAATCATTTGACATGGAATTTCCGAAAGCCGTTTACTCTATAAAAAACAACACTACGACCACACTACAACAAATCCTTAACAAATATGAACAACTCTTTGATGGCAAACTAGGGAAAGCTAAGGATTATCAAGTGAACATTCATGTCAAGTCAGGTGCAGAACCTATACATTTACCAGCGCGCCCTATAAAGTTTGGTATAAAAAGGAACATTGAAAAAGAATTAGATCGCCTTGTCTCTGAAGGAATCATAGAAGAAATTGACCCTAACCTAACACCTGTCGAGTGGGCTACCCCCACTGTTAACATCGTGAAGCCAAATGGTGACATAAGAATCTGCGGTGATTATAGAAGCACACTGAATCCAGTTTTAATTAAACATTTGCACCCGGTACCCCTATTCGATCAACTGCGTCAGAAATTAACACGTGGGAAAATATTTTCTAAGATTGATCTCAAAGATGCTTACCTTCAATTTGAAATTGCTCCTGATTCAAAGAAATTCCTAACACTAGCAACACATAAAGGATATTTTCAGTACAACAGGATGCCGTTTGGTATTTCAACTGCACCTTCTACTTTTCAACATTTTCTGGATAAATTACTAGGTGACATTCCAAACGTAGCCGTATATTTTGATGATATCGCTATTGCGGGAAGTGACAAGGATGAACATCTCCGTACATTGGATATTGTCTTCGAACGTCTGCAAAAATCTGGACTTAAGGTCAACTTGAAGAAATGTTCATTCCTGCAACGGGAAATTGAGTATCTCGGACACACAATAGACCGTAAGGGCATACGGCCTACACAAAAAAAGTTGGATGCTATTTCGAAAGCTGCTGAGCCTTCTAATCCAAAAGAATTACGATCTTTCCTTGGCCTTGTGAACTTTTACGAACGCTTCATCCCTAACTTACATGCACTTTGCGCAGACTTACATGCATTAACTAGCGGTAAACAAAGATGGCAGTGGACGACACATGAGAGCAAGATTTTCGAAGCAACTAAGACATGCATAGCTAAATCAAAGCCTTTGGTAGCCTTTAATGAAGACAGACCTATCTTCCTAGCTTGTGACGCATCAGAGAAAGGGGTAGGAGCAGTACTATTCCACAAGGATGAACACGACGAGCCTATAGCGTTTGCATCACGCAAACTGCGGCCGGCTGAGAGTCAATATTCAGTGATCGATAGAGAAGCTCTTGCCATACTATTTGGAGTAAAAAAATTTGACCAGTACCTTCGCGGAACTAAATTTAATTTAATAACGGACCATAAACCCCTGATACACATATTGGGTACTCAACGTAATCTCCCAAAACTAGCTAATAATCGTCTCGTGAGATGGGCCCTAATAATTGGAAGCTATAACTACGACATTTGCTACCGCAAGGGAGAACAGAATATTCTAGCCGACTGTCTCTCACGACTGCCTCATGACGATGATGACGACAATCGTACTACAGAGCGAGTTGTGCGCAGAATCGAAGCGCGTATTCTAGGAACCAGATTAACAGATTTACATATCAGCGAGAATCTATTAAAAAAGGGTACTGCAAGAGACAGCAATTTATCAAAAGTGGTACAGTACCTTAAAACTGGCTGGCGTGATTTCGAAAGTAACAATGAATTGAAAAGCTACTTTAGGAAAAGGGACGAAATTTCATGCGAAAATAACATCTTACTATGGCAGGGCCGGATGATTATCCCAGAATGCTTACGGTCGCAGATCCTCAAATACCTACACCGAGGACATCCAGGAATAGCCGCTATGAAAGCATTAGCACGTTTTTATGTATGGTGGCCATCACTTGAAGATGATATAGACAATTATGTTAAATTGTGCAATGGATGCCAAAGAAACAGGCCACACAATGCTGAACTGCCTGTGTACTCTTGGTCAATTCCTGAGCAAATTTGGGAAAGAATCCATATTGATTTTGCCGGGCCCTTTAGAGATACTTATTGGTTAGTACTGTGTGACGCACTATCGAAATGGGTAGAAGTTAAACCAATGAAACGAATAACAACAAGGAACTTATGTAATATTTTAGATGACATATTTTGCACGTTCGGCTTACCTCGCATGATAGTCTCAGATAACGGGCCACAATTCACATCTGCCGAATTCAAGGAATATTGTGAGAGTCAAGGCATCTTACATGTGACCTCTTCGCCATACCACCCGAGAACAAATGGTCTGGCTGAGAGGTTTGTTAGGACATTTAAGAGTAGAATGGCCTCGAACGAAGACAACACTTCTCAACGCCAACTGTTAGAATTCCTTTTCACATATAGGAATACCCCGCACAATACAACGGGCAAATCACCTGCCCAAATGATGTTTGGACGCCAGTTAAATTGTCTTCTGTCGAATATAAGACCGGACAAGCGCAAAGAACTACAGCAGAAACAAATACAGGCAAACATCACGCTGTTATCGCCAAGCACGCCTAATTTTGCACCTGGTGACCCAGTTTATATTAGAACGCGGCAAGAGAAAGGCTGGCAAACTGCTTCTGTGGCTGCTCGTAAGGGAAGATATTCCTATGTTGTCACAACACCGAGAGGAAGCGAAATGCGGCGTCATGCAGATCACGTACGTCCTAGAGTTCCAGCACCTACAATAGAACAGCCCTCGCTAAGTCCGGGCTGTACTCCCCTGGGGCCGACCCCCGGGACTCTGACAACCACTGACACAATAATTGACCATGCACAAATGGCATCAACACCGCCTACCGTGCCCGAAGTCTCAGAATCGCCCACATCGTTGTCTACTCCAGTAACATGCGCATCGCCCAACAGCCCTAACTGGGTGACGCCTGCTCGAGAGACAGCAAATGTGCCGCCACGCCGAAGCCAGCGGACGATAAGACCACCCAGGCGGCTCATTGCTGAAATTTGAACAACTTGGCGGAGGACGAATATAGTGAACTCCTTACTAAAAGCAAATATTTATGATAACGTGTCAATGTCCAGTGTGTGTCAATGTCATGTAAATGATCTAAGTAAAAACATTATTTTCTTTTCTGCAATGTATTCTTTTAATTACTATTAAGAAATAAGGTATATGCAAACATTTCATTTATTATTATATTATTATCTATACCAACACTTACATAGTACTTTATCTATGAGACTATCTGCCGCACTCAGAGACGTCAATCGACTTTAATGAGTATTTAATGTCAAAATTTTTTATTCAAATCTAGACCATAGACCCGGCAAGAATAGCGCCTAGTTTTGAATTGTCATTTTTTGACGTTAAGTACTCATTACCGTTATTTGACGTCTCTGAGTGCGGCAGTATGAGCAAGATAAAAATGTATTATGTCATCTGTGTTTCATCAAGTCCGGGTTTTGAAATTAGTAAAAGCCGTGAATCCAACGTGAATCTCAAATACTTACACAAATGATGGTGTTAATCAAACTCAAACTAACTCAACTTTACAATGAAATTGCCTTTCAACCAAGTCATATCCCTTATTCTAAAACCCTATTTTGCTAATACGAGAAAATTTTGTCAGCACCCTACTTTTTGGTTGAGCGTTCCTTATATCTACTTCTATGGAACTCTTGGCTTTGTGAGTAGAATATACCTACAGTAATTAGTTATAAAATACATCGAATAACAAATTCGTTCCCTTTACCCCTATCTCTCCCGCGGCTATAGTCAAGGGCACATAGAGATTTTAAAATTCAAGGGCAACCGTGTTCCTAACATTACTACGATTCGAGTAACATGCGGTATCTGGCGATAGGTTTACGCAGGACCTGACATATCCGGCGAAATATGGGTGCTTGGTAGGTATACTACCTTTACTCCTTACTCGCCAGGGGCTGCGAAGCCTGGCGAGAAGAAGAGCCTGGCGAAATGCGGGTGTTAGTTAAATCCCCCTGTGCTTACCCTTAGGGGAAAAGTGCATGTTTGTATTGTATGTATTTTTACATACATACATAAATCACACCTATATCCCCGAAAGGCAGTGGTGAACTAGCACCCACGTTTCGCCAAATATGTCAGGTCCCATGTTATTACATGGGAGGTGGCGAGCCTATTGCCATTTATCTGGCACAAAAGTCGCAGTACATTGCTGGGTGGTATAAGAGGAACGCTGCTACCCATTCCTCATCAACGATTTACCCTTAGTCGCCTTGTACAACACTCACGGGAGAGTTTTGGGGTGGTGACAATTGTATTCTACTCTGCCGTCACCACACGGCGTGTGCATGTATTTTTAACCTTAGCTTAATTTATCAAAGTGGCAAAATGGCGGCTTGTAACCTGACTATTTACCTCCAACCATTTTTAAAGTCTTGTTTTAATGATGATTAGCAGACTATTAGACTACGGTCAGGCACCTGCCCGGATAGCAGCGGACGCGGGTTCGATTCCCGCCTCAAGATCATAATTTTTCGAAATTCTTTTTCAAATCACCAAAATCTTTGATGATTAGCAGCTTATAAACGGCAACCGTTTAAGAAGAAATATAGGAAAATGTCCCAGAGCCATGGAAACATCTGATGGTAGCTCAGAATCGAGGCACAAGTTCATGGTTATCCACGACCTACAAATTATCGCTACCTCAATGGGATTAGTTCAGTATGCGTGCATCGTTATCGGATGTATAACTGTAAGTTTTTTACTACGTACCTATATCGTTATCCTATATAATACATTCATCTTCCTGCCCGGCTAGCATGACCAGCGAAACACGATATGATATAGCCATTTATCGTTTTGAACTGTCAAAAATCATTACGAACGTTCGTACGTTGATCGTTTATAGATGTATTATAATTACCAACAGTCCCATATAGATTGTAGATGGCAAGTTTGGTCCTTATGATTACAGAACAGAACAGAATACAGTTATTACAACCCATCACAATCCATGCGCAAATAGTGACTAGCTAGGGGAGATTTTCTGTTTTGTGAACTTGTATATCATCGGATCGTAGTAAGTGTGAAGTGATCGATGCCTACCACTATGGGAGAAAGGCGTGACATTGTGTATGTATGTATAACTGTATAACATCGCGGTCGGTTTTGATGGTAACCAAACCACCTACAATAAAGACCACAGTGCGCCAGGCTAGCCAGCCAAAGGACGGACAAAAAAAACATTAGTTCCTCCAAAGAAATAATTAAAGTAACTACGTAATAAAGAGGATTAGTTAGCTGAAAAATTATTATCACAAATTCTTTGAAGTGAAAGAACAATGAAAGAGAAAGAACCAAGAAGAAGAATGAAAGAGAAAGAACAAATTTTCATATTTTCTGTCAATTTCACTACATTGAGTTATATTTGGGTTATGGAAGTTTATTTTGAGATTTGGGTCATGTTGTCCACTAACTAGGTAGGTACCTTCCTCAGAGACAGTGGGATGTGTTAAGCTACACTTCCGTTCTTTGACCAGTACCGAGAGATGGGGTCTCTCGGTACTGGTCTTAGAACGCTTCTTTACAGAGTTAACACGAAGATTCGAAGATGTATTTTGGCCCGCACTATTAATTTTTGGTACATTTTTATAGGAAAACCCAGCCCTATTCCTACCCCACCTAGCAGGACAACTTGTGGTCATTTTGGCCAAGATATTAAGTTTGTTGCTGCTGTTGGCAAGCGTGGACCTCAAATGTGTCGGCAAGTTAAGACACAAATTGTCGGCCCTACTAGTATTGGCCTTCAATTGGTGTCAGGAGTTTTGCGTTTTCCGGACGTATTTGTGTGTTTGTGACCTGTGAGCAATAAAGGAAAACAAAAAGCAACTTTGTTTTATTTACGAAATAATACCTACCTACCCGTGTGGTGACGGCAGAGTAGAATACAATTGTCACCACCCCAAATCTCTCCCGTGGGTGTCGTACAAGGCGACTAAGGATAAATCAATGATGAAGAATGGGCAGCAGCGTTCCTCTAATACCACCTAGCAATAGCAATGTACTGCGACTTTTGTGCCCGATATATGGCAATAGGCTCGCCACCTATTACATGGGACCTAACATGATTGGCGAAACGTGGGTGCTAGTTCACCTCTGCCTACCCATTCGGGGATATAGGCGTGATTTATGTATGTATGTATGTACCTACCTACTTTGATTAAACATATTAGAATAATTTAAGAAAAAAATGTTTAGATAAGAAAACAATAAATAGAAGGATTATATACCGAGGGCAATAGAACAAAGAATGCTTTAGACCGCAAGTAATTACTTGAATATGCAATCAAAGGCTTTCTTTTTTTTATCGCCCGAGGTAAGATCATAGTTTTATGGGCACTCTCTGACTAGAAAGTGGGTTTTTTCTGTACGCGTAGCGGGTTGGGTGGAAAAGTCCACTTTATGGTCAGGTGTATAATATAATAATTAGCAGATATAATTTAGTTGCTAACTGCCGCACTCAGAGACTTCACAATGTTAATGAGTACTTAATGTCAAAAAATGACAATTCAAAACTAGTCGCTATTCTTGCCGGGTCTATGGTCTAGATTTGAATGAAAATGTTTGAGGAGTGTGTTTGGCGCGTCTCAAAGGTGTCAGACAGATTTATTTTCGGTAATTCAAAAATTGTTACATAGTGGATTTTGTGCAGTGAAAGTGGTGTTATTTTGATGCACAAGCATCCGTGTTGATGTGCAATTATGCAGAATCATTGAAAATAAGTGTTGTGATGAGTTTGATGTTGTGATGAAGATCACTTTAAAAAGTGGTTTTGTCCACCTCATCAGGCACCATCATGAACTCTGTTACCATTAAATTCGCTCCAAGCACTCCCTAGATGCGTTAAAATGCGTGACACCCGTATTTTAACGTAAAATTCATTTCATTCATACATTTCACCCACTCATGTATGTACTCTGTATGGGCTAGATCCTTTGCCTTCCCTAAAATATAGGGAGAAATTAAAAAACAATGAAAATGTTTGATATTAAATACTCATTAAAGTTAATTGACGTCTCTAAGTGCGGCAATAAGTGCCTCCAGAACAGATAAAAGAGGTTTTACTGTTCAATGATATGGCACCTAACTTCCGAGGGTGTTGTACAAAGGGTCTACGGTTTAAGATTGCGTCGCAACATTCTTTTTATTTATTTTATTTGATCGATTTAATTTTGCCATGTATTTCTTTTGTATTTAAGAAGCTATTGGTTTGTTGGTACCCACTACTGTACAGATTGGAAGCTCTACACTGGAAGTTGTTATTACGGCATATTCTCGGCCCATCTACCGCAGTGTTTAAAGACAAAGGTCTTCCTTTGTTTTTAAACACTGCTTAAAACATTGCACAAAAACACTGCACAAAACCCTTACAGCACCGAAACGTGGCCGCCTACAATGGGCCTTATAAGAAGGCTCAGTCACTCAAAGGGCAATCGAGAGGGCTATGCTCGGTGTTTTCCTGCGAAATCACATCAGAAATGATGAGATCCGCAAGAGAACTAAGGTGCCGAAATAGCCCGAAGAATTTCTGGCCTTAAGTAACAGTGGGCAGGGCACATTGCCAGGAGGACTGACGGCCGTTGGGGCGGAAAGGTCCTCGAATGGCGGCCACGCACCGGGAGACGCAGCGTTGGAAGGCCCCCCACAAGGTGGACCGACGATCTGGTGAAGGTCGCGGGAAACCGTTGGATGCGGCCAGCGCAGGACCGACCGGTTTGGAAAACCTTGGGGGAGCCCTATGCCCAACAGTGGGCGTCTCTCGGCTGAATGATGATGATGGTGATGGTTTGATGGACATTAAAATGCTCGAGAATTGATTTATTGTATTAGTAATTAAAATAAATATAATAATTGCCTTGACTTGCTATAATAACTCTTTCTACTCTATGACTCTATTTAAAAATAGCTACCTTTATTTTGTCAATGTTTCTTACTGTCATACATGACAACAAAATAGGAATGGAAAATTAAATAATTTATGCAATGGCAGGATCAACATGAACTAGCAATCATATAAGCACTTTGTTTGTTTCTCATGGAGTAGATGTGTGTTCTCTACTGCACGACTTCCACTGAGCACCAATAGTCACAATGGAAACTGAAAGTAACAATTTCTTGGATCAACTGCGACTAAAGCATGAGAATCAAGCAAATGCCGAAAAGGTAATCTTTAAATAATACTCTAACCCCCGAATACAGAAACGTTACTCAAATTTAGGGGACTGCTTAAAAAGTTAGGTGGACACTACCTGTCAGAATTTGTATGAAAAAACGTCAATTTTGACAATACTTAAATGTTAAGCGGGACTTAAACTTTGAATAGCGTATTCGGGGGAAAGCCATATAATTTTCGTTGTAATTATTTGAGAGGCCCGATTTAAGGGGTAAAATTTAAGCAAGACTATAAATTATAGCTATAACGAGAAAGTTTTGGCAATAAAACACTAATATTAAGAATAGAGACGCTGTGTGGTGAGCAGAATGCAATTGTCACCACCCACATCTCTCCCGTGGGTGTCGTACAAGGCGACTAAGGTTAAATCAGTGATGAGGAATGGGCAGCAGCGTTCCTCTTATACCACCTAGCAATGTACTGCGATTTATGTGCCCGATATATGGCTTGATGCTCGCCACCTATTACATGGGACCTACTTTAATTGGCGAAAAGTGGATCTTAGTTCACCACTGCCTAACCCTTCGGGGACGTAGGCGTGATTTGTGTATGCATGTGTGTATATATTTTTTTATTACAAAGATTTTTGGTTGTTAGAATAAGTTCGAAAAATTATGGTCTAGATGCGGGAATCGAACCCGCGTCCACTGCAATCCGGGCAGGTGCCTAAACCGCTAGGCCAAACAAGACGCTAATTAACTGGCCGAAATTTTTCTAGCCTTTAAACTTCACGTTGTAAGTTAACGGGTTCGATTCCCGCATCAAGACCATAATTTTTCGAACTTTTTCTGATCACCAAAAAATTTTGTAGGTACTAATTTTTCTAATATTTAATAATGTTGAAATTAAAATCGATTTTTTTAGTATGTCTAACAAGCGTCCGATATGAAAATATACTGCGTTTCCAGCTAAACATTACGGACGATAACCCTGAAGGTGTTAGAGTGAAAATTCGTGCGCTGTTGGTAGCTCTGCTCGGGGTGTCAATGTCCGCTTGCGCCTTCGCCTCTCAGCCCGTCGAATTGGAATTGGATGATGAGGAAGTGGCTCAGAAACTGAACAACGTCAACTTTGCTAGACGGTAAATTTATCTGCAAATGTAGGCATATAGGCGTGATTTATGTATGTATGGTAATACGCGAGAGTGTCAACTTTAGATAATATTTGAGCCCCCTGTCCCTATGTAAAATTTACAGTCGAGCCTACCATTGCCTTCCTTATCGAATTCCGAGACGGTCAATCGTCTTGAGTCGCGCTCGTTTCATTTTCTGTGTGTTTCTGATCTGTATTCTGCTTGGTCAAACACATCAAACAGACAAAAAAGATTTGTTTGACCAAGCAACAGGACAGGAACACACAGGAAATTAACGTGCTTGACTCAAGCCGATAGACCGTCTCGGAACCCCATAATGTTAGGCTGTAAATGTTTACATAGGGACATAGGGGGGCTCAAATACTATGTAAAGTGGGCACTCTCGTGTATAAGACCATACATACTTATGTCACGTTTATTTATCTTTGAAGTGTTAGCAGAGGAGAATTAATATTCACATTTCGTCAATTATGCTAGATCCCGTGTAATAGGGGGTGATCCTTTGCCGATAGATATCGGCTACGTAAATCACAGTACAAAATACCTATACTGTTTGGTGGCATAAGAAGTCGATAAATGATAGCTTATATTAGGTATTGCTTCCCGGCGCCTTTAAAATTAATAAACAATTTACAATATATTATTATAATATTTTCAACATACCTATATTAAGAATTTATATGAAATTAGATTAAAAATGAAGACACCGATTTTTTTTATTAAGTCGCTTATTAAAAAAATTCATTAAGAATTTTACGTTACGATTTTTTTATTAAGAAATTTTAAGCTACGGTCTTTCAAAACTGACTTACTGCCGCACTCAGAGACGTCAATGTACGATTATGAGTACTGAATGTCGAAAAATTACAATTCTCAACTCTTGAGTAATAATAATAATAATAAATCATTTATTTCTTGTTCCTTACGAACTAGACATGATATTTAGGCAAATGGTTACAGTGAAGGAACAAAAATGCAGATAGAACATTTTGCGTTACCAGGGGTCTCCAAACTAGGCTATGCCTGTATCTTGGACGACCATTAAAATTAAGTAGCTGCATTTACATTAGTGAAAACCTGAATTGATCAACTTTGTAAATGTAAGAAGTTAAGGTTTGAAACAATCAGGCCCGAGTTCACCAACACGCAAAACAAGCGACTAAAAGATAACCATCAGTCCTTGACAGTTCTTCCATACGGTAGAATGTCACCAAGAGACGGCTAAATAATAATCGCCTGCTCCAAGCGTTGGCGAACTCCAACCTTAAAAGTATTACATATTTATAATCAAGAGTAACCCAAAGAATGTCGCAAATCGCAGGCATTCGGCGCCCGAGCCGAGGGCGAGGGCTCAAGTAAGTACAAAAATTTTATGTCAGCCCCTGAACTGGAAAAGGAACCCTCCGCACTCATAGCGGGCGCAAAATGCCACCTTGTCAGGTGAGACATTCAGAAATATAAATATTAATAATCAACAATATACTGAAACTCAGAAACATCTACCTATGATATCCTCCGTGGTTAAGTAGTCAATGGTTGAAAGCCAATCCCTAAGAGCGGCTTCTGCGCCTGATACTGAAAAGTTTTTGATGACTTATTACATGACTTTACAACTGCATTGTACACATGGGCTCTGATAGCATCGCCCAATCTACTTGCAAAATGTGACCCAATGGTTGGAAGTGGAAGATTGAACACTCGTCTGTTTAGTAATCTTTCGTAAATTTCGCAATTAATTACACGCCGGTGAGTAAGTAAACATATTCTAAAAATGAAAAGTTTGCGAATTGAAAATACTTGAGCTTCATTATATAGGTCCGCTGTGGAAAATCGAAACGGTTTTTTCAACATGATTTTGAGAAGGGATCTGTGTGCTCTTTCTGCAACCAGAATTGTAGTCTTGGCGGCACTTCCCCAAATTGGAATACAGTATCCAACAATTGATTCACACAAGGCCTTGTATATTATGGTTAATAAGTCTTTACCAGCTGTTTCTCTAATTTTCCTGAAAATGCCCGATAACTTTCTTATTCTTTTAGATAGATGTTGAATGTGTATTTTGAAGTTTAGATGTTCGTCAATCATGATTCCTAAATACTTGGTGACATTTGTCCGGTGTATGAACGCACACATGCAGGGTGTGGATATAGTAAGGTTGCATGTGTCATTATGTATCATTAAACTATCCAACGAAATGGGGCTGGAGGCTGCTGTCTTGTGGAAGCAGATAAAGTTTGTTTTGGAGTAGTTTAGTGTAAGCAAATTATCTTTAAGCCAGTTATAGATTACTGACATGCCAGTTTCTGCTTTGCGGAGTGTACTTTCCCAATCTTTACCCTTAAAAAGAACCACAGTATCGTGAGTGCTGCAGTTAAGTGCCAATTGATGTCACAACTAATGATATATGTCAAAATTTCTCTGTCGTTAAAATTATTCATTTTACTGCCGCACTCAGAGACGTCAAATATCGTTAATGAGTACTTAACGTCAAAAAATGACAATTCAAAACTAGTCGCTATTCTTGCCGGGTCTATGGTCTAGATTTGAATGAGATTTTTTGACATTGAGTCCTCATTAAAGTTATTTGACGTCTCTGAGTGCGGCAGTTAATTTACACGAGCACTACACATTAGAAATAAAACAACTTTTTCGCGTATATTATTATTATATATTTATATTATATTAATATTAGGTGTTTGCATTGTTATTTAAGCCGACGTTTCGATCACTTTACAGTGGCCGTGGTCACGGGGAGACATTATTCATTTGGGAACAATTATTCATTTTACTTTTTTCTTTGTAATAAAAAATATAATTTTCGACGAAGGCAAGCCAAGCCTATCCTGCCTAAAATAAAGAAATACTTATTTCTGTTTAAGGGGATTAACTTTTTTGAAATGTTGTCAGGTACCTAAGCACTACTACAACCTGCATTGGAGTTTATTATTATTTTACAACAATAATTATTTATTTTTTGTTTAGAATAACGAAGCCTACAATCCGCCTGATAATGGGCTATGGGAAACTTAGCGCATTCGTGACAGCGATCTCTTCTCTTCTGCTGCTTATTGCTGTCATGTCCAAGGTACGAATCACAAGCACACAATTTGTAAAGACTTCACAAGCAGTACTTTTGGACGTATGAGTATTATATTGGGACTTAAGGGTTGAGCATACCTGATTACATTTGCATGTGTGCTAGGTCCTTTACATCTCTTCAGTCAAATCCTTTTTAGGCAGGAGTTCTTAGGATTATTGTTTAACCGTCAGTTTTTGACATTTAATTTTTGTCGTATGGAAGAACTGTCAAAAACTGGCGGTTATCATCATTAATTATTCGCTTGTTTTACATGTTAGTGAACTCGAGTCTCACTCTTTTACAGTTCCGCTGTCGAGAAAAACCAATTTTCAAATACTATAGCAGTTAATCCGCTTACGAAGTGCTTGCGTCATAATTTAATGGTTATTACAAAGATTTTGGGGCTAGAAAAAGAATTTCGAAAAATTATGATCTTGAGGCGGGAATCGAACCCGCGTCCGCTGCTATCCGGGCAGGTGCCTGACCGCTCGGCCACCCAAGACACTAATTAACTTGCCGAAATTCTTCTAACCTTTACACTTCACGTTGTAAGCCAACGGGTACCCTCGCAATGTAGAAATAAATTTCAAACATTCCAAAGCAGATATTTTTACAAATACCGTGCGTTCGGTTAAGCTTGGGTTTGCTTTATAAACTATTCGATTTTAATTTTAACATTATATAAATGTTAGAAAAATTAGTACAAAGATTTTGGGGCTAGAAAAAGAATTTCGAAAAATTATGAGGTTAGAAGAATTTCGGCAAGTTAATTAGTGTCTTGGGTGGCCGAGCGGTCAGGCACCTGCCCGGATAGCAGCGGACGCGGGTTCGATTCCCGCCTCAAGATCATAATTTTTCGAAATTCTTTTTCTAGCCCCAAAATCTTTGTACTAATTTTTCTAACATTTATATAATGTTAAAATTAAAATCGAATAGTTAATGGTTATTTCTAATATCCAGCAGCTTTTTTGGGTAGGAAAAATAAAGCGATACTACGGTTAACATTGCAGCAAATTAGTAATGGAGTTGAATAAAAGTATGACCCACTACACTGGCCCAATGGGGGTTGGTGGGTATTAACAACTGCAGATGAACCCAGCACCAACGGAACTCGAAATAATATGTTTTCGGTCACCCATCCAATGGCATGCCTTAGCGAACATTGCTTAGTTCACGCAATGTTAAGCTAAGCGCGCTATAGGCCACTGCCCCATCGAGGTCCCCTACCTATAGTGGTAATTCATTTGGTGGTAAGTCATGTGGTGACAGCAGAGCAGAATACAATTTTCACCACCTCAAATCTCTCCCGCGGGTGTCGTACAAGGCGACTTAGGGTTAAAACAGTGATGAGAAATGGGCAGCAGCGTTCATCTCGTACTTACTAGCAATGTACTGCGTTTTTGCTTGCCCGATAAATGGCAATAGGCTCGCCACCTATTACATGGGACCTAACATAATTGGCGAAACTTGGGTGTTATTTCACCTCTGCTACCCCTTCGGGAATAGGCGTAATTTATCTATACTATCTAATATTATAAACTGAAGAGTTTGTTTGTTTGTTTGGTTGGTTGAACGCGCTCATGTCAGGAACTACCGACTCAAATTGAAATATTCTCTTTGTGTTGGATAGTCCATTTATCGAGGAAGGCTATAGGCTAATTATAATAACCGACATTAACGTGAGCGAAGCCGCGGTCGGCCACTAGTGTATGTATGTAAAGTCTGTACTATCTAACTTGTATTATTTGGTATACAATCTTGGCACCACTTTTTTAAAAAATCACCCATTTAAAAATAAAATTAAAACAAAGTGAATAATCTATTACAATAAATCGTTATTACAGTCTGAAACGTATTGAATCTAGTTATGTATCAGTTGATTTTTAATGCTGAATTTACAATAAAAAGGTGTGCCAAATTTGTTTACCAAATAGGACAAGTTAGATGGTACATACAGACTATAATGCATTTACAGCGGTCGTGGTGGCGTCGCGGGGCCCGCTGGTTGGCGGCCCCTGCATTGCTCGTGACGGCGCTGGAAGCGTCGTCGGATGCCGGCGACGCCATGCTGGCCGCCGCCCTGCGCGGGTCCAGTGAGCCGGCCAGGGTGGCTGCTCAGACTGCCGCCGCTGCTGTTCTGGTCACCATTGAAATTTTAGTATGGTGAGATGACTTTTTGTAAAGACCTGAGCGGTTGGCCGGGAGGCCTTTACAGCATCTACCGGGTATTTTGGGGAAGGCGAAGGCCTTGTCTTCAAGCCTTGCAGTCGAACACTCCCTGTGAGGGTACCTCCAGAGCATACGTCCCCCATGGGGGGGATGGCATCTCCTAGAGGAGATATACTGCCGCGGAGAGCCTCACACGCGCCCGAGTTGGAGCTTGGATCGCCAGACCTGAGGGTGCGTCTTCTGGGGTGAGCCGCGGCGCCCCGTGATTGAGTGCTGCGGTCTTTAAGAGGAGAGCCTGCCATTGGTGGGCATCGCGATGGGGGAGCGATGGGTGAAAGGCTATCGCCATGTCCTAGGCCCCCGTCAACGCGTTGAGTAGAGTCACCCAGGGGATGTTTAGTGGGTGGGTAAGGAGGGAACGCCTTTACCCCGAGTCCTACATACCGCTTGTGGCGGAGTTACCGGCTATAATTGACAACATTTCATTTTTTCAACATACCTTTATTATGATCTTATATGAAATTAAACCGAAAATGAAGCACCCATATTTTTTATTTCTTCTGAATTCCGTCGTTTTCATTCAAAAAATCATGATTGAAATACCGGTCATTCTTAACAGACGTAATTGCCAAATGACGTCACTGGCGTAGACGAATGACGAAATCACTCTTGACTCGAAAAATAAAAATATCACTTGTCAAAATTGACGAACTGGCGTTTCCGGTGTCGAAAATAAAAACATTTTATCTGAAATGTTTGAAATTAATTTCAAAGTCAAATACGTTTTAAATTAAAGTTTATGAAGGATTTTATTTTATTGCTACTCTAAAATTGTTAATTTTGACGATGACAATTAATAACATTGGATTTGAGTTTAAGTTTTAAATTCTCCCTATATTTTAGGGAAGGCAAAGGGTCTAGCCCATACAGCCAAGTCTTTAGTGAATATTTTATCTGTAGTCTTATGAATTAATGAGTGGGTGAAAAGTATGAATGAAATGAATTTTACGTTAAAATATGGGTGCCACATATTTTAACGCATCTAGGGAATGCTTGGCGCGAATTGAATGGTAACAGAGTTAATGATGGTGCTTGATGAAATGGATGAAACCACTTTTTATAGTGATCTTCACCACAACAACATTGGATTTGATTTATGACTGACGTCTGTCATCATGTCTATGATAACTTTTTTATTCTTCCATCTAGGAAGGCAAACGTTTTCATTCATACATCCCCGCCCGTGACGTCATCGCATGATTTTTCATTTATTTTTTTTCTCTGTAATTAACTATTAAAAAAAATTTATAAAAATATTTTCGAAGTCAGGATTGGAAAATAAAGAAACGGTATTTTTATTTTGGGAGGTTGTCATTTTTGAAATGTTGTCAATTATAAACCATGCAGCTGTAATTAAATAAAAACCTTGAGCAGTAGGAATAGATGGGAATGCAATCACTCTCATCATCGTCGATCTCTCGACATGGTCATTTCCGTCTAGCACCTTAACCGCCTCCGTGGTCGAGTGGTTCGCCCACTGGAATGAAGATCCAGCGGTCCCGGGTTCAATCCCCAGGGGGGTACAACTTTGTGCTCGGTTTGGTTGGTGGTAGGACTTCTTTGAAGTCCGCCTGGCTAGCTGTACCACCATCTTATCAAAATCTGTCGCCATAATAATAATGTTAACAGCATTATTGTGTTCCGACAATGTGTGATAAGATAGTCAGCCCCTCTGTGGTTAAGGGTTCCAGGTGAATCTCGATTCTATCTTCAGCCCTTATCGACACTTACCATCAGGTGAGATGAAGGGCAAGAGCTTCCCTGTCTAACATAAAAAAGAACCTTTCCGGTAAGATAGATGATGATTATGAATCAAAAGAGAATGGACGGCTTGATGACGTCTGACCGATATGAATGGAAGACGAAACATACTGCGCCGGCCCCAGAGATAGACTGGGAACACGGCAGGGAGAAGAAGGATACATTTGTAAATATATTCAGTTTAAATTTGGTTGAAAATATGGTGCTTTTATGAATTATAAGGTAGGTAGATTGTAGAGACTTTCTTACCATTCTAAATAAAAAGTCATACAGCCGTACTCAGGGACATGACTCAATAACGTGCTTTCGTTAATTTAAAATAAGTTGCTTGTTCTGTCAGGCCAATGGTCTACTTAGATTTAAATGAAAAGTTTTTGTTTTATCAAGTACTCATTAACGTTAATTGACGTCTCTGAGTACGTACCTAATATTATGTAGTTAAATTAAAACTATAGCAGAGATTTATTTTTTATAGCAAATTCCATGTTATTATTGGACACCTTATATGTTTTAGGCAAATGTTGTATTTAGTTTCTGTGCCAATATCTAGTGGATATAGTATTATAATAGCACATAAATTATTTTTGCAGGTATTTCATTGCGAAATTCTTCGAGTATACTCCGACGTCTCTGCACGAAGAAAGAGCAAAGGAGAATTTTACCAAAATCCTACCACAGTGTTGAACAATTTAGTGCCAAATAGTGATTGAAATAACACCAATGCTCATTATAATAATATTATAATATGTAACCATCAAATATACCTTCACCCAGTACAATAAAAAATGCATTTCAATGATATTTTATCAAATAAGCTCGAAAATTAATAATCATAAAATTACAATTATTATTAAATGAAATTATAATACAGTTGTATAATATAATTTAATTTAATTAAAGTATACTATAGTAGTATTTTAATACAAATATTGTCTAACTAATATTGAAAAGGCATACATAAGGCACCAGTGTAAAATTAATCTCTTATAAACTATTTACTTATTCCACTCAAACGGCAATGAAGAGGTTTATCAGGTCTATCCCTAGTGTTTCCTTGATCTTGATCAGAAATATCTGAAATGACGATATCCGCAGGTGATCTAAGGTCGCCGACATAGCCTGAATAATTGCGGATCTTAAGTGGCAGTGGGCAAGGCCCATTGCGAGGCGGACTGACGACCGTTAGGATAGAAAGGCCCTCGAATGGCGGTTGTACACCGGTATAAGCAGCGTTGGTAGACCCCCACAAGGCGGACCGACGATATGGTAAAGGTCGTAGGAAAAGGCTCTGGATGGGCGCAACTCATGATCAATCGGTTTAGAGATCCTTGGGGTAGGCCAATGCCCAACAGTGGGCTATCGCGGTTGAAATAATAATGATGATGAAAAGTCAATTCGCCGCGTAGTGACTCTAGCGTAAAATCCAGTTTGTCGGATGAGAGGAAACTGATGAAATGTGGGACTTTTCTGAACTCGTGCCACAACAGCATATCCGAAGTTAGTTTAGTTTTATAAGCTCGTTTGAAAGGCATCTTGGTGCTAGACATAACATAATAATATATCGAAGCAGAGTCGCAAGAAAAATATAAGCTAATATTATTAGAACAAAAGAACAGAACTTTAAACTTTAGCCTATTCATCTATGTGATAACGTATCCCGGAACATTCACTGCAAGTTTGATGTTTTCTTATTTCTTGTACGGACCGCCACTTCATCAAAGCATTTTTCAGATCGGAAGCTATATCTTGTAATAAAGCCTCATCCAACGAATCCAGTGCTATCAATTCCAAAACACTTTCAGTTTCAAAAAGCATATAATACGACACGCGCATTATTATATCTTCGTCGAAATTAATTTTTATCAATGCATCAATTTCGGCAGCTGATAAAAATTTTATAACTTTAAAGCATATATTTAAAAATGTGTCACATTCTTCTTGTGAGAACATTTCAAGACATTCTTCCAGTTTGTCTACTGTATAACTTTTGACCAACACTTGGTGGTTACCGATCGTCATTGTTTCACCAGGTTCAAGGTTGGTGTAACGTCCAGTTCTATATTTTTGTCTAAAATTAAACATGACGTCATCAAACACGCGAGGATTGCTTTGTGACTGATCTTTTTTCTCATTACGTTTTTGCATTATTAGGATTTTGATCTTTAATATTGTCTCGCTTTTTATCCTGCCATTTACAACGAATTCTTTTAATACATTAGCAAAAGACAATTCTGTATCATCGTCGTTTATGTTTATCTTTGATTTGATATAGTTAAACACAAAAAGGACAATCCTCACTTTATAGGAGTCACCTAGTAATTTCTCCATTTCCTTAATCTCGAATGTCAAAACAAAAGAACCGATTATCTCAGAACAAAACAGTAAGAAAGCATCGTGTAATTCGCTGCTGATCTGGGATAAAATTTCAGCAATATATTCTTGATCGATCTTACTTAAAGACAGTATAAAATTACTGATCTTTAGGATTTCTTCAGGTCTAATATACCATTGCGATTCCTTTGTCCAAGTTGATGACGCTGTGGAGCTAGTTGATGCGTATATTCTGGTGGGTGCGTTCTTTGTGTTGACCGTTGCTGGTCCATATTTTGCGAATAATTGGTCTCTACCACTTGTTCCCAATCCTTGCAATTTATTTACATCAACTTTAAATTTATTATTGAATAGAGCATTTCCATCCGGCGCTAAAGATACTCTTAGTTTGTTCTTATTGATTTGTTTATTAATTCTGGCAAGCTTTGCGAAGAACTCGTTTTTGTTGTCAATTCTGTTTAATGCTTTTATTACATCGGCGTTGCCTGCAACCGTCCCCTTTACTCGACGTGTTTCAGCCGTAACTTTATCAAACATTTTTCTGTAATAATAAATAATATATTTATTACACATAAAAACTAGACCCAAATAGAGCTAATGTTATACTTATTGTTAATTTTAACTAAAAAAAAGTACCTACAAAGAGTTACTATAAACTATCACTTATAATCAGTTAAAAGGTAAGTAGAAATGAAATGTGAAATGACCATATCAACACCAAAAAATTGTAAGCTTTGTATTGATACAGTTCAAACGGACCACAGATATTGAAATTTTTTTATTATAATTTACCGATTCAGAACAATTTTTGAACATTTTCGTTCGTTCCGTAAAAATTTTTTTATTCTCGTTTCACATTTTTTTCAGCAGAGTACCCAATTAATAAGCTGCCTATAAAATTTCGAAAGTGAATTTCATCATTGTTGTCTATATTGTTGATTAAATAATATACTTTAATTTTTTTGATGCTTTGCTTTTTTTAAGCGCCAGTTTCATAATAATATTGGGTACCTATATTCGTATGCAGCTTTTTACTTACTTTTTAACATTGCTTGGTAGTGAGTCCCTTATATCATTGATGGTAGTCGCCTGAGCGTCATGGACGATTTCCTGGGCTGTTTGGTTTGTCATAACACCCAGGCCCAAGAATAGCGCTGAAGTTGTGAATTGGAAAATTTCAAGCTTGGTCGGAGTTTCATCGTAGTCTTTATACTGCAATAAGGCATATTTTTTGTAAAATGGCTATTTATTGAGAAGTTTAATTGTATCAAACCGCAAATAAATCATAGTGAAAACCCACCTTAATAATCATATCTCTCAAACTGTTGGCAACTCCGATGAATCCGGTGCCGAGATTTGTGTATTGAATCACGCGAACAGCGTTCATAAGAATCTTAAAAGTGAAAACATTCAGTTAAGAAAATGAAATGTTCATCTCTTCCTACTCCTTCGGGCATATAGGCGTGATTTACGTATGTATGTATGTAAGAAAATAAACATAGTTCCCGGCACGTAAGTTGAACCAAAATGACGGTCGTCCTCTACGTACCTCTCGTACCTCTTACAGTATCTCAAAAATACCTGAAAACTTTTAACTGCACTGCGCATAGGTCAACTATGTTCCGGGTATTGTAGCTCTTTATAATATTAGTAGGTAGGTATAGATTGAAGAAGAGCAAATAGAAAGAATAGAAAGAGTTATCCGCCATTTTTTACACACTTGTGGGTTGTTTATAATATTGTTATTCAAAGATTGGACAGAATATCAAACCTGAACATTTGTTCCGGAGGCTGCAGCCCATGACAATAGTTTAGTAGCCCCGGTAGCCGAAATCCCTGCTGTAGACACCATTATGTTGATCCAACTTGCTCGGGCCTGACCGTCACCGAACCCGATGTCCTACACATTAATAAATAATAGAGATTATAATACCTACCAAGCGCGATAAAACAAAAAAATGTCCCAGATCGTAAAGTATTTGATAAATATGCGATCTGAAGCCTTCTTTTTTATCGCCCGAGGTAAGATCATAATGGTATGTCATTGACCCCTGACCAGTAGGATTTTTGGTACGCGTATCGGGCGGAAAAGTCTACTTTATGGTCAGGTGTGACATAAAAGAATTGATGCTCATACTGCCGCGAAAATCTCATTATATCTACCTTTTTACAACTTTTGAGAAAAATGCGTTTATGATCATTGAGTTATAAGGTAAACTAGTAATACTAGTTCAATGTTTATAGTTGTTTTTCTTAGTTTATATTAGGTTATTTATATTTATTATATATTGGTAATTTATATATATTAGTATATATAGGTATATTTGTATGTCCGGAGCTAAGCTTGTTATTGATGTAAAAATTGGAATAGTCAGTATATTGAAATGGTCTTTAAGGGAAAGTTATAGAGGAAGATATGATAGGCAGACATTGTGAGGAGGACTGACGACCGTTGGGGCTGAAAGTCTTCGAATGGCGCACCGGGAGACGCAGCTTTCGGAGGTCGCGGGAAACCGCTGGATACTGATACCGGAGCAGGACCGATCGGTTTGGAGATAGATAGATAGATCCTAGCCCAACAGTGGGAGCCTCTAGGGTGACATGATGATTCCCTGACGTAAGCCGGGAGGCCCAGGGGATATACTGGTGAATTGCCTCACGGCAGATCCCGGACTCCTAAAGAGTTGGAGGGTACCCGGAGTGTTTTAGTGGGTAGTCCCGGCATCGCCATGTGCCGTCGTCCAGCTAGCCGCTGGTATAGTGCGTAAACAACATTCCACTACGATATAAAAAAAGCTGAAAAATGATTATGATATACACCAGACTAACCTGTTCATGTTTCTTTCTGTCGATCAAATTTGCGGTCGAACGCGCTATGGCATACGCTCCAGTAACTACACCCACTCCTATAGCGGTCGGTATGAGTACCGGCGCAGCGGCAGGCACAAAGAACGTCCCAGCAAGGCCAGCTAACGCTCCTATGTTTGCAACTAAAATAATAATTTCAACATAACACAATGCAGTTGTAAGGGCTCTCGCCCACGGCGACTTTTTGTACCGATGCTGTCGCGCGTTTCGTTAACACGCGATTGTATCGCTACTAACGCGTGTTTGTCCCATTTGCAACGCGCCACACACAGCATCGCGACTGGATCGATGCAAACGCGCGACCGTGTCAGACGACATCGGGGTGAGAACGGCCTTCCCCCGTGCTGTGTGAGTGAGAACCAAGCACGACCAAGCGCGACAGTATCGCAACGTTACCGATGCGGACGCGCGACAGCATCGCTATAAAAAGTCGCCGTGGGTGAGCGCCCCAACGGTTGTAAGCGATGGTAATGTGGCGCGCGTGTGTGTGACAGAGCAGTATACAATTGTCACCACCCCATCACTCCCGCGGGTGTCGTACAAGATGTATTGGGTAGAATCGTTCCTTTTATATGGGAGAGAAGGGGTTGATGACAATTTGTATTCTGCTCTGCAGTCACCACAGGGCTTTATAACATTTCAAAAGAATAATAATAATATAACAAAAAGTTATTTTTGTAGTAGTTTGTAAGTTCCATATTCGAGTACGAATAA
Source organism: Cataclysta lemnata (assembly GCA_963931975.1). NCBI lineage: Eukaryota > Metazoa > Arthropoda > Insecta > Lepidoptera > Crambidae > Cataclysta > Cataclysta lemnata. Next base: position 7,702,998 of record OZ008348.1, on the reverse strand, counting down.
TGGCTACGACTAGATTTAATTACCGTTATTAATAATTTTTAAATTTATCATTTTCTTTACACTGCGTTTGCTGTCTGTATTGCTCGAATTTAGCTCAAGCCTTTGACAAGTAAAGTAATCGTTGATAGGATTAAATAATGAGATGTAGTAAATATTAAAAAAATACCTGAGCTTGCAGTATCAGCGGCATTTAATACTTTAACACCTAGCCCCAATGCAGGAGATGGAACGACTGAACATTTTACCAAAGGCATCAAATCAGATGAGTCTTCGTCGCCTTGGATATTCTGAAATGAATATGATGAATTTTTGTTACCAAGATTGCTAATATATCCGGAGGGGTAGACACAGGTTAAATAAAACCCACATTACATTAGGCCCCATGTAATAGAAGTGGGCCTATTGCGGTCTATCGGGCATGTAAATCATAGAATACAATTTCAAAGTCACCACTCCCATCTCTCGGACGGGTGTCATATGCGGCGACTAAGGGTTAAAGAAGCGTTAATGGGAAAACATGATTAATGTGGTGGTAGGTTATGGCCAATTCTCCCTGTATTCTGCCATACATACGAATAGTAGAGACATTAAAGGGCTAGCCATGATAATGTTAACACCGCTCTACTGTCGCTGAGACGGTTGTTGTAAAATTATAGAGCCATTATAAAATATTATAAACGTGACTTGCCGTGCCGGCAGAGTATATAGAATTATACAATTGTCACCACCCCAAATCTCTCCCGTGGGTGTCGTACAAGGCGACTAAGGATAAATCAGTGATGAAGAATGGGTAGCAGCGTTCCTCTTATACCACCTAGCAATGTACTGCGAATTTTGTGCCCGATAAATGGCAACAGGCTCGCCACATAATACATGGGACCTGACATAGTTGGCGAAACGTGGGTGCCTTCGGAGATATAGGCGTCATTTATGAATGTATGTATGTAAATGTGCGTATGTCTACCTTTTCGAATGTTCCTTTGTACTGTCCATTTTCTGGGACCACCATCACACACTCAGCCAGATTGTTATTGGCCAAGTATAGATCCCATGATTGGTATACTCTCGCATCGTGGTCTATGAATAACCTACACACGTTTACGTCTGAAATGTATAATAGGATTCGTTATCTGTTTTTTTGAATTTCAAACAGTTACTGTTATTTATTCTATAGCGCCATCTATGAAACCATAGAAAACTTTTTCACATTATTTCAAAAGATGCTACTAGTATAACTCACCGGTGGCGACATTACATTACAGACAATTTCGAATGAATCATTTGAGTAGGTATAGTACTTTTCTCTATGCTGTGGTTCAGGTGGCCACTCACCCAAATTTAGCTAGACCAATGTGTTGCAGGTGGCTCGATAGCGTAGTGTCTAGGCGCATATATTGCATAAACTCAGCAATGTTCGCTCGTCCCGGCTGCATATGCAGTCGTTAATACCCACCAATCCGCGTGGTGTAGTATTATGGGCCATAACCTAGGGCCCATTCTCCCTAGATTCTTCCATCCATAGGATAGGTCTGTGCATGCCTCAGCAGTAGGGACGAATGATCATCATCAACCATTTGGTAGTTTCATGAAAATAGTGGGACGATAAAGCATAAAGCCAACGATGTAATGCCAGGGCACAACTTTTGATGGTAACCGATTAAAGTTCTCTGCATACGTAAGGAGATTCTCGGACGGGACGTGAACGAGACGGGACGGTGACTCCGTGACATATATGTCTTTCAAGCAACAGGTACATTTTGTATGAAACGATATTTCTAAAAGCCCCGTTCTTAAAAAAACCCGTCACGTATGCAGACTCACTCTACAAAGCATTCATGAAGGTTGCTCACCTTTGTTGGTGTCCGTGGCAATACATTTCCTAATGCTGAAAACGTGGAAGATCGACGTGGTGACTTCATCTCCTCTCTTTTCGTGCAAGCCTACCCAGTAGTCTGCCGGTGTAATCTTGTAAATGGGTATTGTTTCATTTGGAAACACGCATACCACTCTGATGATGGAGATGAAAATTCTCTCGCTGTCGTGGGAGTATTTAGCTGAAAATTAAAATAATTTAGGTTAGGTTATGAACATTAATAATAGGTAAGGATTAAAACAGCTAACGAGGAATGGGCAGCAGGACCCTGTTATACGTGTATAAATATTCTGCGATTTACGTGCACGATAAATAGCAATATGCTCGCCCCCATTTATATGGTACATACATACATAAATCACGCCTATATCCCCGAAGGGGTAGGCAAAGGTGAACTAGTACCCACGTTTCGCCAATTATGTTAGGTCCCATGTAAAAGGTGGCGAGCCATTAATCGGGCTCAAAAGTCACAGTATATTGCTAGGTTGATAAGTGGTGGTATAAGAGGAACGCTGCTGCCCAATCCTCATCACTGATTTATCCTTAGTCGCTTTGTACGACACCCACGGGAGAGATTTGGGGTGGTGACAATTGTATTATACTCTGCCGTCACCACACGGCTATTTATATGGTACTAACTTAATTGGCGATAAGTGGGTGTTAATTCATCTCTGCCTACTCCTCCGGGGATATAGGCGCGATTTATGTATGTATGTGTAGGTATGTATGTTTAAGAATCGAAAGTAGGTTATTACTTTACGATGTAACGACTTACCTTGTTCACATATTTTGTCGAATACTTTTTTAGTGATATCTTCTTGGCGTTTCTCATAACCCTGGAGGTCCAAGCTGGCCCCAGAACGAAGGTCGCCTTCCTTGGTTGGCGGGCCGAAGAGAGCCACCGCAATCTTTTGTAGTAAATATGGCCTATCTCGTTTCGTGTATCTGTCAAAAATGAACAATAATTGAACGGTTGTAACTCTAACTGCCGCACTCAGAGACGTCACTTTACTTTAATGAGTATTTAATGTCAAAAATTTTCATTCAAATATAGACCCGGCAAGAATAGCGGCTAGTTTTGAATTGTCATTTTTTGACGTTAAGTGCTCATTAACGTTATTTGGCGTCTCTGAGTGCGGCAGTAAGACCTACAACCCTTCAATGTATCCTCGTGTTCCAGAAAACAGGAAGAAACTTATATGAACTCACAATACGACCCAATAAGATAGGGCGGACCGCCTTTGTTCCTAGTTCTGTCTTATTTATAGAAAATAATTTCACCGGCGGAGTTTCGCAGATTTGGTCTGTAGAAATAAAACAATGTGACTATAAGGTATCTACTTATTTAATAGGTAACATTAAAAAAATCTCGTGTCCCAGTATTCGTAGAACTCTCCGAAACGGCTTGACCGATATTTATGATTTTTTTTCTGTACCTATCTAGGTAGGATTTAGTAGGTGTTATTTTTTATACCCTGGTGATAAGTGCAAAACAATGTTTGCTGGGTCAGCTAGTAGGTAAATACCTACCTATATTTGTTTTGTCAGAATCCTAATTTTAATGACTTCAAGATTTAAGTATGTAGGTATCTTTTGTACACAAATGTTATCCTCTAGTTTTAGCAGGTAAACATTTCAAATAAACAATTAAAGGTTCGTTAGAATAGGAAAGGTAGGAAAAAAGGGCTAAAAACCGCCACGCTGGCCCATTGCGGATTGGGAGTGTATTAACGACTGCAGATGCAGCCGAGACTAACGGCTTAACGTGTCTTCCAAAGAACGGAGGAACTCGAGATTATATATTACATTTATGGTCACCCTTTGCTTAGTTTACGCCTTTACGCAATCGTAGGCCAAGCGCGCTAAGCCATTGCGCTACGGATCGAGCTCCTCAAAATGAAACTGACAGTTTCATTTGTAACAGACCTCCTTGTCAACAGTTGACATTTCAGTTTTGATAAGTATTTTAATGACATGTAACGACAGATAGAAAATATACGTATTGAGTGGAAGTCGTAATATTTATTTAAAATATCAAAAAATAATATTTTGTGGCCTCGCGCTACAAATTGGTGACCCCGATCTCGAACAAATACAACAAAATGAATACAGAACTGGAACAACTAGAAAAAATTTCAATAAAATTACCGACGTTTTGGACCAACAAACCTGAAATTTGGTTTTACCAGGTAGAAGCTCAATTTTCTATTAATAATATCAGATCAGAAGACACGAAATTCAATTATCTCATCTCACAATTAGAACCGAAAATTATCGAAAACATTTGGGACATCATCAAAAGTACGGACAGCAACAAATACAGTTTGGCAAAAGAAAGACTACTAAATTTATATACCGAAAGCGAAGAAAAACAAATTCAAACACTATTAACAGGACTAGAATTAGGAGACAACAAGCCTAGCCAACTATTAAGGCAGATGCGACAACTCGCCGACAAAAATATTTCCGAAAAAATTTTGCGATCCCTTTGGCTTGATAAATTACCAAATGCTATAAAAAATATATTGATAATATCCGAAGAAAATTTAGACAAATTGTCAATCATGGCTGACAAAATGAGAGACTTTCATTCCAACGATATTTTTTCAAATGACATACAACCGTCAACAAGTACAGTCAACAACGTAGACTTGTTACAAAAAATTTCTTCACTTGAAAAACAAATTGAAGCCTTACGGACGGATTATAAAGGACGTTCTCGTTCCAATTATCGTTCAAATGGAGCAAGATCAGCAAGTCGAAGTCGATCACGAAATCGAAAATATAATCCAGATGGCAAATTTTGTTACTATCATTTTCGATTTGGAAACAAATGTTTACCTGAAAAGTGCAAGAAACCGTGTTCATTCAATTCGGGAAACGCTTCAAGGCAACAGAATTAGCGACGAATCCCGCTGCCAAAATATACTGTCGCAAATCAAGAATATTTATCAATGACAGCAAATCAGATATACCTTTTCTAATTGACAGTGGAGCAGATGTCTCAATCATACCACCATGCAAAACGGACAAACTCGACAATTCTTTTAAATTGTATGCTGCAAATAACACCCAAATTAAAACTTATGGCATCAGAATCATGACAGTTGAATTTGGATTACGCCGCAAATTTACATGGCCGTTCGTAGTAGCAGATGTCAAACGAGGAATATTGGGTGCTGATTTTTTGAAGCATTTTAATTTGATAATCGATTTACATTCTCGGAAAATTATTGATGGAATCACAAAATTATTTATTGAAGCAGAACTAACATCTATTGATGAAAATGAAATATTAAGCACTACTGACAAATCTTCGCCATATTTTGATATTTTACAACAATTTCCCGACATAACTATACCAAATTTATTACCAAGTAATTTCAAACATAACGTCAAACATTATATTGAAACCGAAGGTGATCCTGTGTTTTCTAGACCTAGACAACTTGATGGGAAAAAGACACAGATAGCCAAAGAAGAATTTGAGTTCATGATGAACAATGGAATCATACAACCATCAAAATCACAATGGGCTAGTCCATTGCACATGATCCCAAAGAAAGATGGCTCATGGAGACCGTGTGGAGATTACAGACGCTTGAATAATCAAACCATTCCGGACAGATATCCTTTACCACGAGTTGATGATTTCCAACATATTTTAAAAAACACAAAAATATATTCAAAAATTGATCTTTTAAAAGCTTATTATCAAATTCCGATGGCAGAAGAACATAAACATAAAACAGCGATCACAACACCCTTTGGATTATACGAATTTAACGTTATGAGTTTTGGTTTACGCAATGCACCATCTACATTCCAAAGATTTATAAATGAAGTCACAAGAGGACTTGGATATGTATTTGCCTATTTAGACGATATTCTGGTAGCATCCAGTGACGAGAAATGTCACGAAATGCACCTACAAGAATTATTTCAAAGACTAGATCAATATGGGCTACGAATGAACCTATCAAAATCAATACTTGGAGTTAAACAAGTAGAATTTCTGGGCTACCTTATAACTAAAGGAGGATTGAAACCTATTCCAAAAAAAATACAAGCTATCATAGACTATAAACTACCAGAAACCTACCGTGATCTTCGGCAATTTCTTGGTATCATTAATTTTTATAGGAGACATATTAAGAATGCTGCTGAGTCTCAAGCCTCATTACATGATTATTTAAAAGGAGCAACGAAAAATGACAAACGAAAAGTACCATGGAATGAAGACACTAAAAAAGCATTTGAAAAATGTAAACAAGATCTTGCAAATGCAACCATACTAACCATTCCTATTTCAGATCTTCCATTAGCATTATTTACAGATGCTTCTAATACAGCAATTGACGCAGTACTTCAGCAATTTGAGAACAAAGCTTGGAAACCAATAGCTTTCTTTTCCAAAAAATTAAACAATGCACAAACTATGTACAGTACCTATGATCGTGAACTATTAAGTATTTATGAAGCAATCAAACATTTTAAACATTACGTTGAAGGAAGAGATTTTACAATTTATACCGATCATAAACCATTAATATTTGCATTCAAACAAAGAAACGACAAAGCATCTCCTCGTCAGTTACGCCATTTACAATTTATTTCGGAATTCACTACAAAATTTCAGCATATTAGTGGAAAAGATAACATCGTTGCAGACACATTGTCTAGAATAGAAGCAGTTGATTCAATAGAATATGATAAAATAGCAAAAGAACAAGAAAATGATCCAGAATTACAACACTTAAAAGAACACAGCTCATTGAAGCTTAAGGAATATACCTTACCTACAAAAGAGACTCTTTGGTGTGATATATCAACAAACAAAATTAGACCATATATACCATTTAAATTTAGAAAACAAGTCTTTGACCAAATTCATAATCTCAATCATCCCGGTATAAGAGCAACAATAAAACAGTTGACATTAAGATATATTTGGAAAAACATAAAGCAAGATACAAAAATATGGGCACGATCGTGTATACAATGTCAGAAAAATAAAACATACAAACATAATAAATTACAATATTCAGAATTCCCAGAACCAGACAACAGATTTGATACTATACATATTGATTTAATTGGACCATTTCCACCATCTGAAGGTAACAGATATTGTTTAACTTGCATCGACAGATTTACAAACTGGATGGAAGTTATCCCATTACCAGATATTTATGCTGAGACAGTATCTAAAGCTTTTTACAACAATTGGATCACAAGATTTGGTGTACCAAGCACAGTCATCACAGATAGAGGCACTCAATTCACGTCATCATTTTTCAAAAATCTTTCAAACATTTGTGGCATTAACTTAAAACATACTACAGCATATCATCCCCAAAGTAATGGAAAAGTCGAGCGTCTGCACAGAACACTGAAAGCCTCAATCAAAGCTCACAACCAGACCAAATGGAGCGAAACAATACCAACAGTATTATTAGGCATGCGCACGGCATTACGAGAGGATGCACAATACACAATATCGCAAATGGCATATGGAAAAACTATCCGACTGCCCGGAGAATTTTTCCAAAGTTCAAAGACTGAAGTTAATGAAGACTTTTTCAAGAAATTGCAGACTGTCATGAGCGAGATAAGACCAATGCCTAACAAAAATAACAGAAGAAAAGTTACTTTCATACATAAAGACTTAGGAACATGTACACACGTTTTTATCAGAATAGACAGAGTTCGGAAACCGCTTGAACCTAGTTATGATGGGCCTTACGAAGTGTTATCTAAACATGAGAAATACTATACTGTGCTGATCAAAGGCAAGGAGGATAAAATCTCAATAGACCGTCTGAAGCCTGCCTTTCTTCTCTAGAAGACACCCGGAGGGGGAGTGGTGTAACAGACCTCCTTGTCAACAGTTGACATTTCAGTTTTGATAAGTATTTTAATGACATGTAACGACAGATAGAAAATATACGTATTGAGTGGAAGTCGTAATATTTATTTAAAATATCAAAAAATAATATTTTGTGGCCTCGCGCTACACATTCATTTTCTAAAAGCTAACTCTAGGAGCCCTCGCCCACGGCGACTTTTTGTAGCGATGCAATCGCGCGTTTCGTTAACGCGCGATGCATCGTTACTTTGTCGCATTTGCAACGTGCTACAGCATCGCGACTGAATCGATGCGTGTCATACGACATCGGGGTGAAAACGGGGGGAGGGTGCCGTGTGAGTGAAAACCGAGCACGACGGAAGCGCGACTGAATCATGATTACGTGGGAGAGGGCACACAGTTAGACCGTGTCCAGAAGTACGCGCGAGTGAGACGCGATTCGTTATGCATTGCTCGCTATTCAGCGTCATTGCCAAAATAGTGTAGCATACTAGCAGCGTTGTACACGAAAATGCTGGAGAATTCGCGCGTAAATCGCCAGATCTGGACAGGCTCTTATCGACCGCGTGTCCGCGTCGCTACTGTATCGCGACGGTATCAATGCGAAGGCGCAACAGCATCGCTGAAGTCGCCGTGGGCGAGCGCCCTATGTAAGTCTATGGTGAATTAAATAAATTCTATGGTAGGTACTTACAGTTCCCAATCAGCTTCCCCAACAGCTTCATAATACTCCTGTTGTATCTCAATCGCTGCTAATTTCGATCCCATGGGCTGTGTGTCTGACTCCATGGTCACTGGAAATATTGTATTAACAATACATAAATCATGCATAAATCCCCGATGGGGTCGACAGAGCAACCCCAACACCCATTTTTCGCCAATCAGTAGGTCCCATTAAATAGGTGGCGAGACTATTGCCATACCTAGCTAGCACGTAAATCGTAGTGTCTTGATTAAACACCCTTAATTTACCTACTCTCCCGTTGTTTTAATCTATATTCCTAAAACGATTAGTTTGGATCGTTCCACGTATGAATAAATTAACATAAATAGGTACTAGATAAATAAATACCTGGGTATTTTGTATTTTTTTAGGCCGTGTGGTGACGGCAGAGTAGAATACAATTGTCACTACCCCAAATCTCTCCCGTGGGTGTCGTACAATGCGACTAAGGATAAATCAGTCATGAGAAATGGGCAGCAGCGTTACTCTTATACCACCTAGCAATGTACCTACTGCGACTTTTGTACCCGATAAATGGCAATAGGCTCGCCACCTATTACATGGGACCTATCATAACTGGCGATACGTGGGTGCTAGTTCACCTCTGCCTACCCCTTCGGGGATATAGGCGTGATTTATGTATGTATGTATTTTTTTACACTAACACCTATCATCTAGCCCAAAGTATCTAAGTAGCATAAGACCTTTATTTTTTAGATACTACACTGGCGGACACCTATAGAACATTATGAGGTAGGTATGCGACACATATTCGAGTGCCGTGTGGTGACGGCAGAGCAGAATAGGTACAATTGTCACCACCCCCACCTCTTCCGTGGGTGTCGTACAAGGCGACTAAGGGTAAAGAAAGAGATGAGTAATGGGCAGCAGCATTCCTCTAATACCAATTTATGTGCCCGATATAATTATGGCAATAGGCTCGCCACCTATTACTATGAAAAGTGAATGTTAATTCACCTCTGCCTACCCCTTCGGGGATATAGGCGTGATTTATGTATGTTTGTATTCGAGGCGTCATGTTTACATAAATGTTAGCTATCTACGATTGTGACCTTGAGCGATTGAAAGAATTTTAAATTGGATTTTTATTGCTTTGGCTTTATTACCCGAACTTACCATAACGAAACATTTGAACAACCATGACTTGGGAACAAATAAGTAGTATCTGTGTTATCACAAAATTTGCCCTTACCAGGATTCGAACCCATCGGACATCTTGGACGATAACCATTCACTCAATCGACCATCAATAATATAACCGTGAAGTAATAAATATTTAATTTTATGAGTGTTTTGGAGATTACATACATATACATACAAAAGTCACGCCTATGTCCCGGAAGAGGCAGGCAGAAGTGAGATAACACGATAACACCCACGAGTGAAAGACTCAACTCCGACATTTCATATTTACTTTAGGGGCTGTCGAGTTAAAAGTTGATTTTTTATAGTGAAAGAACTCGTAATTACTAACCCATGTGTCAAATATTAAATTGCGGAAATTAATAGTTTGCGAGAAAAAAATATTGAAAATTAGTAATTTTTAGGTATTTACTTTAGGGACCGTCGAGTTAGGAGCTAATTTTTTTTATAGTGAAAGAACTCGCAATTACTAACCCATGTGTAAAATGTTAAATTGCGGAAATTAATAGTTTTCGAGAAAAAAATTATTGAAAATTAGTACTTTTTATTTATTTATTTTCAAGGAAAACATACATTGCATATTTTCTTATAAATAATTTACAATAATTATACATGACACAATTAAGTTTCCACAGATACAAGATTTTAGGTTTTAAGACGGATTTTTAGAATATAAACCCGTTTATTTTACTTTTATTTTATTTTTTTTTATTTAAAAAAATTTTTTTCACTATAAAAAATCAGCTCTTAACTCGACCGGCCCTAAAGTACTGCGACAGTATGGAAATGCGACAGTTCGGAACTGCGACAGGACCTGTATTAGATACTATAAAAGCACAATAAATCACTGGTTGGTTCATATACGAACCTTAACCTACTAAACCTAGCAGTTCACTTCTGTCGCAGTTCCGTACTGTCGCAGTTGAGTCTTACACTCAACACCCATTTCTTCACCACGTTTACTGTCTATACGTCTACTGAAATCTTTTCTAGAAATGATAAAGGTGCAAGTTGGTATCGTGCGACATGAGGCAGCAGCGGACGACGTGTCGTCGCTTCATGTCGCCACGACACGTCGTTACGTCCCGTCGCTGCAGTCATGATATCGAACCCGACTGCAGACCGCAACAGCAGATGGTGTAGCGCGAGGCCACAAAATATTATTTTAGATATTTTAAATAAATATTACGACTTCCACTCGATACGTATATTTTCTATCTGCCATTACATGTCATCAAAAATATTATAAAAACTGATATGTCAACTGTTGACAAGGAGGTTTGTTACAATGGAATCCAGTTCAGAAAAATTTCCTTTTGAAACTCGCTCGACGTGTCGTTACTCCGGCGTCAGCGACACTACTGTACTGAGAGTAATAGTGTTCTGTGCACTACTGAATACTGATCCCGGATCAATCAGACCCTGGCGTCTGCCTGCCGCTCGACGACGCGTCGCTAGCTTCGTGTCGCTAACTACGGAGGGAATTTCATAGAAATACATAGAAACCAGTAGTGTCCCTGCGACACGTCGTCCGCTGCTGCCTCATGTCGTCCGCTACCAACTTGTACCTTTATGGTAATTAATTTTATATTAATTTAAGAAACATTAATTAAATAATATAGCATGACCACCGAAACAAATGAAAAAAAAATACTATTCATAAAAATAGACAAATTCAATAGGCTTTTGCAGAAATTAAAAAAATATATATTATACTGGGAGTGTTTGGCGCGGTTCAGTGATGTCAGTCAGAACTTTTTTCAATAATTCAATAATTGTTTCAGAGTGGATTTAGTGCAGTAAAAATGGTGTTATTTTGATGCACAAGCATTTGCATTGATGTGCAATTATGCAGAATCATTGAAAATAAGTCTTGTGATGTTTGATGTTGTGGTGAAAACCACTATAAAAGTGGTTTGACCATCTCATCAGTCACCATCATAAACTCGCTGTTACCATTCAATTCGCACTCCCTAGATGCCTAAAAATGTGTGATACCCATTTTTCATTCATACATTTCACCCACTCATTAATTCATATGAATATAGATTAAAAATATATCTAAGACATGGCAGTATGGGCTAGACCCTTTGCCTTCCCTAAAAATACAGGTAGAATTTAACAAATATATATATATATATATATATATATATATATATATATACTATAGCACTAGTGCGTAATGTTATATACTATATAGCACGCATCTAGCACGTCAAGCAAAAATGAGATAAATAACTCCATAAATGTGCATTTATATTTGCTCTGAGATTTATCCCGTTTTTATTTAGTCTGTGCTTCATACTACTATAATCTGTAATCTGAGTGCTTGGCGGGCTTTCAATGGCGTCAGTCAAATTTTTATTCCAATCATTCACAAATTGTTTCAGAGTGGACTTTGTGTAGTAAACGTGGTGTTATTTTGATGCCTAAGGATCCGTGTTGATGTTCAATTATGAGCAATCATTGAAATAAAAATGTTGTGCCGTGTTTGACGTTGAGAATTTTATAGGGGGTTCACCACCTCATGGGTCACCGTCATGAACTCTGCTACCATTCGACTCGCGCCAAGCACTCCCTAGATGCGTTAAAATGTGTTTCACCCATATTTTAATGTAAAATTTATTTCATGCACTAATATCATTCATTCATTTCATACATTATTTTCATTCGTTCGAAATTAAGAAAAGTAATCAAAAGTATACAAAGAAGGTTCCAAAAGAACTTGGTACCAGAAACGTTAAGCCAATTAAAAAAATAATCTGTAATCTATGAGTGTGTTTACGTAGTATTGTATTCTCTTTGGAGTGTGTGTGTGGCACTGACCTATAAATGTCAGTGGTGGCCAATAAACGTTTAGGTGAAATACGTATAGTGTATTACTCTTTGGTGGCCATGGACTATTTTTTTTTTGGGGTTGGTCAAATTTTAGAAGTTTCTAGGGTCTAGTTTTAATACAAAATTGTTTCAGAGTGCATTTTTATTTTGATGCACAAAGATTTGTGTTAATATTGAATTATGCAGAATGGTTGAATTATGAGTATTAGTAATATTAAGTAAACCGAATTCACACCATTTATGCCAAGATAAGATACAAATACAAGGGCCTGTAAAATTTTAAAGAAAAACAATACAACCCACAAACAACACAACAACCCACACTATGCCGTCAAAATTACTCACACATTATCATGTCATGGTCAAATTATTTTTAGATATTCTTATATATGATGAGTTCTACACATTTTGTATTATATAATTAGTAATACTACAATTGAAAAGTTCTGGCTTTTGTTTTAGTATGTTATGTAGGTAATCACTTAGTATTACTAGGTACTTACTGCGCGTCCAACATATGTAATACTATAAACTACCACATGAGAAACGGAACAGAGTGACAGCTTCTACTGTTCTCCACTGCCTAGCTGTATGGGCGTAAACCGATCTCATAAAGATAAATAAAGGTATCTAAGCGGGAATTTCCCGAGAATAGACAATGATAATTTCCACTCAAATAATGCATTGTCTACACCGGCGCGGGCGCCATTCCACTATTTCTTGAGTGATGAGACGTCGTTGTCTGGGAATTCATTCATCTTGATCCAGTTAGCCACCAAAGAGGATAGATAGTATAGGTACCTACTATTAATATTTATATTAGTTTCAAACGCATTTATATCGTAATCTATTTCAAGCAGGTATTTGATACTTAGAATTGTGTAAATTGGGCATATATGAAAGAGAGCGTGGATCAGTCCGTTACCCGATTAAAAAACATTTCCTCGATAGAAAAAATATTCAAAGTAACCTCTGATTATCTTAATTTTTCAATATTAGTCTTGAGACTAGGGATTGCTCGGCGATAATTTGAATAAAAACTGTAAATATAGTCACAGTTAATTGAAGTTTGATTTGGCGCTTACGTCAAAAATTTATTGAGTAGGGTACGCTGCGCTCTGTCTCGCTTTTGAGGCCATGCTGCACTATACAGCTATCTCAATCAACTTCCTGCTACAAGCGCCCGCCACTTTTATCATATACAGGACGTCCCACGGCCATGCCACACGGAGGGAAAGTATATTAAATATTGAACGTAGGATATTTTACTAAAAGAAGACATCGTTTTATTTTTAATAATAAGTAGAACTGCATTCACTGATTTTTTAAAAATCGCCTACCTCAACCGGAAATCGAACCCGCCAAATGTGATAGAAAAATTACTTGTATTTTATAATAGCGTTTGAAAGGGCTACTCATAAGCATTATTTTTTCCTAAATAACCTAGCATATTAAATGAAACTAAGATCATAAAATTTTTCATTTTATTTAAAAAAAAAAATTTATTAAATGCTCAAAATGTGATCCGTTCTGTTGTATACAAATTCTCACTCTTTTGATAATTTCTCTCCCTGTCGATTTACTTATTTTTGCATGGTGGATGTTAGAATTATTTATTTTTACTAATATCAGCCAGTTGCATGTTAATTGTAAGCTCTTGAAGAAATGCATACAAGTACCTATTACACTTCATGTATCGCTTTATTATTATCATGTACTTACACCACGAAAATCTCGTATCTCAAGTGGGTAGGTCTTGGAAATGATAATGTTAATTGTTGAAAGCATGGCCAAGTCAGAGGAAATTTCCCTGAACAAAATTAAAAAAAAAAAGAAAAATTTTATGATCCTAGTTTCATTTAATATGCTAGGTTATTTAGGAAAACTTAATGCTTATGAGTATCCCTTTCAAACGCTATTATAAAATACAAGTAATTTTTCTATCACATTAGGCGGGTTCGATTCCCGGTTGAGGTAGGCGATTTAAAAAAAAATCCGTGAATGGAGTTCTACTTATTATTAAAAATAAAACGATGTCTTCTTTTAATAAAATATCCTACGTTCAATATTTAATATACTTTCCCTCCGTGCGGCATGGCCGTGGGACGCCCTGTATACAGTGTGGCAAGAAAGCATGGGCCCTCGAGGGAAAGTACCTTAAATATTTAAAATAGCTCAATTTACTGTTAATTACTTTTTCCTTTATTTCTAAAAAGCGCATTCACAAATATTTTAAAAAAGCTTACCCGGACCGGGAATTAAACCAAGTAAAAAATTAACACCCGCCATTTTATTTTACTAATCGATGCAGTCGGTGTTAACGATATTTTTTCCCTCAAAACAAAGGGCCTTAGAAAAAAGAAACATGAAATTTAACATTTATTTTACTTTTACTCTCGAAAACTCTCAATCTTTACGAGAATCTTATTTTATTAGAATTGAAAGAAACAAACTAATATTGAAGAAAATTATTGCCGCGTGGTGACGGCAGAGTAGAATACAATTTGTAAATAAATAAAACTGGTCTTCAAATTGCATAATTCTTGTATTTTCTCAAAATCAAACTAAACATCTATTTTGCACACACATCGAAACAAAAACCTAATGAAAGAATAGTGACAACATATTTTTTAAAACAACCTTTCACCTTACAATAAAGATAAACACGATAAAGGAGGTTGGTAATATAAATGTACCATACTCAACACGCCTCCTTACATTTATATTACAATACAATACAACATAATAGTATCTTACCTAAATCTAACAATTGATACTACTAACACATTCAATAACAATTTCCTCAACTGTCTTATTCTGAAACATTTAACAATT
This sequence comes from Cataclysta lemnata, assembly GCA_963931975.1. NCBI lineage: Eukaryota > Metazoa > Arthropoda > Insecta > Lepidoptera > Crambidae > Cataclysta > Cataclysta lemnata. The sequence goes on along the minus strand of OZ008348.1, from coordinate 7,687,695 downwards.
CTCTAAACTTAACAAATTTTATATTTCCTAAAGCTTTTGTACATATATCAGCAATATTATTTTCTGATTCTATCTTTACTACTTCAATAGTTCCTTGTTTAACATGTTCATGTATATAATGGTAATGAACTTCAATATGCTTTGAATTTTTTGTAAAATTTCCATATTTAGAGATAGCTACTGCCCCTGAGTTATCTTCAAAAAACTTAACTGGTTTACAAACTTCCGTAAAACATTCATTAACTAAACAAATAAGAAAATTAATCTCTGTTACAGCTTCTGATAGGGCAACATATTCGGCGAACGTAGAAGACTTAGTTACGCTATTCTGTTTCTTTGACTTCCAGTACATGGCATTTCCAAAAAATCTAATAATAAAGCCTGTGGTTGACTTCCTATCTATACTATCGCCTGCCCAATCAGCATCGACAAAACAATCTAAAATATCAGCATTATCATTCTTAGTATATTTTAATTTAAGATCTCTCGTTAAGTACAAATATTTTAAAACTCGCAAAGCATATTTAAAATGTGTCTGATCATAACAATTTTGGAACCTACTTAAGTAATTTACACTAAAGGATATATCTGGTCTAGTACCAGAACTAATATACAAAAGAGCGCCTATCAAATTTCGAAACTTTATATTTTCATTCACATTATCAGATTGTTCCAATTTTAAATTTATTTCCATTGGGGTTTTAAACAATTTAGCGTCTTCAATATTATAGCGTTTAGCTAAAGACTCTATATAAGTTTTCTGACTCAAAGTTAAAATATTGTTTTGTTCATAATCATATTCAATATTAATACCAATGTAATTGTTAACTTTGCCCATGTCTTTCATTCTAAATCTTTCAGACAATTTGCTTTTGATCTCAGTGATAACTTGTTTATCTTGACAACAAATTAACAAATCATCAACATATAGTAATAGGTAAACAGTCACATCATTATCTTTTTTAACATATAAACAATAATCATATTTACTTCTTTGAAAACCAAGTGTTGACAAGAAATTATTAAAGCATTCATACCATGCTCTGGGACTTTCTTTTAAGCCATATAATGCCTTAACTAATTTATAAACTCTATCAGTGCTATCGTGATAACCAAGTGGCTGTTTAACATAAACCTCCGATAAAACTGTTCCATTTAAAAAAGCCGTTTCGACATCCATTTGATGAATATCTAGAGAATTCTGACAACAATAAGACAATAGCAATTTAAGTGTTGGCATTTTAGCTACTGGAGAGTAAGTGTCATCAATACAGTCGATTTGTTGAAAGCCTCTTACAACTAACCTGGCTTTGTACTCACTTTCACTCTTCCTTTTGTATACCCACTTTACATCAATTATCTTTTTGTCTTTTCCGGGTTTGTTCATAAGTATCCAAGTATTATTTTTAACAAGACTGTTCATTTCGCGATCCATTGCTTCTTTCCAATGCACAGACTCTTTACAAGTTATCGCCTCCTGAAAATTTTCGGGAGCCGACGCATCACAAAAATTACAATATATGCTATAGTAACCAAATTCTTCGTCAAAACGAACTGGAGGTTTAACTTGTCTTCTTGACTTTCTTCCTTCAATTTCTTCTTCGTCATTATTTATATCATCTTCAATACTTAATTCATATTTCTTATCTTTTCCTGGCTTTTCTCTAATATTTCTATGTCCTTTATTTGTATTAGTGTCATTTTACTACGAAGACGATTCTACGTTAGTACAATATTATACGGAGTTTAAAATGGAAGATAAAAATGACGAATTTCGTTTGACAATTTTTGATGGGTCCAGCTACGATAAATGGAAATTTCGCTTGAAACTGTTTTTACGAATGAAGAATTGCATCGAGGTAATTGAAAATGAAAGTAAGATAGAAGGAATGTCAGATAATGAGTGGAAAAAGAAGGAGCTAAAAGCACAGAATTATATAGTTAACAGTATTAGTAATTCACAATTAGATATTATAATTTCCGAGGATACGGCATTCAAAATGATTAAAAAATTTGATGATATGTACCTGATTAAAGGATGTGCAAATAAGCTATTATTAAAAAGGAAAATACTTGAAACAAAATTTAAAGGCGGAAACCCGATAGAATTTTTCCAAATTTTTGAGAAGCAAATAAATGATCTAAAAAGTACAGGCGAGACAGTTAGCGAAGAAGATAGATTGAATTACTTATTACTATCATTACCGGAAAAGTTTTCATACATTGTCAACATTGTTGATGCCATGCCAAAAGAAGAACGAACAGTAGAATACGTAAAATCTAAGATCACTTTGGAATATAAGAAAAATGAAGTCACTGAAAATGTAGAGCAGAGTTTTATGAGCAGTAGTTCTAATACAAAGAGATGCTATGAGTGCCATCAAGAAGGTCACTTTTGGAAAAATTGTCCTAGAAATCTTTACCAAAATCATGGACACGGACAGTTTGCAACTGATGGACGAAGACCGCAGTTTATACAAGGTTATAGTGGACTTAGTAACAGAGGACAAAATCATAGAGGACATGGTTATGGAGCACGGAGCTACGGCGGATCAACGTATAGAGGTCGCAACTTAAGAGGCAACTACAGAAGTAACAGAGGACGAGGCAATGTAAATAATTCTTACAGTGAATCTACAACAAACGAAAATTCTGCAGAAAATTTCAATGTGGAAGTAATGACAGCCGGGACGAATGATACAGTAAGCTGGCTTCTTGACAGTGGCTGCAGCGATCATATTGTTAATGACAACAGATATTTTTGTAAGTATAAAAAGTTAGATCATCCTATAAATATAAGAGTCGGAGACGGTTTTTGTTTGAAGTGTGAAATGATAGGTAGTTTAAGTATGATATGTTATATTAGTGGACAGACATTTAAAATAGATATTGATAATGTTTATTATGTACCAACTATGAAGAGAAACTTGCTTAGCGTGTCACGAATTGTCAATAAAAATAATATGATAACATTTCAAAGAGATGTTGCCGAAATCTACAATGCGCAACGTAAGTTAATAGCTATAGCAAAAAGAAATAATAAATTATATCAATTAGAAGGTACGGTAGTAAATGACAGAAATATCAATATATACGCAAATGAAAATTTTATGACGACGAAGGAAAAATGGCACCGAATTCTGGGTCATATTAACTTTTCAAAGCTTAGGGAAATGTCTAAGTTATGTATACTAGATGGGTTACCAGGGCAACTGGATAAAAATTTTGTACAGTGTGAGATTTGCCTACAAAATAAAATGACAAACTTGCCTTTTGAAAATAATAGACGCAGAGCAACAGAAGTGTTACAGATAGTCCACACAGACGTTAATGGCCCCATAAACCCAGTAAGTATCGGTGGTCACAGATATTTTGTGTCGTTCATAGACGATTACAGTAGACATGCTGTAGTATGTGTGATTAAAAATAAAAGCGACGTATTTGATTGTTTTAGAACTTATGTGAACACAATGGAAAATCAAACCGGAAAAAGAGTTAAAGAAATAAGATGTGATAATGGACGTGAGTATTTAAATAGAGATTTTTATGATTTTACGAAACAAAAGGGTATATATTTAAAACCAGGTCCGGCATACACACATGAACTAAATGGAGTAGCAGAAAGGTTTAATAGAACGATAATGGATCGTGCAAGATGTTTACGAAGCGAAGCAAATATTGATAAATGTTACTGGACAGAATGTGTACAAACAGCAGCATATCTTGGAAACAGAATACTTACAAATACAGCAGAAAAGAAAAGTCCTTATGAAATATTTTACGGCACGAAACCGAATATCAAAAATTTGAAATTGTATGGAAGCAAATGTTTTGTTAGAGTCCCTGAAGAAATTCGAACCTCGAAATTAAATCCAAAGGGAGTAAAGGGGATTTTAGTTGGATACACGGATACCGGATACAAGATTTTGATAGAAAACAATAAAATAATAACAAGTCGCAATGTTATATTCATAGATCCAGAAAATGAAGTAATCAGATTTAGAAATACAGAAAATAATAATGATGTTGTAAGTTCAGAAAGAAGTAATCAAGAAAATTATTTAAATAGAGAAGAGGTTATTGACGAAAATAAGCTTGGTGACACAATAAAAGAAAAACACGATAAAGGAGGTTGGTAATATAAATGTACCATACTCAACACAATTGTCACCACCCCAAATATCTCCTGTGGGTGTCGTACCCTAGTAAGCACCTACGACATAAAATGTGATTTGATAACATAATTATTTAAATGATCTAATTTAATGTTGTAGCAGATACTCCAATAATTTTCATCAACCTCTTCTATTACTATGGGGCAGACGCAATCAAGGCATCCGCTCGTTTTGATTCATATCAACCATCACTACTAGTGATGAATGAATGTATAGAAAAGCGAATGAAAGGGCCATGTCGTTAATCGAAGAGCACTGGACCTCTAATAAACAAGTACGCTGGACTGAAGGTTGTAATCCATAAAATGAAGCCAATTTAATTATCGCCATCTTGACACTGGTGTACGAAGGTGAACGTTCACGGTACTATTAGATGCATTTGTAATGTCGTATACAAGCAAGAAACGTAACAAGCGAAAACAAATTTAGTAACTTTCCAGTTCGATGGGGCGCTCCAAATCAGCACAAGAAACATGTCATTTTAGTAGACTTATTCAGTCCAGTGTACTTGCATAGTAGAGGTCAGTGTCGAAGAGAGTCATTGGGATGACAACATTCCAATCCATGTTGGCTTAGGTTTTATAGTCGGCTGCCTGCCTGACACTGACACCAACTCTTTCCTGTCCTCTTTGGCAAGAAATGAAGTCTTTTAACATGTATAGCTTTATTGAAATTTCAATAGGGTAGATATTTATATAACAATAACTAATATAATTACAGCACTAATATTACATTAATTATAACTCTCCTAAATTTGTGTCTAAGGCACAATTAATTGGTGCAAGCTAAACAAGAATTTCAGGTTCATAAATTATTATCACAGTGCTCCTATAAAATATATGGATGGGTATAAATCAATGTTCCAGAAATTATGTAACACCCACTTAAACACCTGTTACATTCAATTATCATAAATAATAATATCCTTTGCAAAGTATCCCTTTAAACGGGAAATAACTTACCTGTAGATATCACAATAACCAATTAATGAAATTGTATTTTCTGTTTTACTAATGGATGATTTACATGTAAAGTAAGCAAGTACATAATTAACTAAGCTTGTGACTAGCACGTAAAAAATGAATTTAGCAATAAGTCGCAAGTTTCTAAAATTTTACTGCCGCACTCAGAGTCGTTCATTAAATTAGTGATAATGGGTATTTTACAAATTATCATTAAAACATCTAATTGACCGTTCCTCTCAGAGTCGAAAATAATTGATTGATTAGTTATGTGACAATTTTAAGTCAGGTTAGTGCAGTGCGTGTGTAATCCAGTGTTATCGGTAAGTGCGGAATTGCCACATGCAAAAAGCCATTAAACAATATTATTAGTTACACTAGTTTTTATATCACAAAAGTATTGTTTTCCATAAGAATTAGTTACTAATATCTATTTAATATAATATTTACGTAAAAATCCATAATAATAATTTAATTTAATCAAACTTGAACGGTAAATGCCATGACTTTTTATATTTGGCCACACCGGACCAAAAGTCATTTATTATAAAATTAAAAAGTCAATGTCAACAACAAACAAGAAATAGGTACCCCAAATAATTCCATGGAAATACCAAACAAAAACATATAAATATCAAATTATTTATTTTGTGATCAAAATTGATCAAATAGATATTAAGCTACTGCAAGTGGAGTCAGCCTGGGAAATCATTAACATACAAAAGTCTCAGCGGCACACTCAATATTGGCGAAATCATATAGGAAACGCCATAGAAAAAAGAAGAAAAAGCCACACGAACCCTATCTTCATTGAAATAATTGATTAGTACTGTGATTGTCTTGGTAAGTATTGATGATTTCTTTGTTACATGCATGGGGTTCGATAGTTCCTGGAGTGGAATGACTGAGGAATTTAATTGTAATGCATATGTGCACAGTAATTAGTATTTTCTTATATTGTTTTGTGCTTAGATTATAGAATTATCCTGTATTAAAAAGTATCTAATATTTCTTTGCAATTTGCAGTGTGATACAATAACACCATAACCTGTAAAACTACAGAGCTAGGGAGTTAATCTGGAAGTGGTCCATAAAATCCACCACTTTCCCCACTGCAAGGAGCTATCCATAAGCAGTAGAGGAGGTAACATTTATTTTCCACTAATTAAACTTATGAAAGTATAACAATTTATATAAATTATCTGTAATCTATATGTAACCTATTCTTATTATCTTTAATAATTATTATTCAGGCTGCACCTTCAATTATATGTGAAGTGCAGAACCCATTTGATAATGATGGTATTGCGCTGTCCATATAGACAATAATAAAAAAAAAACAGTATAAAATATTTGGGACAATGAGTTTGACCTAGACTTTGCTATGGGTACCTATTATATTTCATAAGGTTTTATATAAAATGGCCACTTGTTTAAAAACTTGTTAATATGAATCAAGTTGTTTTTATGTTACTTTAAGGAAAATTGTAAAACTTGGTGCAACTGGCTATTAATGTATATAGTTCAATCATAACATGCAATTAGAAAAATGATTTAAATTAATGATATTATACTTATCTTTTTTTCAGATCACATAGATATATTATCAAACAAATCTAAAGACTGACAATTACACACCAAGTCAATTTTGAATAAATATTTTATTACCTGGAGATTCAAGTTAAAAAGAAATGTGCTGCTGAAATGGAGGAAGAGAGGAGTAAAACTCTTTTGGAAATTTTCAAATTACAGTTCAAGGAATTAAAAACAAATTGGAACTCAAAATAAAATATTTCTTTTAAATCTACTAGTTTTATTCAAAAAACAAAATAAACCCCACGCAATGAAAATGAATTAGCAGAAAAATAAAGAGATTAGGGTTATAAAAGAATTTCACTGTATTATTTTAATTTTACAATTATTAGTTATATTTATTGTGACATTGCTTGATTAAATTTTGCTATATTCTGTTTGTGTCCTCATCGGTAAAAGGCAATTTTACAAAGTATTTCATTGTTCTTGCTTGGATAGACACTTTGGTGACAATTTGTGATACTGACTGTTGACTTAATATTTATCCATATTCCATCACATCACCACCTAGTTTCTGAAATAAATATATAGACAATGACAGATATTGAAAGTACATGCATACATACATAAATCATGCCTATATCCCGAAAGGGTAGGCAAAGGTGAATTAAACACCCACTATTCGCCAATTAAGTTGGTCCCGTGTAATACGTGGCGAGCCTATTGCCATCTATCGAGCACGTAAATCGCAGTATATTGCTAGGTTGTAGAGGATTGCTGCTACCCATTACTCATCGCTGTTTACCTTCAGTTGTCTTGTACGACACCCACGGGAGAAATGGGGATGGTAACAATTATATTCTGCTCTGTCTGAATGTAAAGTAATATTTAACTAACCTGAAAAATCCCAGTTGCTAAATACCGCAATGTTATTACTTCAGGGGCATTGGCAAGCCTGTCCTGTTTCGGTGCTTTTTAAATCAGGTTCCAAACTTGGGAGTAAAGTATTATTTACTGCCTGGAGTGTAAATCTGTACCTTGCATGAAATTCAAGCACATAGTGAAAGTATCAGAATAGTCGCGTAAATAGAATCTAGGTTGTGATTGTCTGAACCTTCTTACGTAATCTGTAAACTCCACAACGTAATTTATTATAAATTATTATTGAAAATATCACTATGAATGCACTGAAATATAATTACAAGTATTACAACAAAAGATAACCCTACTTTTGAAATGTCAAATAGACGTCACATAAGACCTAAGTAAGGGTCATCGGTTACTCAAAATTTAAGTTTCATTAGCGTCACTATTGACCCATTATCTGACTCTGAGAGGGAATTTTATTTTAAGTTTACTTAAATGTCATTTAATGATCATTAAGTCGACTCTGAGTGCGGCAGTTAATTGCTTAAAATCAATTTAAAATTTAGTAATCAATTTAACAACTTGACTACTTATTTTAATACATTTAAATCAGACAAGAGGGGATGTGTAAAAAAACAATACTATCGAAACACCACTGAGATATGATTGTTATGGTAATATTGTCAGAGTCAGGCCCCTGATCTTAATGACAAAGTTACAATAAAAATTAAAGCACCAATATTTTTTGAGTATCATTTAGAATTTAGAACCAAATTACGACTGGACTAGGAGTCTTTTTTTCATTTTGCAATGATGGAATTAAAGTTTAAATTGTACAAGTGGCTTATTTACATGTCTATTAACAAATTTAACATAATTAGATTACTAAAAAACTGAAATGACGACACTAATAAGATTATATTTATAATTTTTTTGTTGTATAAAAAGTGGTATGACGTTAATTCTTACGGATTTGTGCTAACTACGCTTAGTAGTTAATTTTATATAACACCTGACAATAAAGTGGACGTTTTAGCCCGCTACGCGTACGAAAAATCTCACTTTCTGGCCAGGGGGTGATATAAAACTATGATCTTACCTCGGGCGATAAAAAAGCTTACATCGCATATGTATTAATCAAATACTTGCGATCTGAGATTTTTTTCTCTTGTTTCTTTGTTTTCTTCAATTTTTCTTCAATTTCAATTTCTTTGTTCTATTTGGTATATACTATTAACCTATGCTAAATATTGAATAAAAACATTTATGATTTGTATACAGATATATAATAATATTAAAATGTACTAATACAAGAGCATATAACTAGATAGAAAATGGCAATTTTTGATATGTATTGTTACATATAGTACTTTTTATACTTATAAAAGATAGAGACAATTTTTTTTTATATATTATACATGTACTTTATCAAATATAATTGAAAATGATGAGATTCTTAGTAAGTGCTGAATATCAATTCGCCGTGTTAGGCAGTTCAGTTAAAAAGTTCCAATACAAAACTATGGAAAATATGTGTATATTATAATTATGTAAGTATATAAATAAGTTTTATCTTAATACCTTAATAGTTAGGTATATAAATTTATAGCAGTAGAGTGGAATAAAACTATTAGTTTCATTTAAAATTAATAAAAATATATCAATACATCTTGATGATAAGCATTATACTATAGGTAATATTTATATTCCAAAACATACCAAGTAAGTTACCCATTTGTGACCCAGAGTTATATAAATCTAAAAACAATTATTTTAATAAAAAAAACATCAACATATATTATTATGTCAACAAATTGAGCTATTCTAATACCAAGCATATAGGTATTTTAAAAATATTTCTTTTATATTATGACCAAATTAAAATATATTTTTTGACATTTTATGGTATGCAAAAACTGTCAAAAACTGGCAGTTATCTTATAATCGCTTGATTTACGTGTTGGTGAACTCGAGCCTAAATAAAAAAAAACACTTAAAAATTCATTTCATTAAATTATACTTTTCATATTCCAGTGTCAGTCTAGTTTTATTACGTCACGGTTTCTTTGTCAGTCCAAGTGTTTTTATTTGTAACCCTTGGAAGCATTGCATAATGGTACCTAATTTATATAATTGAAGTGGAAAATTCTATTATAACTTTACATTTCGACCACGATGATAAATATCACGGCCTTTGTGCAAACCTATAGTTAATTAAGAGCGAAGTGTGTTTTGGAATTATTTAAGTATAAGGCGTTCAAGATTGCTTCTTACGTTACATAATAATATGATGGTAACAAATCAAGCGAATCTAACCCCCAAGCACTTTTCACAGACAACCATTTTCTTATTAGGATACAAGAGTCGCCTATTGTCTATCTCCTCATTGATCCAACTGACAAGACGGTCCTTCAAGTGCAAAATCGTGTCTTGCCTAACGACGCCATCTTGGAAGAACTCCTTCAAAACGATCAGAATGGTGTTGTCGTTTTCCCGGCAAGGGTCCCCGAGTGGTCTTTGGTGTTTCATGTAATTAAAAACGAATTTAACGATTTGCACAATGAGATCTTCGTCTGGGCTGAGCAGCTTGAGTCGTCCAATTTCCTCAGGAATCAGTTTAGATAAAACGTTGAAAGAGACCGTCATTAGATTAGCGTAGACATCTTGACTTAGATTTTGGAGGAGCCTCGCGACGTTCTCAGCTCCAGAGGCGCTGACCCTTACAAGTAGAGTTCCAATGCGTATTATTTCTCCAGGATGGACGCCGACCAATATATTTGGTTCTTGATCGGGTTCCAAATACCCTCCCGCTGCAGTGGTAGGCAGTACGCGGGTGGGGACGTTCTGGCTATTCAAGGAAGCAGGTCCTATCGTCGAGAAGAGTTCTGCCCGGTTCTCCTTTCCCATAGTGGATAATAGGGAAGGGTCAAACCTATGCTGGGCGTTCAAGTTGACGCGACCGTCCGCCGTAAGGGATATCCTGAGCTTGTGCTGGTTGATGTCTTTGTTGATCCTCAACACGTCAGCGAAGTACTGGTCTTTGTCGGCGATGTTCTGGATCGCTTTTATGACCTCGGTGTTGCCTTGTACAGCGCCTTGGATTCGCCTGGACTCGGCGCTGATCTTGTCAAAGATTTTCCTGCAAATTAATGTGGCAACGGCGATGAGTCTTAGCGGTAACGCTTAGTTACTACATTATTATTATAAACACCTAGCCCAAAATTCAGTAGCTTAGGCACTTTTGTTAATGGATAGGTACCTACGAGATGATGCAAATATTTTAATATTTGAATTATAACATATAAACAACCATGACTCTGAAACAAATATATGTGTTCATTACACTGCCAGGGATTCACACCCAGGCTTTTTAGCCGACACCTACCGGTCTGACCATTCGACCAAACCAGCCGTCAAATAACTAAAAAATCGTTAGCAAAGCGATACAAATACATAAATAATTATTATTTCTTAATTTTCACTGGACAGGATTATTTGTAAAACATCAACAACCTCTCAGGAGTAGATATCTAACATCATAAGCAAGAATATTTGTTCTATGACTTTTTAATAATTCGATCATTTTACTTTCATACAAAAATAAATAGTAATTTAATTTACCGCTCTAAACTCAATCACTCTACGTACACCTACGGCAGCGCGCGGGCCTAGCGTAGCGTCGTCCTTTCGTTTATGAATGAAACATAGACGTATAAATGTCACGACAGTGCCTACAGTAAAAACTTAAAAAAATAATTTTGTGCAATGTATTGCGTTAAATTAAAACTCATAAAACAAACTGTAGGCGTCTCACATAGTTTTTATTTATGTGTAAGTTTATATACATTAAATATTTAATTATTTATATTTGACGCCACACACAAACACACTACACAAATATATAATTTTATTTACAATATAATTAATTATTATTTATTTATTTATAAATATAAAATAGTAGATAATATTATTTAAGCATTTATATTTCAATGTAAACTTAAATAATATATATAAATACACCGATTATCGTACCGGCTGGTCTTCGGTAAAGTCGTGCGGGAATGGACACGCGCAGCTAAGTAACGGGACCGGCCAGGCCTTTTGTTCGGGTGGACTACGTCACCCGCTAATTACTGGCCGGCGCGGGCGCACTCATAGTTCGCCAGTCGAGAACCACTCACGACGCGAAACGCTTGCTACTTTACGCTCTGAAGTCTTCTCGCTACCCTCGGCTAAATATTGTGTACGCTTCTCGCTTTCCGAACTATTTATTATTTACGTTTCTTCTTTCTGCCTATGGACTATGGACTGTTTGTGCCTGTGCTTGTGAATTCTCTGTGCTCCTTCTGTGACTGTTTTAATTACCCGTTGTGTATTTTGTGTTGGTTGGACATTATACCACTACAACCGTAAGTCATCTTGTGTCTTATTTACCACACGACAAAGACTTATTAGAGTGAGACATACCACTACCACCTTTATCTCCTCTAAACTGGTGACCCCGTTCGGAACATGGAGAAAGAATTCAGGGATGCACAAGAGCCCAGTCGAAGACGTCGCGTGTCCATTGACTCTGACGGCGAAAATGACGGACGGCGAAATAGTCGGCCAACCGAAGTCTACAAGGTTGGTGTACGGGTTCCACCGTTTTGGCCGGAAGAACCAGAGATTTGGTTTGCGCAAGTCGAGGGACAGTTCGCAATATCTGGCATAACCAACGACGCGACTAAATTCAATTATGTCATAAGTCAACTGGATAACAGATTTTCCCGGGAGGTCAAAGATATTATCATAAATCCCCCGGCCACCGACAAATATGATAAATTGAAGACGGAGCTCATCAAACGGTTGACGGCCTCCAACGAGAAGAAGCTGCAGCAGCTCTTAATGCACGAAGAGCTGGGAGATCGGAAGCCTTCGCAGTTCCTCCGGCACCTAAAAGGTCTTGCTGGCTACGGCGTACCTGACGATTTTTTACGGACCATCTGGATCAGTCGTCTACCCCATGGCGTCCAAACAGTGCTCGCTGGCCAACCAACCTCGGCCACCGTCGAGGACCTAGCCGACTTGGCGGATCGAGTAAACGACCTGGCCGCGGCAACACCAAGGGTCGCAGCCGTGAGTGACATCTTGCCAACCTCCGTGCTCTCCGAACTTCGCAACGAAGTAGCCGAGCTACGGAGACAGCTGCAGAACCTCGCAGTGGATAGGAGCAACAGGCCACAACACCGCCAAGCACGACAAAATCGCAGCCGGTCTTCGTCCAGGCAACGGTCGAACTCGAACTATCGCAAGTTCCCGCTGTGCTATTACCATCACAAGTACGGAGACAGGGCGATGAAGTGCGTGCTCCCGTGCGACTTTAAGGCGGGAAACTCCAGGGGCAGTCAGTAATGGCGACTGAAGACTGCCCCCCTTCATCATCTGGTCGCCTGTTCGTCACGGACCGCTCATCGAAGACGCAATTTCTGGTCGACACTGGAAGTGACCTCTGCGTCTTCCCTCGATCTGCTCTGCGTGATCGTCGTGCCAAGACCAACTTCGAGCTGTGTGCTGCCAACGGGTCATGCATCGCTACGTATGGTTACTTACACTTAGATCTTGACTTTGGCTTACGTAGAACTTTCGCTTGGCGCTTTGTAGTTGCGGATGTAACTAAACCTATTATAGGTGTAGATTTTTTAAAATTTTATCACCTTGTTGTAGATTGTCGCAATAAGCGCTTGATAGACCCCGCTACATCTATAGCTTCTGTTGCCACTTTCGCTAATTGTAAAAATGTGCACTCAGTGAAGGTCTCGTCTGGCGGAACTCAATATCATAAAATTTTAGACGAGTTCCCTGACATTACTAGACCAGCAGGTATACATCGCACTACTCCACACAACACGCTACACTTCATACGCACGACACCAGGCCCACCAGTTTCTTGTTCTCCTCGTCGTCTAGCTCCTGACAAGATGAAGATAGCTCGCCAGGAGTTCCAGGCCATGTTGTCCAATGGGACAGCTAGGCCATCGGAAAGTCCGTGGTCATCGCCACTACACCTCGCCCCAAAGAAGGACAACGGCTGGAGACCATGCGGCGACTACAGGATGCTGAACGCTCGCACCGTGCCTGACAGGTACCCTATCAGGCACATCCATGACTTTGCCCACAGCATATCTGGTTGTAAGATCTTCAGTACTTTAGATCTTGTGAAGGCTTACAACCAGATCCCAGTAAACCCAGAGGATATCCCAAAAACAGCCATCACTACGCCCTTCGGGTTGTTCGAATTCCCATTCATGACCTTTGGTCTGCGGAACGCAGGTCAGACCTTCCAAAGGTTCGTGGATGAAATGACCCGAGGGCTAGATTTCGTGTACTGTTACCTGGACGATTTTCTGGTCTTCTCCAGGTCAGAGGCTGAACATGAGGAGCACCTACGCCAGATCTTCACAAGGCTGCAGAACTACGGCATACTTGTGAACACGTCAAAGTGTGTTTTCGGCGTCCAAGAGGTAACTTTTCTGGGTTACCTTATATCAGAAAAGGGCACCAAACCACTTGACATCAAGGTGCAAGCCATCAGCGACTTCCCTACCCCCACTAACGTGCGTCAACTCAGGCGATTTTTGGGCATGCTCAACTTTTATCGGCGATTTCTGCCACAAGCTGCCCAAATTCAAGCCCCGTTGAACGCCTTATTGACAGGGTCAGTGAAGGGATCTCATCCCATAACACTACAGGGAGACACACTCGCTGCATTGGAAGCGTGTAAGGATGCTCTCAGCAAAGCTGCACTTCTGGCCCACCCTCATTGCTCCGCCAAACTCGCGCTGGTCACCGATGCGTCAGACCAGGCTATGGGCGCAGTACTCCAGCAGCTCAATGGTGACGCCTGGGAGCCACTTGCCTTCTTTTCCAGAAAACTCAGCCCCTCGCAGGTGAAGTACTCACCCTATGACCGTGAGTTACTGGCTATTTACGAGGCCATCAAACATTTCAGGCACATGCTGGAGGCGAGACACTTCACAGTCTATACTGACCACAAGCCGATCAGTTTTGCATTCCACGAACGGAAGAAAAACTGTTCGCCAAGGCAGTATAGACACTTGGATTTTATCGCTCAATTCACTACCGACATACGGCACATAAGCGGCAAGGACAATGTCGTGGCCGATACACTGTCGCGTATTGATGAATTGAGCGCACCAGTCTCCCTCGAGTCACTAGCCCAAGCCCAAGCCTCAGACCTAGAACTCACGGCACTTTTAGAGGGCGGCTCATCACTGCAGCTGGAGAAGCGGCAAGTACCCGGAAGTCGTACAGCATTGTACTGCGACGTCAGTACGACGACTCCCAGGCCTTTTGTCACTAAGTTCTTTCGCAGGCAGGTCTTCAACAGCCTGCATTCACTGAGCCACCCTGGTGCCAATGCCTCAGCCAAGTTGGTCACCGAACGATTTGTTTGGCCTGGCATTCGGAAGGATTGCAGGGATTGGGCTCGTGCCTGCATCTCGTGCCAACGGGCCAAGGTCAGCAGGCACGTTAACGCACCCGTAGGCACTTACCATCTCCCACGAGCCCGATTTAAGCAAATCCATATAGATCTGGTCGGACCGCTCCCATTCTCCAATAGTTATCGGTATTGCTTGACTGCCATTGATCGCTTTACGCGATGGCCAGAAGCAATACCGATAGAAGACATAACAGCGGAGACCGTGGCAAAGGCCTTACTGTCGTCGTGGATAGCTAGGTTCGGCTGTCCGACACAAATCACGACCGACAGAGGCCGACAGTTCGAGTCAGCACTATTTCAGTGCTTGTCGAAATTGGCTGGCTTCGAACACAAGCGCACCACGGCCTATCACCCCGCCTGCAACGGTCTGGTGGAGCGGTTCCACCGACAATTAAAAGCGGCGATAGTCTGCCATGCAGATGGTAGGTGGACTGAGTCCTTGCCGTGGGTCCTACTGGGAGTGCGTACAGCCTTTAAGGAAGACCTGCAGTCCTCTTCGGCCGAGCTGGTATACGGGGAACCTCTTCGGCTTCCCGGTGAATTTTTTGAGCCCTCTGTTCCCGGTACAACAGATATAACCGACTTCTCTGCTCGCGTTAGGGGTATTGCCGAAAAGTTACGGCCTGTACCTACGTCGCGTCACGGTGAACAAAAAGTGTTCATGCACAAGGAGTTAGCCACCGCTGATCACGTTTTCCTGCGTGAGGACGCATCGCGTGGTTCGCTAACTCCTGCATATAGTGGTCCACATAAGGTCGTCACTAGGGGGGATAAGGTGTTTAAGATCATCCTCAATGGAAAAGAGTCCACAGTTACCATCAACAGACTCAAACCGGCCTTTATCTTGTCGGACCTAGACGACCAACCCCCACCAACCCACGTTCCTCAGAAAGTTACCCGCTTTGGGCGACGCGTAAGGTTTCCAGACTTCTATCGCCCTTGACGGTCTCTGGAGGGGGGTGGTGTAGGCGTCTCACATAGTTTTTATTTATGTGTAAGTTTATATACATTAAATATTTAATTATTTATATTTGACGCCACACACAAACACACTACACAAATATATAATTTTATTTACAATATAATTAATTATTATTTATTTATTTATAAATATAAAATAGTAGATAATATTATTTAAGCATTTATATTTCAATGTAAACTTAAATAATATATATAAATACACCGATTATCGTACCGGCTGGTCTTCGGTAAAGTCGTGCGGGAATGGACACGCGCAGCTAAGTAACGGGACCGGCCAGGCCTTTTGTTCGGGTGGACTACGTCACCCGCTAATTACTGGCCGGCGCGGGCGCACTCATAGTTCGCCAGTCGAGAACCACTCACGACGCGAAACGCTTGCTACTTTACGCTCTGAAGTCTTCTCGCTACCCTCGGCTAAATATTGTGTACGCTTCTCGCTTTCCGAACTATTTATTATTTACGTTTCTTCTTTCTGCCTATGGACTATGGACTGTTTGTGCCTGTGCTTGTGAATTCTCTGTGCTCCTTCTGTGACTGTTTTAATTACCCGTTGTGTATTTTGTGTTGGTTGGACATTATACCACTACAACCGTAAGTCATCTTGTGTCTTATTTACCACACGACAAAGACTTATTAGAGTGAGACATACCACTACCACCTTTATCTCCTCTAAAAAACGTTGTGGTTTATGATGTTAGCTATCTAGCTAGCTAGCCATGGGAGGTTTTTGATGTTTTCAAAATAACAGTCGTCATACAACAAAAAAGCTTAGGTACCTGTGTCGATTACTTCTCAACGTGGCTCTGTATTCATTGATCGTTTTCGCTTGGGCGTCCTCTATGATGGATTGCGCTGTACGGTTTGACATGACAGCGTGACAGAAGAACAGTGTGGCCGCTGTGAACTGGAACAGCTCCAATTTTGTCGGCTTCTCGCCGTGTTCGCGGTACTGGAAAAAGGAACGCGCTTTGTGGTGACCGCAGAACATAATTCAGCAGGGTTTGAAATTTATCAAGATAAATACCTACTTATGCCACTGAACTCTATTATATAAATACGCTGGACTGAATACTTCTACTAAAATGACAAATATTTCTTGTGGCGACTTGAAACGCCCTATCGAGGAGCATGGGTACTAAATATGACGCTTGTTGCTTGTCTTTGAATGCTTAAAGTTTCGGTTTAGATTTTACAGTCGGCCGCTTGCCTGACACCCACCCTCTTTAAGTATTCAATACCATGTGCGACGTGAAAATATTAAAAAGTGGGTATCAAAAAAAGTATCAAGTAATGTTGGCACATACTTTGAGAACAATGTGTAGCAGACTGTGGACGACACCAGCGCCCCCTGTTACGATGTTTGCATGTCGAAGCACTTCTACCGACACTGCGAGAGCTTGGCCCGTCTGAAACAATAAACTGTTAATTAAAAAAAAAAAAACCGGCGGGGTTATTATGTAAGCCTCTTTCAATCGCTTTCGTCTACCTGTCACTCACATTTTGATAATTTTCAATGAGTGAGAAAGTGAGTGTGAAAGAGGCTTACATAATCGGGGTTCGGTAGTAAATCTTTGTTTACGCTATGCAAAGACAACTGTGCAAGCACGTGTACTTGTGAATATGACAATAGGGATGATGATCCTAACAATGAATCACTGAAATAATTATTTATAATATCAATTTACTCATATTATGACTGTGATAAAAATAAAAATACAAACCTTAGCAATCAACATAAATATTTGGTCAAACGCCGCGTGACGTCACGACTTCGTTATCACCGTTTCGACATTTTATTTGCCAACCAAAAATCACTACTATACTATAGAAAATGTCATTTTTACGCAATCGTGACATCACACAGACGCCATTGCTGTTTTGGCGAAAATTTTAAATCGCATTATTTACAAACAATCATATTATTTTTTCTATCAAAATCCTTGGTTTTCACAAAAATATAACTTCTTTTTCTCCCTGCCCTTATCCCACTCTAAGTAGGGTCGGCACAACATGTCATCTTCTTCTACTCTCCTCTATTAGACGTGAGCTCAGCATGAACTCCCCTTTTTTCCATATCTTTTTTCCATATCTTTACACAAAAATATAATTTTCACTTCTCATGCTCTGAAAGTGCTTATTTGTGCAGGATATAGGCTGCACAAAATCGAATTTTGTGCTCTAGAGCATTAACGTATCTACTCATAAATGTGTCGATAATAAGGCAAAGAAAATGAGCCATGCAGCCAAACACAATAAGAAATTCAGAGATAGAATTTGTTATTTTTTAATATTTACTTAAATTTATTTTCCAAATGTGTTTTTTAAGACATAAAAGATATTACAATTTTAATTCAAGCAGGTACGGTAGGTTATTAAATTAATTTAAGAAAATTATTATTTCAAAATTAATTTAATACTTGGCTGTATATGTCTGCAGCCCAAGCCTAATATCAATGGGAAAAACAATTTCCGTCAGTATTCAAAACTGTACTAATTTTAGTTTGAATTTTAAGAAATGTTATGAGAAATTCTGATTTATTTCCTCGCAATCGAAGTGAAAAGCAGAGTTTCTACCTCGTCCACAAAACCATTTTTATCCTCGACATTACTATCAGCCCTCGCCTACGGCTCGGGCTGCTAAAGGTCTCGGACAAAAATGATTCGTTTTGTGCACTTGATGGAAAATCTACTATTATTTTGTGTAAAGTAGACACGTAAAAACGTAGTGGTGTACTTTTTCTAAATTAGTCATGCCTATTAAGAACTACCAACAAGCGCTTTAACTCGTGTTGAAGGTTTTAACTGGCTGCACTAATCTAACTTCAGCAAGGTATTACTATTGATTAGTGATGTACAAGACTCGAGGTGTCGAGTCCCTATTTTTGAAGTCTCGAGGCGGAATGGCAAGACGCAGTGAGTCCGGTAAGCTCGGAGTCGCGATCCTAGCCAAGCGAGCCATGGCTTGAGGCTTTTAAAGAGTTCGAGCCTTCTTAAACCACTAACCTCTATTATACAAGTCCGCTGGACTGAATACGTCTACTAAAACGACAAATGTTTCTTGTGCCGATTTGAAGCGCCCCATCGAGCGGCAAGGGTACGGGTAAGGGGCTTGTCTTTGACATTACAAATGCATCTATAATATTAGTTCCGTGGACGTTCACCTTCGTACATCAGTGCCATCAGCGCCAATATGGCGATAATCAAATTGGGTTAATTTTTTGGATGACAACCTTCAATCCATCGTACTTGTATAATAGAGGTCAGTGGCTTAAGCCTGTCAAAAGAGCTCGAGCCATAAAAAGAACTCGAGTCTTAAAATAAACACAAGCCTAATTTTATAAATGGTAATTATGTGCCGTGTGGTGACGGCAGAGTAAAATACAATTGTCACCACTCCAAATCCCTCCCGTGGGTGTCGTACAAGGCGACTAAGGATAAATCAATGATGATGAATGGGCAGCAGCGTTCCTTTAATACCACCTAGCAATAGCAATGTACTTTACTGTAACTTTTGTGTAACAGTTTAATGTACTTTTGTGCCCGATGTATGGCAATGGGCTCGCCACCTATTACATGGGACCTAACATGATTGGCGAAATGTGGGTGCTAGTTCACCTCTGCCTACCCCTTCGGGGATATAGGCGTGATTTATGTATGTATATATTTTTTTACACTCACACCTATGTTATGGACACTTGTGTTATGGATACTAGATGACGGAAAATATTTTGAATACCATAATCATCAATTATTAATAATTATGTATATGTCGTGGCCAAATCGTAGAATTGATCACTTCATGATGTGGCCGACCATTTCATGAAATGGTTGCATTCCATGAAGTGGCCAGCTAAAACTGACCATATCGTTGAAACGTCAACGTTTGATGATATGTCCATCCACGTTTGGCCATATCATTAATGTAGTTAATGTTTAGTATTTTTAAGTTGCGCTCGTTTTTTGAGTGACTTAAACGTAAAATTCTAATAATTTGGTGTTGTAACGATATCTTTGAATTCACTTTTATCTTCCATTACAAAATTACTAATAGTTTGTTTATTAGGTTATTTGTCCGCCGCCATGATGCATCACAAAAACAAATCGAAATAAGCGCCTCTAACGGTGGTTAATGTTACTATTTTACGATATGATTAATATAATAATGTTTGGCCATATCATGAAATAACCATGCGTTTAGCTGTTCTTATCGTTAAACGTTGTTTATTCATTGATCTGGCCAGACCATGATCATGATATGGTCAGTTTTAGTTGGCCATTTCATGAAATGCCACCATTTCATGAAATGGTCGGCCACATCATGAAGTGATCAATTCTACGATTTGGCCACGACATATATACATGTTTAAAATATAATACACATCCATGACTCAGGAACAACGTCACGTCCCCCGTGCCCGTCCTGTCCGAGAAATTACATCGTTACGTATGCAGAGAACTTTACAATCACATACAAAATCTATGCGGCTACTTTACTCAGTACACTGACGTTTATCGAATAAAAGGCCATTTACAACAATTACCACTGTTAACACAGCGATGAGTAATGGGCAGCAGCATTCCTATCATACAACCTAGCAATATACTGCGATTTATCTACCCGATATATGGCAATAGGCTCAATTACATGCTGCGATCTAACTTAATAAGCGAAAAGTGGGTATTTACATTTGCCTACCCCTTCGGGAAACAGGCGTGATTTATGTATGTATGTATGTATGTACTTCCTAAATTTATTTTCAGCACTTTACCACTTTTTCTAAGCACTGATCCTATTCTTTCAATGTAGCTACATATTTCAAAAACTCTACTATTAGAACATGGCAGTTCATTGGTACAATATGTTAGCTACTTTTTTTTTACACTAAACCAATCATCTAGCCCAAAGTAAGTAGCCTAAGCACTTGTGTTATGAATACTAGATGACGGACATATTTTTAATATAATTATGTATATAAACGTTGAAAATATACTACATAAACATATACACAACCATGACTCGGAAACAAACATTTGTGGTCATCACAAAGTTTGCCCCTACCAGGATTCGAACCCGGGACCTCTTGGCCAATACCCAGCAATCTGAGCATTCGACCAAGGCGGCCGTCAAATCACCTTACTTGTTCATGTGCACTTCTATCGTGTAAATGTAGAGATGACCGGACAAGGCCATAGAGGCCCGTGGCCACCGTGGCAACAGCCGCTCCGGCCAGCACTGCAGGCCCGACAGGCGTGAAAGCCGCCACCCCCAGAACGCCTATAGCACCTATGGAGGCGACGGTGCTGGCAGTGTCCACGGAACTCAACACCCTCGCCTTTACGCCGAGTGTCGGTGAAGGTGCCACAGTTAGCTTCACAGCGAACGCTTCTTCACCCTGCAATCCACAGTGTGACCAGATAATTTTAACACAATCTTACCAAAGTAAAATAAAATTGTAAATAAAATAAATGGTATGCCTTTATAAATTAAGGGTTATCAGCTCACAATTAATATGTACATATTAATAATTGTAATTATTTAAGTAACCAAGAAGTTCAGAATAAAAAGGCTTATTATAGTTATTATTACCTGCTCACAATACAGATTATTTTTCGAAATTCTTTTTCTAATCATTAAAATTTTAGTACAGATTATATTAAATACTAGATGGTTAGGTATTAATTGGTACCTCAATAATCGTTCCAGCATATTCTCCATTTTCAGGCACTATAATAACACATTTAGGTAATGTGTTATTGGTTAAATAGGAGTCCCAGTCAGGGTATACCCTTGCATTTTCATCAATGTAAATTCTGCAGCATTTGGCTGTAAGTAAATTAATTCACATTGATAAAATTTACCTAAGTATTCAAATCTGGTTATATTATATAGCTAGTCACCCCTACTACAGATTTTGTATGGTATATCAGTAATGAGGCTAATGAGTATGTTGCATTTGGTTTAATTATTAGATTTAGCTAAAACTAAGCTATGTTAACTACCAATGAAATATGTCAATAAACATTGAAAGAAAATCTGTTTAGAGCATAGTAATAATGGTAATAAATTATAATAGTATGACAACTTACATTTCTTATAGAATATAATGTTCTGTCTAACGACAATTTACGCAGTTACTTATTGTAAAGTAGTTCCTACCTATAATTTGTTTTTCTTGTTGTAAACAATTAGGTTTTCAGTACGCAATCTAATACCAGTGTATGATATCATTGTAAAAGAATTTCTATTTATATAAATACTGCATGATTCATTATATAGTATAACCGCCTCTGTGGTCTGGTGTGTTCACACACTGCCTGGGTATCTACCACCATCTTATATCAAAATCTGTCGTCATAATAATAATGTTGACAGCATTATTGTATTCCGACAATTTGTGATAAGATCCCTCCCCCAGCCCCTCCCTGGTTGAGGGTTTCAGGTAAAGCTCGATTCCATTTCGGCCCTTATCGTCACTTACCAGCAGGTGTGATGAAGGGCAAGAGCTTCCCTGTCTAGCATAAACAAAAAAAATATTTAAGGCACTTACATCCAACTGTAGTTGGTATACATTTTCGGACACGAAATACAGCAGTGCACCACATGTCAATATCGGTTCTTTCATGCAGATCCACCCAGTAGTTTGATGGTTCCAACTGGTAGAATTTCAACGGTTTTGGTTTTGCGCAGACTATCAACAATACTGACAAAACAATATCTTCATCATTTTGTGAATATTTACCTATAAAACAAAGTTGATTAAAAATTATTCACAGAATGTTTATTACTTTATTATATAATAGGTTGGGGAAAAAGTTTCTTCGCATTTTTTTAAGAAAATTCAAAACATTTTTTAATATAGTTTATTTACATTTAACTAAAGTATGTAGGTACCACTTTGTTCGATAACTTTTTGCCATCTTGTAGGTAGGGACATGATCCTTGCCATCTTGTAGGTAGGGACATGATCCCATTGCTATAGAAATTTTGGGACTTCTGGTCAAAATACCGCGACAAGTGGTTTTGGCAGTCCTCTCGTGATGTTAACCTGACACTGCCTAAAGAATTCTGAAGAGACCGAAACAGGTGGAAATCAAGGTGCAAGGTCAGGAATATACGGCGGATGCATTAACACCTCCCAGCCAAACTCTTAATTTTTGCTGAGTGGCTAAAGATGTGTGAGGTCTAGTAACTTTCTAAGTGTAATAGGCAATATAATTATAATATGCTGGCATAATAATTTAAGTCCTTCTGTGACTGTTTTCTTGCAAATTAATGATTATTATTGTTATTATGAATCAAAAGTGAGTGGTGGTGATTTCTGATTGATATAAATGAAAGAGTAATCAATCATCCAGCACTGGCCCCAAATAAACTGGGAACACGTCAAGAAGATGATGATTCTAATAACTTTATACTTACTTTGTTCACATAATTTGTTGGCAACTTTCATGACTTGTTCCCTCTGGCGTGGTGTGTAGCCTTCTAAATGTGCATTCTCAGAACATGTCAAGTCATTTAACTCTCCTTCGCTACTAGGACCACCAAATAAAGCAAATGCTACATTTTGCAATAAATAATTCCTGTTGTTCTTCTCATATCTGTAAAAGCATTGGTTTGTTAGTCACAACTGGAAAGATTTGCCTGTCATCACATACTTATATGATTCACTTATACATATTATTTTAGCCTATAGCTTTCCTCAATAAATGGACTATCCAACACAAAAAGAATTTATCAATTTGAATCAGTAGTTTTTGAGATTAGCTCGTTTAACTCTTAATTACTCGCATGGGGTCAAAGCGTTTTTGGATTAAAAAATGAAGCACTTGGCGAGCCTGATTCCCCCCCCACCCCTTCGCTAGCTTCATATCGTGTGTCTAAGTTATGAATTTTAGCAGCAACTAAGTCGCAGTAGTGGAAGGATATGTCCCTGCGCTCTTGAGTGGTGAGCGAGTACGTACGTTACTTTTTTGGTAGAGGTAAGGTTTTTTATTTTTTTATTTTATGTATTTTTTTTGTGTATTATGAATTATACTTGTATTATTTTATGTTCCGTGAATAAATGTTTTTTACAGCTTTATACAATAAAATTATACAAGAATTTGATAGATGTTTCAGTTGCACTCATTGTACATAGAGCAAATATAAACAAAATCACGTGAGGCGTAATTTCTTGCAGAAATTGTCTGTTTAACTTAAATAAAATTGTTAATTATTTTAGTTTAACTTGTTTTTTTATAATAAGTTAGTAATTCAGGTTATTACTTATTGATATTACAGAATAAACAAAGAACTTTATTATAAATTATTTTCATTTGCATATATATTTCATTATATATTAAAAACTACTCATACTATTTGGGGTCATATAGTAATGTTCTTTATGCAAGTAATTAACGGTTAACCAAACAAACAAACTCTTCAGCTTTATAATTTAAATTCATATTTATAATATTAAATTTAATATCCCCACCACTGGGGCACAGACAGGCATATGGAAGAAGGCCTAGCGCGCTAAGCCACTGTGCTATCGAGTTTGTCATATCTGTGATGAATGATGATATCCCTATTAAACCTTGGTTTTCACTATACCGTGCAGCAGACAAACGAACTACCTCAGTTATAAAAGTGCGCCCATCACCAATTTGCGATTGTGGTCTCGAAGAAAGATCAAAGTCAAAGTCAAAGTCAAAATTCATTTATTCATATCTGGTATGATTACAATACACTTATGAATCATCAAGACGCTAGATACCGAAAACCCGATCTACTGATCATATCTTTTTTAACTGCCCCCTCCAACCCATTTCTGTTTATGATCTGTTACCGGCCAAGATCCCTAGACCAATAAATTTTAAATCCTTGTTGTGGTACACTAACTCCCCATTAATTAATTTACTATGTAATTATGTTTATAAATATAATATAAAGTTGTAATAATTATCTAATCAGCCATAACAAATCGTCTGCTTTATAATGTAATTGTCTTTGTGTCGTTTTTTTAAGGTAACAAATGGCGCAATAGTGAAGATCAAGCTCAAGTTGTACATGGAACAAACATAATATACAGTGTCTTTTCCTTCACTTGATATTGGCAGTAATGGTTGTCCGACCTGATCGACGACTCTTTGCCAAACAACCAAAATAATAATAATAATAATAATAAGTATCAATTATGTATCAAATAAAAGATTGCACTTACTTAACCCAATCACAGTCGGATAGATTTTCAAAATACTCCTGTTGGATTTGCACAGGGGAAAGTCCTAGCATTGGATCTGTAGTATTATGACCAATAATGCTAGAATCGAGAGGAAAATCTTCACTAGATGGATTTTCTTGAACGAGTAGATTTCTATTATCATCCATTTTATTTTTGTGGTACCTCATAAAAGTTGTGAAATTACTTATCACGAAAGTATGGTGCAAGAACGTCTTTTTGATTAGGAACTTATGTGTGACGTAGCCAACTTAGGTTTCGTTTTAAACACTATAGAAACCTAACTGCAAGGCACTTTGTTTTTTTAATATTAAGCAGTTATATCTATAATACTTTTTTTTAAATATACAGTCAACAATATAGGAATGTATACCAAATGAAATACTATAAGCTATAAAATAGAACAAGTAAATATAGAACCAACTAAACACTAGTGTTTTGCATTGACTGATTGATTGATTGCAACAAATGAACAAAACAAAACAATGAAAACAATTCATAGATTCCTAGATTTCTAGAGGATATTAATATAGATTAAAAATGTAATGATTTTTTAATTCTTCCTTTTTAAGAAAAGCAAAGAAATTTAGTCCATACAGCCATTTCTTCAGTTTTATATTTGTTGAATTACACTTAAAATATGGGAAATTTCTTAATCAAAATTATCATAAAATTACATAATTGGCGTTCCGCGTCCACGGACTGGTGAAACAAAATAGCGGCTTGAGGCTCGGAGTGCTGCGTGGGCAAACTTTGTGATGCCCGTTTCCGAGTCATGGTTGTGTATATGTTTATGTAGTATATTTTCAACATTTATATACATCATTATATTAAAAATATGTCCGTCATCTAGTATCCATAGCACAAGTGCTTAGGCTACTTACTTTGGGCTAGATAATAGGTGTGAGTGTAAAAAAGTAGATATATATAATAGACTCGCCATCGGGACTGTTTGTGTCACTGCGACCTATGGAGATCCATTGCGACTATCCTCAAGTAAGTCCTATTAAGGCCTTACATAAACTCCTTTGTCATCTGGTTCGAGAATATACATACATACATACATAAATGAAAAATAAATCGCCTATATCCCTGAAGGGGAGGCAGAGGTGAACTAGCACCCACGTTTCGCCAATTATGTTAGGTCCCATGTAATAGGTGGCGTGCCTATTGCCATTTATCGGGCACAAAAGTCGCAGTACATTGCTAGGTGGTATAAGAGGAACGCTGCTGCCCATTCCTCATCACTGTTTATTTCCTTAGTGGCCTTGTACGACACCCACGGGAGAGTTTTGGGATGGCCACAAATTGTATTCTACTCTGCCGTCACCACACAGCGTTCGAGGATATGCCTTCACAAATGTCGGTTTCTTTTGTGAATGAGAAATTTACAAAAGCATAGGCTGCATTGGTGTCTCACGCTCTTGTCCACATAATCTGCAAGGTGTATTTTAATCTCATGTTATAGAGATGTCTGTTCAACTTGCAGTAGTCAGTCAGAGCCCTAATCATCATGCTTAGATATTGTTGAGCTTTAATAGCTCGTTAGTGCGCTTACGGGAGTATGGTTCGATTAGTGCTTTTGAGTATGTTAACCCAGGCGTTCTTTGCCAGTCCGCCTTGGCCTTCTGGAGGAGGTGGGTTCTTAGGTATTGCATAGCCTGGTTCTTTGAGATACCACAGAAAGGCTCTGGGACCAAACTGTGGTCATTGAGCCCTAGCTCTTGCTAGTTCATCGGCCTTTTCGTTACCGGTTATTGTTATCTTGTTTTGTTGCTACACGGGGCCTAACTTATTTGGTGAAAAATGTCACCTCTGACTACCTCTTCGGGAATATAGGCGTGATTTATGTATGTGTCGTGGCCAGATTATAGAACATGATGTGGCCGACCATTTCATGAAATGGCCAACTAAAACTAACTTCATGATAATATATCGATAGATATCGTACAAGGCGACTAAGGATAAAACAGTGATGAGGAATGGGCAGCAGCGTTCCTCTTATACCAACTAGCAATAGCAATGTACTCTGACTTTTGTGCCCGATAAATAGCAATAGGCTCGCCACCTATTACATGGGACCTAACATAGTTGGGGAAACGTGGGTGCTAGTTCACCTCTGCCTACCCCTTCGGGGATATTGGCGAGATTTATGTATGTATGTATGTTTTGCCAGGGGCAAGAATATAACGCGACTTGATGTGGTAATTAAGTCTGTTTAGTAAAGATACAAATATGGGCTTATATTGTATTATGGTGCGTGTCTAAAGTTAACTTACAAATGTGATGAATCTCATTACGTGTATTAATGTAGGACATGCTGTGATGTCGCTACATATACACCCCTCGTTGGAAAAAAAAATTCAAACTATTTCTATCTAAAATTGGAATATACACAAATATTTTCAATTACTAGGTAACATAACAAATAATAACTTTATCTGATAAAAATGCTGACTTTGTTGTGACGCTATCTGGGTCGTTGTATGGGTTCGAATTGTTGTGGTTAATTTCTGAAATTGGCACGTCCATAGTTTCTTTTGATGACAAATGCTAGTTTTCTGTCGGTTGATTTAATTGTTTCCTTAAATCGTAATGGCATCATGCTTTATCTGTTCTTCTCATTGCTGGGAGTGGTCTTCAGGGCGATGTTAAAGTGTGAGCTTGGGATAAATGAAAATTGGTTGAGCGGTAGGCACCATACGCAGAACTGCCATGCCGGAGTGCGACCGCACTTTTTGTCTCCAGTCATGGGCTGCCATTGCGTGCCGTCGATCCGCTTTCTGCGGCAGGTCCCAGTAGCCCTCGACGAGCGTATTTAATCAGCGGTAGGCACCATACGCAGAACTACCATATTACGCCGGAGTGTGAACGCACTTTTCGTCTCCGACTATGGGCTGCCATTGCGTGCCCTTGGTCCGCTTGCTGCCGCAGGATCAAGTCGCCATTACTAAAGCTTCTTGAGTTGTGGTAATTTTCCTCAGTTGGGCGTATTCCTTGGCTCGTTTTCTGATAACCTAAGAAATTTATTTCGCTCTGGAGAAGATAACCTTGTAGTATAGTATGAATAGTTTGCTGCGTCGGTATGATCAGGGTTGCAGGCGTTGTCAGCACAGTTACCTAATCTTAAGTTTCCAACCAGCTATATTGACTAATAATTAGTCAAATCGGCCATGCCGAAGTTCCTTGTAGAACGTCTCGTAGTCCCAAGCTTGAATTTCATCCTATGTCTTGATTGTGTACCATTTAGCTCCAGAATGTCTCTGTGGTTTGCCATTAACTCAAATGTTCGCTCCCGTGTCAGTAAAAAATCTCATACCACTTTTTCGGTCGGTATTGATGCAGTTAGACGGGTGAGTTGAACAGTGATTCGTCGTAGTTTAACACATTTACTTGATTATTTGTCTCCGATTGCTTGCTCTCGAACTTGACTCGATCCCATGTGACTATAATAACTTGTCTTTGCTATCGCGCTGAATTGCGATAAGTTCCAATTATATTTTTGCTAACTCTGCTTATTGCGCCTTTGTCTGTTTGGTTTCATTTTCATTTATAGTCGGTAATTATGTCACTAACTTGTAGTCTTCTAGTTCTTCTTCCTTTGATGTCTTCCATTTTTCCAACTTCGTGGTAGTTTGCCGTGTGTCGAGTAGTTTGCCGTGCGCCGGGGTTGAATTGCCCCCGACGCACGGCAGACCAATATCTTGTAGTATTTGAAGGCTGCTGCTGTCCAATGTCGGTGGTCACCAATTTGCCAGGGGCAAGAAGTATAATGCGACTTGATGTGGTAATTAAGTCTGTTTAGTAAAGATACAAATATGGGCTTATATTGTATTATGGTGCGTGTCTAAAGTTAACTTACAAATGTGATGAATCTCATTACGTGTATTAATGTAGGACATGCTGTGATGTCGCTACATATGTTAACGAAATGAACATCTGAACGCACGGCTATTTCATGATAATATGGCCAAACATTATTAATTATTAATCATATCGTAAAATTGTTACATTAACCACCGTTAGAGGCGCTTATTTCGATTTGTTTTTGTTATGCATCATGGCGGCAGAAAATAATCATATTAAACTATTAGTAATGTTGTAATGGAAGATAAAAGTGAAGTGAAATGTCGTTACAACACCAAATTACTAGAATTTTATGTTTTCGGTCACTCAAAAAACGAGCCCACCTTAAAAATACCAAACATTAACTACAAAAAAAAAAATGAAATGCAACCATTTCATGAAATGGTCGGCCACATCATGAGGTGATCAATTCTACGATCTGGCCACTACAAATATAATTTTGAAACAAATTGTTACAGATGCAATTAAAGAACAATACCTAGGTACTAATTAAAAGTTTTTATTAGGTAGGACTTTATCATGTTTTACCTAATAGACAATAAAATCAATGCGTTTTAATTATTGAGTCGCCAATCGTCATCGAGCAATCAACTGCTTTAACAAATACACCCGTCACATAGTAAAGGTGCCCGTGATGAAGGAGTGTATTAAGAGTGAACTGAGAGACGAACATACACAGCAATAGAAAAAATAATAATAACAAATTGGAAAAAAATGCAACACAAACAGTAGCTTGACAATCTTGAAATAAATAACATTTTACTAAGCTCCAAAGAGGAAAGTATCTAAACACTTAGGTAGGACTGTTTGATGATTGCGATCATCATCATCATCACTAGCCTTTTTAATGTCGCCACTGCTGGGGCACAGGTATTCTTATGAATGGAGGAATATAGGGCGAATGGGCCATTACCCACCACGCTGGCCCAGTGCGGGTTAGTGGGTTTATCGACTGCAGATGCATCTGGGACCAACTCAATGAGTGAGAAAGTCGGGTGGACCAAAGCAACTGATATCGTTTATTTATTAATGGTCGCGATCTGGCCATACGACCAATCATCAATCAAGCTAATCTAGAATCTGCTACACAGTTTTCCTGATTTTGCAGGCTTATTAAATAGGTAGGTACCTACTCGCGTAGTTACAGGAATAAAGCCGTACTAACTATGTTTGTGAAACGTGTATGTCGTTCTTTGGCCATTATTGTTTCTGTTATCTTAGTAGCAGGCAGGCTCATGATGTGTATCGCGAACGCTTATGAGTTTTGTTACAGTAGATTTTATCAGCGATATAATATCACTCCGGCCTGGATCGTGGTGTAATCAATAGATGTATATAGCTAGTATTAGTGACTAGTAAATTTTACTGTCAGTGGTTAATAATATTATGTTCCTGACAAATTGTTTGCATTGCAGAAAACCCCTGCGTAGGTTCGTTTTCATTGCATTTTCTTTAAGTTTGGTGATAGTGACTGTGAGTGAATTCGTATTCTTTAGCGGTTACATTCGAACCCAGTTCGCGAAAAGCAGTGTAGAGTCATATTCAGAAGCCGAATTAAATGACATCTTAATTAAAGAACACACATTAAAACATGATATAACCGTGTTAACTTATTACGATCAAAGAAAGGTAAGATAAATTAAGATAGCAAGGTGGTAATATTAATTAATGTTAAGTTTCGTTTATTTATTGAGGAAATTAAATAAATAAATCTTATATTAAAAGGAAGAGATAAGGTCTAGATAGAGGAAATACGGTGATATTTAGAATTATAGACAAATATAATTAGTTACGACATCTATTCTGAAGTTGCCAAAAAAATTTATAACAAGAAAAGTAAGCAGGTATTTTATGGAAAAATTTTAATGTCCCCACTGCTTGGGCACGGGCTTGGAGAATAGGTTATAACCCACCACGTTGGCCCAGGGTGGGTTGGTGGGTATTATTAACGACCGCAGGTGCAACCCGGACCAACGGCTTAAGACTTCCGAAGCCCGGAGGAACTCAAGGTAATAAATTTTTGGTCACCCATCCAACGACTGGCCATAGCGAATATTCCTTAGTTTACCCAATCGCAGGCCCAGTGCGCTATGCCACAGCGCTAGCGAACTCCTCTTGTCTGATGAAAGGAGACCCACAAAAAATAACGAATATTGTAATGTATCGAAATCAATAAGTTATCTATCAAAAAAAAATTTAATTTTTTTATACAACAAAGCGAATGATAGCTCAGGTTACAACCCAAGGTCGCTTTCTGTTTCAGGATTGGGTGACCTCGAATTTAGGAGCGATGATGTTCAAGAACAAACAGCTCCTAGCTGAACAGAGGAATAGGACGTATGTTGTGCTAATATGGAAATATTGGAACTGGCTGAAGAATCGACACGTCATAGGCTTTGACCGTGGACGGTAAGTTCATTATGCAGACTAATGCAGTTACTACAATTAGTATCATGATGTTCAAAGAGTTTCTTGTAAGTATTACCTACAACTTTCGCGGACCCGCATTCAAACAGCGCTGCTACCTGTTTTAGCCTTAAATTAAAATTTAAGAGTGCGTTCTATGAACAATGTTATTCGTAGAAATAGGTAGATATCAATTCTTAGCCAGAACTCTAACTCGAG
The DNA here is from genome assembly GCA_963931975.1 of Cataclysta lemnata. Lineage (NCBI taxonomy): Eukaryota > Metazoa > Arthropoda > Insecta > Lepidoptera > Crambidae > Cataclysta > Cataclysta lemnata. The sequence continues at coordinate 7,655,960 of OZ008348.1, read as the reverse complement.
ATATCTACTAATCACACGAACTTAATTTTGTATTTGCTCTCATATCCCTATAAACAAACGACAAAACTTATATTATCAATATAAGCAAGGTCGCAAATATTCTATGATATGAAAAAAATGGATAATTTTCTATGGAAGCAAAATTGAACGTCTTATATTATCCTACTTGCATGTTTTTAATTACCAAGTATAGGCAACAAAAGTGTAATGAGCGTAGCAAATCATAGTTATGTTGATACCAATTTACCAATACCTACTAATGAACTACAGTAATAGGTACCCTTCATACTATGTTAGAATTTACACAATAAAAGACGGATTTACAATGCGTCGCCGCGAGTATCCTGCATGATTCTTGGTATGAAATTCGTTACGCTCAACAACATCGTGAAGAATTTACCGAATGAATCTGTATTACTTCAGTTTCTATAAAGATTTGCAACCAATTTAGGCAGGAAGATTATTTGTTCAAGAGCTGGTTTATTTATTAAAATGTATTCATATAATATTACAATGGTGACTCTAGATAGGTGTTCAAATCAAGAAACCTAAAATGACCTTAGGTACCTCTAAATATACCTTTATGTACAGACAACATCACGTCAGACTACCACAAAATGTTAAATTTTCTCAGTCGAGTCTTGGCTCTACTGCCAACAAGATAAGGTTGACAGTCGATTGAAGAAATTTGACAGTTTTGGGTAGTCTGAAGAGCCGTTGCCTGTACATATTTATTATGTACATACTAAATTGCCGTGTGGTGACGGCAGAGTAGAATACAATTGTCACCACCCCAAATCTCTCCCGTGGGTGTCGTACAAGGCGACTAAGGATAAATCAGTGATGAGGAATGGGCATCAGCGTTCCTATTATACCATCTAGCTATGTACCTACTGCGACTTTTGTGCCCGTAAATGGCAATAGGCTCGCCACCTATTACATGGGACTTAACACAACTGGCGAAACGTGGGTGCTAGTTCACCTCTGCCTATATAGGCGTGATTTATGTATGTATGTATAAATTATTACCCTTAGACAGTTTTGACGATTGATTGGCTCCTAAGCCGGCTAATATCAGGAAAGTAAGTAACAGTTAAATAGCTAAGTAATTGCAAAACATGACAATGAAAAATAGTTGGTGAAATGTGAAAGTTCACGCCGCTCTGCTTATCCCTTCGGGAATAAACATACGTGATTTAAGTATTATACAAAATCAAAAATGTATTTTTAAGATATATTTCAATTATAAGGTAAGAGGAACGGCTCCACAGGAAAAGTGTTTATCTCGCATAATTATCATTTTATCTTAGTTCTCCACCGTCTGAGATCTAGGTATATCGATTTATGGCGCTCCATACTCTCACATAGCTAAGATTAACAACATAATGAATATTGCGTAGCCGTGTTATGAGTTTATCTTTATCCTTGTTTTGATAACAGTCCGCGAATGTTATTCAGACATATTTAACATTTACAATTAATGTTTTGACTATGTACGGTTAACGGCCTTTCAGGCTACCAAAAACTGTCAAATGTCTTCAATCTTTAGCTCAACCTTAACTTGCAAGTAATAAATCAGAAATTCGATTGAGAAAATTTGACATTTTATTGTCTGACGAGCGACGAGCTGTTGACTGGTCTTACCTACCATGCTTAACTATACTTACATTATAGAATTGAGAAATTAAGATTGCGGGTGAGAATGTTGAACAAGTGAAAGAGTTTGTGTATTTGGGATCTGTATTTACGAGAGATGGAAAATGTGATAGTGATATTGAAAAGAGGGTGAAAGCTGGGAATATGATAAACGGGGCTTTGCACACTTTTATGAACAGCCAAAACGTGTCCAGAAAGGCTCGTATGGCTGTTCATAATGGAGTGCTGGTCCCGACATTAATGTATGGAAGTGAAAGTTGGGTATGGGAGAAGAAGCATGAAAGTAGAATAAATGCAGTAGAAATGAGAGCGTTGAGGAGCATGGCTGGGGTAAGGCTGAGCGATCGATTGTATAACAGTGTGATAAGAGAAATGTGTGGTTTGAAAGAAGATGTAATGACAAGGATTGAGAAAGGGATGCTCGCATGGTTTGGTCACGTAGAAAGAATGGATGAAAGGAGACTGACAAAAAGGATATTCATGGCGAAAGTGAATAGAGAAATGGGAAGGGGAAGGCCTAGGCGGATCTTATCAAATTGCGCGGACATAATCAAATTGAAAGTCTATTAAATAAGGGCCAGGTCAAGAGTACCCGAAACCGACGGGCATGCATGAAGAGATTAATGAGATTGGATGAAGCGAAAGAAGTATCTAAGGATCGTAGCAAGTGGAAAGAAGTGATCTCTGCCTACCCCTGTGGGAGAAAGGCGTGATATATGTATGTATGTATGTATGTACATTATAGAAGGGAATCAATCAAAAAGTTAGGGAGCTAATAATAAGCCTCCGAAATGAGACAGGTCTGCCTTATGAAACACAGAACAAATCTCTTTTCCCTGCCCTGTTCCCAGTCTATCTGGGGTCAGCGCAGTATGTTTCCTCGTCCATTCATATCGGTCAGACGTCATCAAACCATCGACTCCCTTTTGATTCATTCATGTATTCTATTTCTTAACACGAGACTTATAAACTGATTGTTGTTTTAGATTTTAGTAAAGCGTAGCTTTGTCAATTTCAGTACTGACCCTTTGGAAGAGTGCAGCGTAAAGAATTGCGTCTTCACCGGCGATTCGGACGTGATGCCGAATGCTGATGCGGTAGTCATTCACATACAGCACGGGGAAATCCCCTTAGTCCAAGACAGGAACCCAGATCAACGGTGGATCTTTCTGACTGACGAGTCACCTAAGAACTCGTTCTCAATGGCGCCAGTGAAACCCAATCTCGTGAATTGGATGAACGTCTTCAACTGGTCCATGACTTATAGGTGTGTGAAACAAATCTGGACCCCCGAATTCGGAATCGCTACTCAAAGTTTGTGTCGTGCTTAACATTTAAGTATTGTCGAAATTGCCGTTTTTCCACACAAGTTCTTAAAGGTACTGTCCACAAGCAGTGCTTAAACTTTGAGTAGTTTCTATATTCGGGGGTGAATAAACTACCCCTCTATACAAGGCGGCCAATCTATTCGAACGAATAATATAATAAAAATGTATGAAAACGACGTATTACTGAAGAAACACATGGCGACCGGCATGTCAAATGTAATAGTAGCTGTCAAAATTGAAATTCATTCTATAGAAACCTTGTATCGTTTGTCACATCTGTAGTCGTACTGATAAACAATTACTGTTAATTTAGGAAACGATTATTTTGCTAGCTAGTGCTTACATACCATTGCAATGCGTCCTAAATATCTTAGAGACTCAAGACCCACTAACACTTCTTTACCTATTTTGTACAAAATAAATCTAAATTAATTTGAACCTCAAGCGGCCTAACATTCCGATTCATTTTAAATCATAAAAGTACTATTTGGTTTGGAACGGTTTCCGTTGAATGGTGACACTTGATGATGGATGGTAATGCGAATTGATAATTTGGCTTCTCTACATTGCAGAAGTGATGCAGACATCCCAGTGCCTTATGGACGGACTCTGCCGTTAGAATCTCCAACAATGACAAATACCTTCCCTGAAACAATAGCTCAACATGTACCTTACTGGGAGAGTAAGCGAAGAGACGTCCTCGTTGCTATCCTGATGTCGAACTGTCAAGTGTCGGAACGTACGCAGTATCTGAAAGATCTACAGAAGCACATTAATGTTGATGTTCACGGGAAATGTTCGGAAAATAATAAAAATAGGTACCTACTATAACTATTCAATAATTTGGAAATTCGCTTATACCAAATGATATAAAAAAAAGGTGCAGCTCAAACAATACTTAGAATTTGTGTTTTATATTTAAGACTATATACAGGGTGGCGCAATAGAACGTGCATATTTAAAATATTGTTTAAAAAATAAATACAAAAGGTATAGTTAAAATAAAACTGAGGTATTATTAAGAAATAACTGAAGTTTATTTTTTTAAAATAACGTCGTCTAAATGATGACCCTCTCTACGACGACACTCCCCTAATCGCAAACGGAAGTTATTGAAAACTTTCTTCAGTAATGCTGGTGTAATTGCTGCCATTTCACCACGGATATTCTCCTTGAGCTGTTTTTCGGATTATTGCTGTGGACTTTGTTCTTGAGGTATCCCCACAAAAAAAAGTCAGGAGGCGTCACGTCTGGACTACGTGGGGGCCATGGGATATCACCTCTTTTCGAAATCAGTCTGCCAGGGAACATCTGTTTCACAACCGCCATAGAGTCATTTGATGTGTGACAGGTAGCTCCGTCTTGTTGAAACCAAGTCCTAGAATTCACTATTCTTGAATTTTCAAGCTCTGGAGCCAAATAACCTTTCAACATCGCAACATAGTTCGGTATTAACAGTGACGTTTTGCCCCCGCGCATTTTCAAAGAAAAACGGTCCAATTATTCCTCTACCAGAGATTGCTGCCCATACTGTCACTTTAGGACTATGCAGTGGTTTCTGGTGCTTGAGTTTGGGATTCTCACTGTTCCAGTAACGACAATTTTGACGGTTTACGAATCCATTGATATGGAAGTGGGCCTCATCCGAGAAAAGGATATTGTCAAAATTGGAAAATCGATTAAGCATTTCATTAGCAAATGCGAGCCTTGCTCCGAAGTCAGACTCTTTCAATTCTTGTGTTAACTGCAGCTTGTAAGGATGCAGTTTAACATCCAAGTTTAAAATTCGTTGCAAACTTCGTCGCGATAAGTGTAAGACAGACAATCTCTTGCGAGTAGACATTTGTGGATCTCCTGGTACAGACTGCATTACTCTCTCAATATTGTCGTCGGTCCTAGATGTTCTTGGACGACCTTTTGGTTGTGGTTTAAACGTTGAACCAGTCTCTTCAAAACGCTGTACCCATATTTTAATTAAATTAGCACTCGGAGCTTCACTAATTTGCCGTGGTCCATATTCAGAACAATATAAACGCCTAGTAACGATGTATACGAGAGTTCTCGTAAAATGCGCGCACGCAAAATGCGCGACACTTCCCGTCGAAGTGACTCATAGTGACTAAAACTCCACTCCAAACGCCCGTGCACTTTCTACCCCGCGAAAAAAGATGATGCAATATGCACGTTCTATTGCGCCACCCTGTATAACCCTCCTAAATGAATTCTTTATTAGGTTTCGCCTAGGTTAATATTAATATTTTATTGCACTTAGTAAATAATCAACTCAATCTTCGTATAGTCCGACAAGTTCGTGCGCGACCCTCCCGCGGGACGAGACGGTGGCGGGGACGGGGCACTCTAAATGCTAGGGGGCGGGCGATACGGTGAGGAGCGAGTTTTCCGTCCTCCCCGCATCACCCGCCTCCGTTAACATCCAGAGCGCCCCGTCCCGCCACCGCCCCTCATACCGCAGGAAGGTCGCGCACAAAGTTGTCGGGCTATAGTTAAAAGATACAAACCCAATAACAATGCTGTATCTAGATACGAAATTATGTTATTTCAGCTGCCCCGGCCACTTCAGAGCAGACTGCAAAATCATAAACGAGTACCTTTTCTACTTGGTCTTCGAAAATTCCAAATGTCGACAGTATTTGACGGAGAAGACTTTCCATAACGCGTACTCGAAGGGCTCCATTCCTATCATATTGGGACCCCCTAAGGAGGACTGCGAGAAACTCCTGCCACCACATTCCTATATACACGTCGATGATTACGAGTCCGCGAAAGATCTGGCTGAAGACTTGATGAGGATGAGCAAGAATGACGAGGATCTTCTTTTGTATCATCAGTGGCGGAAAAGCTTCCAGGTCGTCAACGAGCATGGCTATTTCAATTCTCGATCGGTTCACTATTGCAGGGTCTGCGAAGCATTGAACTACAATGATGAAAGACGAAAACAATACAGTTTGATGGATTTGGAAATGTTTCTAGATCCCAAAGCCCTTTGCAGTTGGTAAATGAATGAATAGGTACTTAATACTTCATAGAATAATTAAAATTCAGTGCCAAATGTTATTCTAACTGCACAATAATCTAAAATTTGCACTCCAAGTTTAAAGTCTAGTGGTGACGATAATTAAATGACTTAATCTGCCACCATTGCTTAGTTATAGTTAAAGAGGATATTTTATTCAGTATTATATAAGTGTGAAAGACTGGTAATTTTTACATATGTAGCTTTAACAGTCGCACTGGAACTACCTATAAGTACATACATACATAAATCACGCCTACATCCCCGAAGGGACAGGCAGAGGCGAACCAGCACCCACGTTTCGCCAATTATGTTAGGTCCCATGTAATAGATGACGAGCCTATTGCCATTATCGGGCACAAAATTCGCAGTAATTTGCTAGGTGGTATAAGAGGAACGCTGCTGCCCATTCCTCATCACTGATTTATCCTTAGTCGCCTTGTACGACACCCACGGGAGAGATTTGGGGTGGAGACAATTGTATTCTACTCTGCCGTCACCACACGGCACTATTTCAATATAGCTATAAGTAGGTATATTAAAATATAGTATAGTGTAGTAAAATCCTGAATTGTAAATAAGAAATAATTACGTTAAGCTGTTTTATATTGTACTACTTATATTTATGACGAGTAAATAATAATGCTATAGAAAATAGGTCTAATTAATTTATGGAGGCACCCACCCACCCCTTACTAAATGAAAATCAAAATATTAATAGCAAGTGTAGATTTTAAAACGAAGTTAATTTCTTAATATGTAATTAGGAAACTTCATTTGCTAGTCATTTACTTATAATTTTGACTAAATCGAAAAATAATTGAGTAAATAAGTTTTATTGGGGGGACGCCTAAACCCAATAGTGGGTATCAAGTATTTTATACTAAGTGTACCTATGAAACTTTTTTTTTATCCCGGGGTTGAATGCCTTTTAAGCATGCCTCGCAATTCTATGTATGCTACTTATATACTTACTTTGGGCAAGATAATTGGCTTGAGTGTAAGAAATATACTAATCTAATCACCTATCGTATCACTGCACTTTGCGACATAAACATGAACCAGCTGACAGTTTTACAAATAACGAGAGACGTGCCTCAAAAACAGCTCTAATAAAACCTGAAAGCGCTGTGTTTGAAGTGCGCATTTTCAAGATTCCCTCTCCGACGTATGACCTAAAAAGTATCAACTTTAAAAGTCTTGCTGCACCTCCTAAATTTTGGAACAGCAACCGAATCCGCTAAGCTCACAATCGTATAGCCGTATTGTTTCTTGAGAGTGTGCATGCTCACCCTAATTCCCATTGGTTTAAGGACTTTAAAGTGACCCCATAGAAAATTTTAATCTTTTTCCAATAGTTGATATAATTCAGATCGTGAAATTGTGATCGAAGAAATGAAATGAAAGAACCGAGTGTTTCATAGGACAACAGTGCGATTGCGAAAATGTTTCTAATGTCTAACTGCCGCCAAATAACGTTAATAAGTACATAACGTCAAAAAATGACAATTTAAAAACTAGTCGCTATTCTTGCCGGGTCTATGGTCTAGATTTGAATGAAAATGTTTGACATTAAATACTCATTAAAGTTAATTGACGTCTGTGAGTGCGGCGTCAAATAACGATAATGAGTACTTAATGTCAAAAAGTTGCTATTCAAAACAAGTCCCTATCTCTCCCGGGTCTATGGTCTAAATTTAAATGATTTTTTTGACATTAAGTATTTAGGTGTAAAAAAAATTATATAATTATAAAACATTATTAAGTATAAATATAATATAATAATATCAAAAGAGCTACTAGCCAGCGTCTATCTCTAACGCCACGGTACAGTCAGTTTGACTAGTAGTAGGTAAAAGCCTGAATATCCATAAGTTGTTGGTTTCTTCTTTCCATTATTGTATGATTGTATCTTGCAAACACTACTTAATTCCTTTATTCGCAGTCGAATGCTAAAATTTGCTTCTACATTTTCATATTACAGGCTTCGCGAAGTAAGTTTGTTTGATTAACTCATCTTGCAAACTCCATCTTTCCAAGTCGGTTTATTTGCTTTACGTCAAGAGATGAACTTTATTTAAGTTATGGGGTTATTTATGTGACGAATCCTTCTCGTTTTTGACGCATAACGGCATAATTTGTCTTTGCCTAAAAAGCTGCCTTTGTTATATCTTTTCTGAGTTACAATGCCTTTATATATTATACTATTATTGTAAGGGCTAGAGGTTAATTTTTATATTTAAATTGCTGTTTTACTATGACTGAAAATATTAAAGAAAAATACGTTTTTTTTACACTGGATTTTTCTTTCGCTGTATAAATCCCATTCGAAAGGTAGATGCGTGTGTATTTAGGCCCTAATCAAATAATGAGATCCGTTTAAGCACCAGTAAGGTAAACACAGGACAAGTATTAAATACAAGAAAATCAAATAGACTTCTCAAATAGTTTTATTGAAAATAGGTCTGATTTACTTATGTAAGCACCTAAACTTATGTACTAAATTAACTAGGTTACAAAATAGTATTCATTTATTTCAGAACTTATCCATTCTAAAGAATTGTATTCCTTAATTTAGATTTAAAATGCGGGAATCGAACCCGCGTCCGCTGCTATCCGGGCAGGTGCCTGACCGCTCGGCCAACCAAGACACTAGATTTTCGGCAAGTTTTTAAGTTCGATTCCCACATCAAGACTATTTTTTCGAAACTTTTTCTAACCACCAAAATCTTTGTACTAATTTTTCTAAAATTTACCTAAATAATGTTGAAATTAAAATCTAATATATCATGTTGAAATTCACTTTAGCATGCTGATTACGTAGCTCTGTTGCTAACTGGATTGCTAACTTTTTCGATTATGTACTTACGATTTTACAGACTCAGTTATTAAGAGTGACAGGTATGAAAGGCAATCTATATAAATTGTAAATACATGTATGCATAATAATAATATGTCACGCTTTTCTCCAAGGATAGGCAGAGATCACATCATTTCACTTGCTACAATCCTTGCACACTTCTTTCGCTTCATCCAGTCTCATTACTATCTACATTTATGCCCGTCGGTTTCGGGTACTCTAGATTGGGCCCTTTTTTAATATTCTTAATTTAAATTTCATTATGAAATATCTGCTGAGGCCATACCATGCCGTTTTCTCCATTCACTTTTGACATACAAATCCTTTATGGCATTCTTCTTTCACTCATCCTTCAACCTTTCTATGTAACCAAACCATGCGAGTATTCCTTTCTCAATTCTCATTACGTCTTTTTTGAAACTAAATATCGTAAAGACATAATCGCTAAAGCAACAATTTCATTAATGTCAATTTGAAATTGTTAACAATAGAGTTACGTAAAATACCTGGTGGCATACTTTCAAGATTTATTTATACAGATGAGATAATGTCAAAACCTAACATTCTGTTATTCTGAGAGCAATGTCTCTTCACATCTCTTCACGTGACGCAAATTGCCTTCAAAATGTTGTTTCAGAGACGACGACGTTCGTTCTGCGATCAATTTCTCACTAAGAGGGCATTAAAACGCCATTCGTGTAAACTTTTCACCAAGTTTCAAGTCATGCGTATTCGTTCGAGCGATTTGCGAAATTACTCTCCTGGCTAACTTTGGAGTTTCTGTGGAACACCTGCCTAACTCAGTTTGTTGTATGAAAGAATAATGACCCCTATTTGGGAATTTGGGACTTGAACAGTGAAGTTTTTTGCTTGGTTAGTGATTACGCTTGCGATTGCCTGGCAGGGCTTCGACACGAGTAAAATCGATGAACTTATATAACCTAAATAATCCGAAATGGCCAGATTTATTTTTATAAAATAGTAGCTGACCCAGCATTCGTTGCCATATAAATTATCCCGTAGCCATGGTTAAGATTTGGTTGCCATGGTTACGTCAAATGTTTGACAGGAAAGCAGTTTATATGGGATATTTTCTCACCTTTCTTGCCTTGCCTGGTCCATGACAATCATTTGAAAACCAAAATCAGCTTAATCGGCCCAGCCGTTCTCTAATTTTAGCGAGACAAACGCACAGCAATTCATTTATATATATGTATAGAAGATTAGGGTCTGTATTTTTGATACGAATCAAAATTTGGGCGTTTTTATCTCGACTTTCCGTCACATAAAACCTATGTTCATTCAAAAAGTAATTTTTTCTCACTCCTTCTGACATAATTAATGAATATACCCCAATTAGTCTAATTTAATAATCAGGTCCTAAGAAAACTTTCCTCAAGACTGTGGTGAGCTGGTTATTAGACCTGACTTATTGTCAGCCTTATTGCACAGCTCAAGTTGACGTGAAAATAAATTTTTGTTTTTACTAGCATTTACGAGTTCTTGTAATTTGTGGGCCAGATGTTCGTTTTACTTTACGGCCACGCAATAAAAAGTGGCTGTTACACACTTATAGTCCGCGAAACAAAAGAAAAACACAACCAATTGGGAAAGACCTCCAAGTTACGGTTTTTACTATGAGTGCTATACAGAAGCTGGGGAGTGGAAGGCGCATTTTATACCGGTCGTGTTTAAGAACGGATTAGGTTTACATAGGGTGCCAATGATTAGGTGAACGGCCTCGTCTTACTCTTGTAAAGAAAACTATCAGGACTCATTTCCGTCAAGAATATGATATGTCTTTGGTGGTTTTCTTTTTTTCAAATCGCGTTGTTTCCTGTTGGAAAATATTATTTGGAAAATGTTTACGGAAGGATTCTAGTAATGCGTGAATGGTTTCCTTGTGTTATCATCATCTCCATAGCAAAAAAAAATCATGAAACTGACGCACTAGTGAAAAAAAATGGCGACCGTCGTGTCAAAAGTAAACAAGTAAGATAGTTGTCAATAATTTTAATTCGTGATAATTTTGTTTGTAAAGAAGTAGACAGCTACAGTAACTTTATTATTAGATATTTTATATTCCCCGAGACCACACTTTGCTAGACCATGATTGATCATCATTGGTGTACGAAATAACATTATCATGTAATGTACACATATTTGCAACTAACCAATAAAACGCGTATTTCATTGAAATATTTACTGGCAAGCCTTTCAGTGGACCAACAATACAGGAAGCTTGCTTCATAACCGTGATTTATGGCATATAATATTGATATTAAATGCGACAAAATCAATTAATGTTCATTACCCCAGTTTTAAAGGTAAATTTTCAGGCTAACAGATGGCACCACGAATAATAACTCTCTTGTTTTCAATGGCAACCCCACCAAGATAATATATTACTAGCCCATTCATTTTCAGCGTTTTTAATCCGGTGATTTACGAGATGAACCGGGAACGATTTTTAAATACAATGAGTTTCATTTTTGCCCGACCCACGTATTTTTCATGTCGGAAAATTATTCTTGTTAAATGTTTCACACGGATGTTTTGCATTCGCCTATTATGCGCTTTGTAATAAAACGTCTAAAATTAGTGACCATTAAGTTTTGTTTGACCTTAACTATTATTTTAAGCAATATTATTATATAATAATATATAATAAGCCTTATTATTATATTTATTTTAAGCCTTAACTATTATTTTAAATAATATTAGAAAAGAAAATCTTGGTAATAAAAATATTATTATTGGAAACTAGAGGATCTTTAATTTGGCAATAAACTTATTATAGTTGTATTAGTAGGTACTTATATTCTACGTGTATTAAGTTTATGCTAATCAAATGGTCAAAAATGGGACAGTCCTGCTTTCGGCTATCACCCCCAGAACACTTATATTTGTTAGCGCTGCTCTGTATTCGGCTGAGTAGACCTCATACAAACATTGATGACGCGCTACAAAAACGTGGCACTTTTAACAGTGTCTTGAACGCAATATTGTGCTGGACCCGTAATGCGTTGAATTATTATGTAGCTCAGGCTGTCTGGACAAATCTTAAAAATAGCTTACATTTAAGTAGGGCCATAGGGCATTTTATGTGACGGCTAAACACCCTTATTTCGGAATTTGTGACGCTACAGAATCTTAGATAATCGATCGAAAATGTGTCCAGCCAGCTTGAAAAACCACTTTTCGCTGGTCTCTCAATCTTGGTAATAGAAGTGATTTTGAGGACTTTTTGCATATCAACGGGCGTCACATAAATTTGTGACGGTCATCGAGCTAAAAGTTTTGTGATACGTACAGCGGTTTAGTAGAAAAATGTAAAAATTTGTGTCCAGCCAGCTTGAATTTACATATAAAACTTCTGGCTGGCACTTCTGAATCTCGATAACGGGAGCGTTTTCGAAAGATCTATTAATCATGTGAGGTGACCAAAATTTTACAGAAATAAAGAATTTCCGGTGCCGTGTGGTGACGGCAGAGTAGAATACAATTGTCATCATCCCAAATCTCTTCCGTGGGTGCCGTACAAGGTGATTAAGGATACAACAGTGACGAGGAATGGCAGCAGCCTCATTCCTCTTATACCACCTAGCAATAGCAATGTACTGCGACTTTTGTGCAGGTATTCCTCTTATACCACCTAGCAATAGCAATGTACTGCGACTTTTGTGCCCGATAAATGGCAATAGGCTCGCCACCTATTATATGAGACCTAACATAATTGGCGAAACGTGGGTGCTAGTTCACCTCTGCCTACCCCTTCGGGGATATAGGCGTGATTTATGTATGTATGTATGTACAAAAAATTACCCCGCCCCACCTTTCAACACGTCTACGCTTTTGTCTTGTATCGATTAAAATTACGTACAATTGTACGTAGTAGTATTTACCAATACAAGGATTTTCGTTCAGAAAACACCCTAAAATAATATATTATAATTGGTTCTACATAAAACCTACAATATTGGTAACCCTACTAGTGTTTGTATGGAAAAAATTAAATGTTCAATATCTTTGAAACTACGTAAACTTTCTCCGTCACAAATTCAGATTATCCCCGTCACAAAAACTTGAACATATTTCGAAGGCGGTAGACCATCAGGGAGCGGAGATACATGTGTCCAGCCAGCTTGAACTTCAAGCTGGCTGGACATTTGTTTTTATTGATTTCTCGTAAACCCTTACATGTGACGCCATAAATCAAACGTTATTACCATCACAATTTGCGTCACTAAATATTAGTAGAGAAAGCATATTCCAAAACGCTCCCGTTATCGAGATTGAGAAGTGCCAGCCAGAAGTTTTATACGTAAATTCAAGCTGGCTGGACACAGATTTTAACATTTTTCTACTAAACTGCTGTACGTATCACAAAACTTTTAGCTCGATGACCGTCACAAATTTATGTGACGCCCGTTGATATGCAAAAAGTCCTCAAAATCACTTCTGTTACCAAGATTGAGAGACCAGCGAAAAGTGGTTTTTCAAACTGGCTGGACACATTTTCGATCGATTATCTAAGATTCTGTAGCGTCACAAATTCTGAAATAAGGGTGTTTAGCCGTCACATAAAATGCCCTATGGACCTACTTAAATGTTAGCTATTTTGAAGATTTGTCCAGACAACCTGAGCTACATGAATTATTTCTTCCTATAGTCTGCGCGTAAAGCTTGTCTTGTTTATTCGTAATATTATCGATAAGGTCTTACTTAATACGCTAGTAAAGTTAGAGGTAGGCACAAAATGTACTTAAACTCTTAAGAGGTGTGTAGACCCGTAGCTTTTCGTTAACGTAAGTAAATAATCAGCTTAGTGGTAAGGCTGAGAGCAGACAGGCAGGTGTTACATTATAACTCGCCGTGGGAATTCTGACCCAAAGGTTTCAGTATGTATCTAATCGAAAAGTTTATTTATGTGTATGAAATATTTGGTAAAACAAGTATAAATAAAACTTTATTTGGCTCAGAGTTGTTATATTCTCTTAAAAACTGTAATACTAATAATATATTATCACTTATGCTGTGAAAGGCAGGCTATAAGTTGGTACCGGTTTGACCGAGTACTTATGCAATGGTTGAAACCAAGGCTGATACCTACCCCTATCCGATAAAATTTTTTGACAGATTGTTATAGTCTGGCTAGCAATTGACTAAAGTAACACAAGGCAGCGGTAAAAAAAAAAACCCGCCACCACTTTTGCAATGTCACTATTAAAGGACAAAATTTGTCCTAGTAGTATCTAGTGTAGATAATTTAATTATCTATCAACACCATTCGAGTCGAATTCAATTAGCAGATTGCCGCGTGGTGACGGCAGAGTAGAATACAATTGTCACCACCCCAAATCTCTCCCGTGGGTGTCGTACAAGGCGACTAAGGATAAATCAATGATGAGGAATGGGCAGCAGCGTTCCTCTTATACCGCCTACCAATAGTAATGCACTGCGACTTTTGTGCCCGATAAATGGCAATAGGCTCGCCCCCTATTACATGGGACGTAACATAATTGGCGAAACGTGGGTGCTAGTTCACCTCTGCCTACCCCTTCGGGGTTATAGGCGTGATTTATGTATGTATGTATGTATGAAGAAGCAAGAATCAAAATAAGTACTCATAACGTCTTTCTACTCTATCAATCAGTCACTGAATAGGTTTTAAGACCAGAGTAAATAAAATCACTCACATAACGCCTCGCGACCAATCATGAAGCTGAAAATTAAATAGCTTCTAATTTTCTGCGATTGGATTGGCCGCGCGGCGTGACGTCAGCGATGACTCACTATTATCTTAACACAATTACAGTATGTGTCAAAAACGGAACAAAATGTCACAATAATATTTTCTGCGTAGCAACGTGCATTATCTCCCACGGTGGTGTAATATTAGCAAAGTAAATTGTAGTACGAGGACGCTGTATCACGCTTGTTTAGGTGACATGCTAATTTGGTACCATAATGTGAGAGCCAAATCCTGTAGCAAAGCAACGCTGCCGGACTAAGGGTGAAATGAAACTGTGTACTGTATTTTATCCATACATATAAGCGATGCCCATTAATCCCGGAGCCCCCTTTGGAGGGGTGTATTATATCGCATGTTTCGCCAATTATGTAAGATCCCATGGAATAGCTGGTGAGTCTATTGCCATCTATCGGGCACGTAATACGCAGTATATTGCAAGGTGGTATAAGAGGAATGCTTTGTACGACACTCAATGACGATTGTATTCTGCTCTGCCGTCACCACACGGCATTGTATTTGATAACTTACCAAAAACTAAAAATACATACATTGCATATATGGTCACAATCACCTTAATATACCTTACTTACAATAACTATCCACTTACTTGTAATAACTATCCACAATTCATCGATCAAATTAAATAACCACGATATTGAGTACCTACATGAAAACCAAATTTAAATGGTTATATTATTTCCCATAATGATACAAACAATGCACCATCACAAAACCCCTTATGATGATCATATTTATGCATTCAATGCTTTTCTCCACGGAAACCTTATTTTGTTTCCATAGCAATAATTTTTCATGAGAACATAGCCTCCTCAAGGAGGGACTTATTCATATAAGTGATTATGATTTAGGAACAGTAGGAATTTTATTACATTTGCTCTGTTATCTATGTATTCATTCTCTTATGATTTCATATTTTATGTCGGCAGTTTCCTTAATTTGGGAGTTGTAAAGTCCTACCATCATTAGATAAGTATTGACGTGTTGTATATATCATCTAATTCAAAATGTAAATTGATCGTTTAATGAGTACTTGAGCACTCCATAAATAAAATTCAGAGTTCTGAATTGGATAAAAACGACACCTGTAAGGACAACATAGTAACTCATTTTTAGTAACTTTACAGGAGAGCGCGCTAAAATTTTAAAAATATCTCTGGGATTTCGCTAAGTCTTAATGCCAGCCAATCATGAAAAATTTAGTCAACAAGGGAATAGCTATACAGTCATAAGGTTATATTGTTATATATATTGTATATAATTGACTTTTTGTGAGTTACAATGGCATATCACTACATGTAAAATAAGATTTTATAAAAATGTATCTTGTAAAAATTGTATCTTGAGATACAATGTAATATTTATAATGGCTTCCTTAAATTATGATAAATGATAGTGTGTAACTCAATTTACCATTTTATGAAATGTAGTTGACTCGTTATTTACACTGTTTTTACAGTTTTTAAAATCTATACGTAAAGAGCATAAGGCGCAGTAGTGACTGCAAAATGAAATTAAATTTTTTGTATAGCAAGAATAAGATTGTAACTAAAAACTGACAAAAAGTGAGTTACAATGTTGTTCCTTGCAGGTGTCGAAAATATATTCGATAGAAAGATAATTCTCAACAAATTCTTGTCTTTTGTAAAAATATTGTAATATGTAACACATTTTCTTAATTACGGTTGTTGTTGTACTTAAGTGTTCTATTAAAGCTAACGTTGGTCAGAGAATAGAGATCGTTAATAGTTATTTGTTTTACGTGACTGCAAAGTTGCTTTTTAACCGCGTGCTCAATTTTGATGACCGAGCTAGCGAAGGACTCTAAAATTGAATCACGAGCGATCAGCGAGGGAATCAAAAAAGCACAAGGTGAAAAATCTTTGCAATCAAGTGCAACACGTAACTTTTCATCCCCCTCAGCGAGGAAATGGCAAAATGCAAAAAGAAATACAATCACATTATTAAAAGTTTCAGTCAATTCTATTTACACCCTGACACTTCCACACCCAGGATGGGATCAAACACACACTCAACACACACACAACATCCACCCAGACACACCCACAACATCCACCGAGACGCAACCACAACATCCACCCAGACGCGCATGTGCAAAGCAAATTAATAAAAAAAGTACACCAAGAAGGTTCCGAACCTGAATATTTAACAAATTAAAAAGGTTGCTTAATAAATTCAACACCATAGAGGTCCCAATAGTTTTGATGATGTTTTTCAAAGTGGATTTTGTGCAGACTGTGCAGTGAAAGTGATGTTGTTTTGATGGACAAGCATCCGAAATGGTGTGAAATTATGCAGAATCATTGAACATAAGTCTAGTGATGTGTTTGATGTTGAGAATTTTGAAGTGGTTTTCACCTCATCAGTCGCCATCATGAATTCTGGTATCATTCAATTCGCGCCAAGCACTCCCTAGATGCGATAAAATGTGTGACACCTATATTTTAATGTAAAATGAATTTCATATATTCATTTCACTCACGCATTTATTCATATTAATATGAAATAAATATACTAAAGACATGACTGTATGGGCTAGACCCTTTGCCTTCCCTAAAATAACAGGGAGAATTAAAAACAAATTAAAAAATTATGTTTTGTATTTTAAAACATAATGCACTTTCACGCGATGTTTTAAATTCAAATTTACTTTATCCTCTAGAGGATAATAACGGCTTTTGCACTCAGATACCGAAGAGCAAAAACGCTTTTTCCGAGATGGGGGGATGAAAAACATATTGTCTCGTTGGAACGACAAGCTTCTAATATATTATTGAAAGCTTAATAAGACGAACGAAGAACTAATGTATGATTAGAATAATTATTACGCGTTAGTTTTACATTCGAAACTGCGTGTTAAACTATTTATATGTATTTTTTGGGGGGGGGGGCTCTGTAAACTAAGCGATGATCAAGCCGTAGGTCCCAGCTGCATATGCTATCCTTAATACGCACCAATCTGAACTAGCACAGCGTAGTTGGTTATGGTTCATTCTTCCTATATTCTTTCATCCAAAGCGAAGACCTGTGCCGCAGCAGTGAGGACATGATCTGCGCAATTTTATTATTTTTTTTTTCCGCAAGAACGTTCTACAAAGTATTAGAAAACCTAAAAAAAATATGGAAAAGGTAAAGCGGTTCCGAAGTTACGGCGTGACCAAGGGAACCATTCATTCCTTTTCTATTTTAAAGATTTATTTTTATTAATAATTAAGACTTAGCGGTCCTTGAATTAGATAGGTGAACTATTAAACGCAAAAAGAAGAAGAATTTCCTTCCAATCTGTACAAAAATTATGTTAGTACAAGCCCTTGTTATTCCTTCCCTAGATTACGCTGATGTTTGTTTCACTGATGCCAATCAGGAGCTGTTGGATAAGTTGGATCGGCTGCTGAATAATGGGATCAGGTTTATTTTTGGCCTTCGTAAATTTGATCACATTTCTGAGTATCGCAAGCAGCTCAAATGGCTCCCAATACGTGATCGTAGAAACTTAAGAATTGTTTGCATGCTATTTAATATACTCTTCGATCCAAGAACTCCTGAATACCTTAAGAACAAATTTAAAATTTTAAGCTCTAGCCGATCCCTTAAGCTTCGTCCCTGTAGGAACCTTCGTTTACTGACCCCCCTTCATCACACTAACTTCATTTCCAACTCCTTTGCCCTCACCGCCATTCGTTTATGGAATAACCTACCCATCTCTATTCACTCGGCACCTTCTCTTAGTTCATTTAAGAGAATGGTTCGTGAGCACTAGTTTAATTTATTAAACTAACTTCATCAAACATTACTTGCCACTTATTATCATTAGGCATATTATCTATATATCTAATATATTTTATATTTATGTATGTATGTATTTATGTGTTTGGTTGTCTATATTATATATATAAATAAATATCAATTTAATGTTTATTCCTCTAATGTTTTGATACCGATATTTTTTTTAAATTTATCTATTACCATTATTCTCTAGTTTCGTTGCACCGTAATAATTATTGAACTCACTTGTTTTTCCCTGGTTAACTGGTAGATAATGCTGTATAGCGTTAAGTTCGCCAATTGTATATTTTATGCAATAAAGCATAAATAAATAAACGCGACTATGTTACTTGAGCAATGCAAAAGCGCACTAAAGTCCATCCCCTGTCGCTGCATTTGCATTGCAAATCTTCTGCATCAACGGTTTACATATTCGCACTCTGTGGCTGTGCGACAGATGGTCCCCTTGTCTAAAAATGCTGCCGCATAACCTCCGATGCACTTTTCAAGTCACGTATTCGAAAAAATACAGATAGAATTTGAATAGAACGTGGCTCAAAGAGTCTTTCGTTAATTTTTCTTTAAAGTTATATTTATGTAGCTCGAATTTCTTCGTTCTTCGCTAGCCGTGTCGCAATGGCAGAGCAGACAATTGTATGACCTCCAATCTCTCCACCTGCGGGTATCATACAATGCGACTAAAGGTAAAGACATCAATGAGTAATACGCAGCAGATCTGAAAATTAAACCAAACTAATCGTTAAATTAGAAAAAATCTTTATCCCCCGAATACCTGCTTAATATTTAAGTATTGTCGAAATACTTAAATCAAAAGACGATAAGCAGGACTCAAAACTTTGAGTAGCGTTTCTGTATTCGGGAGTATGTATAGCACACTCTTATGGAAATCTTATTTTGAATAACAGAAACCTACTCTGGAAGTTTATTTCGTTCGATCGAGTCTTTGCGTCTTTATCGCTCTTATTTTTACACGCAGTTGTCTGAGAAAGACGGACAGATGTGAGTTAATCGTTTCAGAGTAGACCGCCTGGCTAGTGGCCGTCCCGTCGGAAGAACAAGTTTCATAGAAAACGACTACTTTTGTTTACACTCGAAAATTCTAACGCAACGCCCATTGTTACCTCGGCAAAAGTTCCAGACAGGTTCCCCACAATAGGCCCGCAATTAAAACTCTTCACGAAGAAAGAAAACACGTCTAGATTTTTCCCGTGGAGATTTATAATCCCGCCGGCAAATTATATTTTCCTCCCATTCAAATTGGCCGAACAACATAGTCTGGCGTTATTTTCACTGAAATCTGTTTCAGGAAACTTTTATATAATTAAAAAAGTGGGGATTTGAGCACGCCACACCGCTGCAGACGGGAATAATTCATAGGAAGGTTAATTAAATTTGTAGTCCGACTGCGCGGGAGGAATTATGTAATAAAATCGAATGGCTCCCATTACACTGATCTGGATTTCCGTCCGTATCATTATTGTGATCTTGTTATGGTCTTTTAGGTAATAGTGTTTTTTGCGTCATTATTTCATCCACACCACTCTGTGGATCACCATGGACGAAGTGTAGCACAGTACCGTGTGGTGACAGTAGAGCAGAATACATTTTTTATTTTTTATTTATTTATTTTATCAACACTTAACACTATCTTTAATGGGTATTTATCCTATTTATTAATTATAACCACCCTTCTCGCTTACCCATTCCTTATCACTGTTTTAACCCTAAGTTGTTTCTAATAATATTATGCTCTTAGTGAAATCTTATAATTAGACATTATAGGTACATACTTAAATAAATTCCACCTATATCTCTGAAGGGGTACGCAGAGGTCAATTAACACCCACGTTTCGTCAATTATGTTAGATTCCATGCCATTTATCGGGCACTAAAGTCGCAGTACATTGGCTAGGTGGTATTAAAGGAACGCTGCTGCCCATTCCTCATCACTGTTTTAACCCATAGTCGCCTTGTACGATACGATTCTGCCCTGCTGTCACCACCAGACATTACAGACATTATATCATTAAATAATTTATATACACCTGTTACTAAAGGGACTGTATAACGACTAGCCAGATGGAGCCATACTGTTAAAAATAAGTCGTTGGATGCTTACACAGTTAACTAGCCTAACTATTCTTGAACAATGGATTGTGCCTTCACCAGCAAACTCTGCAAATAGCCGAACCCAATTTAAATGTGGAGTCGCTAATAACAGAAGAGAAGCGCGCGTCACCGACATTATTTTAAGTGGTATGCCAGAAGGCTTTCGAGACAATTAGTCTTCTAATCAAGCGCTCTGAGTGTGGACCGTGAGCGAAACGGAAATTAAGTATGGACTAGCAAAGGACCTGCCATTTTTAAAGCCTTATACTGTTCAGTGCATTTTCTGGTACTAGGTTTTTAAGTGCGGTATAGTTTACATGGAAAAAATTTTCTTCTAAAATTCTGCTAACGAATTCATTTAAAAATTAGTATTTTAAAGTTTTACTGCCGCACTCAGAGTCGTCAATTAACTTTAATGAGTTTTTAATGTCTAAAATATTCATTCAAATTTAGACCATAGACCCGGCAAGAATAGCGACTAGTTTTGACGTAGTTTTGACATTAACGTTATTTGACGTCTCTGAGTGCGGCAGTAAGATTTGTTTTTTTAAAGATTCATTTTGTTAGTCAGCCCCCTAGTCTTGACTCCTATCGGCCTAGCACGGGACGTGGACAAAATCTCTTTCCACCACTTGACAGTATTTTGTCTCGGGATTTAGTGGGAGTTAGAGCGAGAGGAAAATATTTTCTTTTCTCCGAGTAGATTTTCTCCACGTCCCGTGCTACGGGGACACGTATAGAATTTGGATAGACGTGTAAATAGTCTAATCCAGGCGGGATCATAACCGGGATTAATTTAAATGAGAAACAATGTCTCCGTAACTTGTGTGACAAAAACCCAAATAAACGTAACTAAAACACTCACTGACCTGGATATATCTGCAGATAGGCGGCTTCCATATATCGTATAGGCACACTCAGCATAGAGGACAGTCAGGATAGTTCAGCTTGATAATATTGTTCAATTATGTTAATTAATTAATTTCACGAAGCAGCAAAAACACAGCTCGAGAGGCGGGAATATGAACGGAAGTCAAAATTCACAACCACAGATTAAATAGTCCAATCGGCGGTAGAAAATTATACAGCTTAAAGATGAGTCGTCAATTGTATTTACGACTCCTAGCGCCATCTATTGGTACAGAACGTGAATAACCACGCATAATTGAGATTTGCTACAAATTACTGGAGACAATATAAAGTAATATAAGACAAATAATGGAAATTAATATCTTAGTAGATATGTGCCATTGAGGCTTAACCAGAATTAAAATTTACTCTCAACGTAAACTCCCCCTTAAGCCTGGGTCGGTTTCCTAAATAAACTAAGCCCATGTGAATCTTCAATATTTACCTACGGAAAAGCCACGGGTTCTAGAAATCTCTTAAAAGCAAAGACAAACCTTGAAACACTTTGAGATACATCCGATATGACCAACTCACCTCATACGTCTGATAATTCCAGCCCAGTCCTATTCCAGCGAGGGGTGAAGAACCGCAAACCTTATTTGATTACACGCCTCCTATGTATAGGCTGTATACGTCTTTAAGGCTTACTAATGTAACGCCGTGACGGGATAGTTTAATTCGCAATTTAATTAAATTGTTGACTTTGTTTGTTGAGTGGCATCCGCAACACATTAATTTCGGCAAGACTGTGAAGCTTTAGCGGGGATTGCGAGGGAACGCTTCAAATTTCTGCTCGAGAATAGTAATTCGATACAAACAAAGTTGTGGCAAAGAATGGGCACAGGGACTTTTGTCACAGTCGATTCAGGATATCCCCATCCCCGTCTCTCCCGTAGGTCCCGTGGTCGTACAAGGCGCCTAAGGGTAACGACAGGGATGAGTAATGGGCAGCAGCATTCCTCTCACACCACCTAGCAATATACTGCGATTTATGTGGCCGATATATGGCAATAGGCTGGCCACACACATGGGACTTAACTTACTTTGCGAAAAGTGGGTGTTGATTCGCCCCTGCCTACCCCTTAGGGGATATGTATATGTTATGTGATTTTTATATGTGTATGTTTGTATGATTAAGAATACCAACGGCGTCAATTGACCACCTTTATAGAATTGCCCACGTCTACAAACTCTTTGCTACACTACTAACCACATTAATATTATACCTAGTAATATTGATTAGGTAATAAAATAGCGATATAATGTACCAATAAAGTAAAGCACAAAACCAATTTAACGGACAACAGATAAGCGATCACTAATTCACGCAGTTAAAAGAAACTAGGTTAAGGACTTATATTTACGACCTATAAACTGAGTAGCCCGCTTACCTTTATGAGTAAAATATAAAAAGATCCCAATATTTTATCGAGTATGGGGCCATAAATTATCCAAGTTTCAAAACCACTCTTCAGCATATCGCATAAGGAAAGGACGGCCGATATTGACGTTAATGCGAAAGTTAGATAGAGCAAGGCAGGGGTAGGGGAAAGGGGCCGAAAATGGGCAAGCTGCCTAAAGCGGGTACTCTGATCTGTTGCATATAATATTTTCCATTAAGCGAAGGAGGCTGATATAAGTAGTCAATTCTTTACCCTTAGTCGCCCAATACAACACCTGCAGGAGAGATGGGGGCGGGTGGTGACAATTGTAATATACCTCTGTCGTCCTCACACAGCATATAGCTATACTGCTATTTGATATCCAGAGGATGGTAATAGTAGACTGGCCTAACTGTCTTATATCTTTGGTGATAAAAAAGCGCTATTACTCATTATCATAATATCGTAATTGTAGAACGTCTTCGAGTTGTTTGAAGTATATTTAACTTTATTGTTTGATTAGTTATACTTAGCTTAGGAGCTTAGGGACGTTATTACCGGTATGCTATTTAACTTTGATGAACTAATTAAATATTTTAATGGAAACGTTTCATGACACATAACAAAAACGGTCTTTAGAAGTAAGTATATAAGTATATTATAAGTAAAATAGATCCCATGTTTTAACCGCCTCCGTGATCTATTGGTACGCCCACCGGAATTAAGATACAGAGGTCCCGGGTGCGGTCCCCAGGGGGGTACAAATTTGTGCTCTGTTTGGTTGGTGGTAGGACTTCTTTCAAGTCCGCCTGGTTAGATACTACATTCATATCAAAATCTGTCGCCATAATAATAATGTTAACAGCATTATTGTGTTCCGACAATGCGTGATAGGATAGCAAGCCCCTCTGTGGTTGAGGGTTCCAGGTGAAGCTCGATTCCATCATCGGCCCTTATCGTCACTACCATCAGGTGAAATGAAGTGTCTTACATAAAAAAAAAATGTTATAGGGAGCGAGAACATACAGGGCGTCCCACGGCCATGCCACACGGAGGGAAAGTATATTAAATATTGAACGTAGGATATTTTACTAAAAGAAGACATCGTTTTATTTTTAATAATAAGTAGAACTGCATTCACAGATTTTTTAAAAATCGCCTACCTCAACCGGGAATTGAACCCGCCAAATGTGATAGAAAAATTACTTGTATTTTATAATAGCGTTTGAAAGGGCTACTCATAAGCATTATTTTTTCCTAAATAACCTAGCTATTAAATGAAACTAAGATCATAAAATTTTTCATTTTATTTAAAATTTTGTTCAGGGAAATTATCAAAAGAGTGGGAATTTGTATACAACAGAACGGATCACATTTTGAGCAATTGATAATTTTTTTTTTTAAATAAAATGAAAAATTTTATGATCTTAGTTTCATTTAATATGCTAGGAGGTAGGCGATTTGATTTTGATTTTGGACGCCCTGTGTTGATTAGTGACAGAGAGGACCTTATTGATTTGAAAGATAACATTCCAAGTAAACCAAGGTTTTACAGCCGACTAACTGCTTGACAACTCTGTTCGATTATGCTTTTAATGTTTTGCCGTCGAATAGTCGGGTGCCCCAAGGTGGTTATTGGTATATACTGGTCAATCTCCCTTAGCCATATTTTATGAGAAATCTGGGGTGATTATTTACTGGCACATTATTTGTTTCGTTTCACTTCCAGGCTACCATGGTAAAGTAAGAGACCTTTTAAACAGTCTATGGACAGCTATACAATATTTCAAAGCAAGTCATCATCACACCAGCTCTTTATTGTCCCCACTGCTGGCGCACGGGCCTTCCCTATGGATGCAAGAATAGAGGGAGATATTTCAAAGCAAGTGTCCATTTGTAATTAGTGAACATTCGATTCGTTCTGAACAAAACCGAATTGTGAGTGAAAATGAAGTCGTCAAATCAGCGATTTGGATAATTGACAAAGCGGGGTACAAATCTCCGAGACAGACCTTAATTTTAACGACTCGTAATTCCTTTGGAAGGCTTTCCGATTGAAATTGAATTTGACGCCGAAATTCAGCTTCAAGTTCATTTAGTTGTGCTTTTAACTTTTATAAAAATAGCAATATTGTCTTGTAAAATAATATAAAAATAATACAAAGAATATTATGGTTAGAAAAAGTCCGAAAAAATTTGTCTTGGTGGGGGAATCGAAACCTCTTGGTTGGCCGAGTGGTATATGCCTATAGGCATCAGCCCGGATCGCAGAGGACGCCGGTTCGATTCCCGCAGCAAGACTATAATTTTGCCAATTACGTTAGGTTCCATGTAATAGGAGCAAGTATATTAATATTTATCAGGCGCGTAAATCAGCATAATTATATCGCTAGATGGTTTATGAGGAACGCTGCTGCCTGTTACTTAGTCGCCTTGTAAGACACCCTCGGGAGAGATAGGGGTACTGCTCTGAAGTCACCACATAGCAATAATGGGTTGAGTCTATTGCCATTCACTGGGAACTTTAATCGCAACAATTTTCTAGATGGTGTACCACGAACGCTGTGTGTGGCCCTTTCCTTGTTATTATAAAAGACACCCCCAGATATACCTAAAAATGCATTTACAAAAACTCTTTGACAACAAATAGATACCTAACGACGCTTTTCCGATGTTTCGAAGATTTCTTTCCTTTTGTGCTTCTATCAACTCTTTCCGTGGAATCGATTGCCGTTTTGATATCGAACTTTTGCGTCGGGGACAATAAATCTGACAGGGTAGAAGATTATCTGTGATTCGAAAAGGGTTTCGGAAGAGTTATGCGCCTAAATGATCAAGATAGAGCAGTTGAGACAATGAACACCACACGCGATAAGTAATCAGTTGAATAAATTATTACCACCATTGTGGTACCACCATTTGTGGGACGTTGACGTAACTGCAGTGGATTTATTGAGCAAGTTGTATTATAATAATCAAACATGTTGGTTGATATTTTATGTGTCACCCGGAACACTAAAAGAGCCATAGGTTTCGCTTCCTCTATAAGCATTTATTATAATATTTTATTTAAACATTACATAGCAGAGACCCAATCTTTAACAACAGCATACCCAAAGAAGTTTAGTGTCACACTACTGCGCAAGGTTTTGCTTTGTTTTTTTTTTTTTTTTTTTCTTTGGATTGGAATGTTGTCATCCCAATTACTCTCCCCGTTCATCGGCTTCTTGACGTGGTAATTTCCGACTCTTTTCTATATATTAATTCATCACTAGCACCTTTCCAGTTTGATGGATGTTATGAATCAAAAGGGAGTGGATGGCTTGATCACGTAAATGGAAGAGGAAACATACAGTGTCAACCACAGATAAACTAGAAACAGGACAGGAAATAGGAGAATGCAAAAAATATCTTAGAAAACAAAGGCTGCTTAATTAAAACACATTCGTATTGGAAAAGTCTTCTCGGCAATCAACAATCGCAATGGTATAATACTACCCAAATACTTCGTAATGTCCCATTACTCGCATGCACTTGGTGGTAATAGAATATCTAATATATAAAAATCAAACACTGTGACAGGTGTTTGTTATCAAACTCCTCCGAAACGGCTTGTCCGATTTTCATACAAATATTTTGTGGTGACGGCAGAGTAGAATACAATTGTCACCACCCCAAGTCTCTCCTGTGGGTGTCGTACAAAGCGACTAAGGATATATCAGTGATGAGGGATGGGCAGCAGCGTTCCTCTTAAACCTAGTAATGAACTGCGACTTTTGTGCCCGATAAATGGCAATAGGCTCGCCACCTATTACATGGGACCTGCCATAGTTGGCAAAACGTGGGTGCTAGTTCACCTCTGCCTACCCCTTCGGGGATATAGGCGTGATTTATGTATGTATGTGTGTATGTATGTATGTATTTTATGTATAATTGGTAGGCGAGGCGATAAGGGCAGAACAACTTAAGCCGAGTCAGCTAGTAATAAATAAGGTTAAGAATTGCTTGCAACAGTAAAAGAGTTAAGACTTTTTCTCTTGCCCTTTTTACCGTGAAAGCCTCAACTTCAAATAGTTAATTAAACTAGTAAAGTAGCAGCAGGGGTTTAAAGTTGTTCCACTGTTATAGCGAACCCGACGGGCCACAAATTGAAATGTTTAATTATTGCAAAATACATTTAAAGTTTGTGTTGCACTCTCTGAGAAATATTCCAAGAGTTGTCTTGATAAAGAAACATAAAGTGCTTATTAAATTTGCAGCATCTGATTAACTCACGCTGGTTCCAGCTCCTTAAATAATTTCTTATAATTATTTAAAATATTTCATAATAAATACTAAAATATAAACGGAAAAATTTAGAAATTGCTAAGGAAGCGCATCGGGACCTCTTATTCTTTGTCGTAATTTTTCTAATATTAATAAAATAAAAAAGTCTATTTGAAAATGAAAGTTATCAAAGAATTCATATTTTAATTTATAACATTCATTATTAATTATTTTCCGTTCAACGATTGCTGCTGCGGAAACACAGAAGCCACAGCACAGAACCATCAAGCGATGCTCCGTCCATTCTCAAAATAAAGCGAGCCTTTATTTTATTTTATTAATTCACCTCTCATATTATTAGATCCGATATATCTCAATGCTTTGTGGTGACGGCAGAGTAGAATACAATGGTCACCACCCCAAATCTCTTCCATGGGTGTTGTACAAAGCGCCTAAGGATATATCAGTGATGAGGAATGGACAGCTTATACCACCTAGCAATGTATTCTGACTTTTGTGCAATATTAATGGCAATAGGCTCGCCACCTATTACATGGGACCTAACATAATTGGCGAAACATGGTGCTAGTTCACCACTGCCTACCCCTTGCCTGGGGATATAGGCGTGATTTATGTATGTACCTATCAAAATAGATCTAAGAAACTATCAACGGAAACTTGATAGTTCAATGTCTTCATCTCAATCTAAGACATCGCAAATGTAACATAACATTCTTTAGGGACCATGATTGGCATTTCAATTTAGGGCAGCTGCAGATATCGGTTGGACCGGGAATGCGTCGATTTACCCTCTAAACGCGGACGAACATTCGTTTATCTCGAGAGCCACAGAACGATTCTTTGCATTCTTTTTCCCCGTTAAATTGGAACCGCTAACGACAGAAAACTTAACTCAAGTGGAATTTTAAGTTCTTTTTTATTGTCTAGGAGTAGGAAAATTATTACAGTGTGCATGGTGACTGCAGAGTAAAATATTATTGATATTAGTCTCCTGAGGTCTTCGTACAAGGCAACTAAGGGGAAAGACAACGATGAGTAATGGGGTACCTAACATAATTGGCGTGATTTATGTATGTATGTATTTTATTTTTATGAAGTAAGAAAATTATTCCCGTGTGGTAACGGTAAAGTAGGAGCACAATTGACACGTATGTAGTAAGCAAATTGCAAATAATTTAATTTTAAATGATGCGTGGTGATAGCACATCAGAATAAACGTTTTCATCACCACATTTGACCTTCATTCCGTGGGTGTCGTAAGAGGCGACTGAGGGAGTTTCCTGGATCTAAGCACATACCTCATTTAATACAATAGAGACGCAACTCAAAAAAGTGCTTACAAACATTGCGTGCTCTTGCTTTATGACAATAAAATTTACTGTTGCAGCCCGGCTAGCATGACCACCGAAACACGATATGATATAGCCATTTATTGGTTTGAACACACAAAAATCATTGGATTTTCGACAATTGAAAGCGATAAATTGCTATATCTTTAAGATATAGCCTTAAAAGCTTATTCAATTCAGGCTTATTCTAGTGTCAAAATCCAATGATTTTGATTGTTTAACGCGATAAATGGCTATATCATATCGTGTTGTGGTGGTCATGCTAGCCGGGCTGGAATGGAATTTTTAGTTTTATCTGTTAGGAGTATATTATTGTGTTTAAGAGCGGCGTCAAAACATCGCGCGGTGCAAAACATCATTCCCTTGGTAGGTTGGTGTCGGGCTGGCCGGCAGGTGATTATGACAGTCACCAAATTCTAGAGCAGTGACAATACTAGGGCCTGATTTTGCTAATAACTAAATAATCATAATTATCCCAGTTGTGTTTGTATTGTATTGCTTTTTGGCACAGTCACATTAAATCTGAAAATTGCAAGTGCAAGACCTGTTAAGTATATCAAATTAGAAGAAAATGTGTTTGTTATTTTCGGTTACAATGCCATACTATCAAAATACAACCGAGATACGATTGTTAACGTTAACAAGCATAATGCGACATCTGCGGGAGACATCGGGGGTGGTGACAATTGTATTCTGCTCTGCCCACACGGCAAAACAAAATCTCAACCTCCGTTATATTAAGTTCTAAAAATAAACCTAAGGTCTCAAGAATAAGTTTACGGATCGTAGCACTAAAGTTTAATTAGATTTCATTTCAACCATTCTTTAGTCCTTCACCGAAGGAAAAAAGCAATTAATATCTTTAAGCTCACAATCCTTGCTGGATCGAATACTTCTAATCACATTAAAATAAATCATTCCCTTTCATAACACAACGTAATAAGAACAAGCGGCCTCGCCACAACTTATTACCAACATTTGTTTCACCGAAAAACCCCGGCACGTAAATTACTCCGGTATCTTCGGAAGCAAAAACATAATTAATGTTCTGTTGTTTGTAATCAGAGAAGTGTACAGTCCTATGTTGATTCTAGGTCTTCGCCGTTGCCACTTTCCACTGACACCATTGAAGAAGAAGGTTCTCTTTTCCCTCCCGACGTAAGGCAGTCATATATTTTCTTATTTTTGAAGGCCGAAGGTTCTGATTTATCTCCGTTATATTATCTCATTGACGGCCGTCAATGTATAACAATGTAATACATACAGTCTTAGTCGAATGGCCAGACCACTGCCTCCGGGTCAGAATCCTGGTAGGGGCAATTTTATTGGGATGAACGCAGATTCTTGAATCATGGTTGTTTATAATAATATGTTTAAGTAGTATATTACAAATATTTATATCATACATAACATGTAATTATTTTATTTTAATTTAATTCGAGGGCTTACTTTCGGAAAACGTAATTATACAACAAAATAAAGTAACATAGGCTAATTACAACGCATGTATATCTATTAAAAAAATTAAGTTAGTGCTTATGCTACTTACTTTGGGCTAGGTAGATGATTGGTGTTAGTGTAGGAAATATTATTATATTTTAGACTTTCCTAATTTTTTTTACAGAAATATGCTTCCAGAAATGATAAAGCACATTAATATAAAAACAGTCAACGATAAGGCCCTCACAATAAATATCTTCGGCGCCTTTAAAAATTCTTTACGCAGCCAAAATAGCGAACCCTTTTCCCCTAAGGCATTGAAAGGCAAAAAGCGCCATTTATCAATCCAAGATTATATTTCGGACAAGACCTCGCAAGATATTCATAAGCAGATACCGATACTTAATTACGGTATTTGGTTACGGATGTTCTCGATCTGTTTGTTGTTGTAATTAAGGATTGTTGTTGTTATTCGGTTTATTTTCCGATGTTATATTATGTTAAATTAACATACTTTCTGATGTTTATATCATAATCATTTATCTATAATATTTAAATTTTATTTCCATGCATCATCATCTATAACTTTTAAGATCCTTTTTTTTTTCTTTTTGAATAGGAGCTCACGTATTATAAATTGTTTGACCCTCATATTCAATCTTAAATATAGTCCTAAATCAGATATTTACCGTCTTCATAAAAATAAATTATCGGCTGTTATATTTCACAACGACATTATCTAATCTTGCGCTGTTATTATCTTTGATGTACCATACTGTACATGAGAGATAGTAACTTCGTTTTTCCACTCCGCGGCGTTTCAATAAAACTGTCATAGTCAATATGTTACAGTGACACTCGTTTATACGACACGGCTATATTGAACGTAAGAAATATAGGGTTCTAACTTTTGAAGAGTCGACTTTATATTGGTCAATAATATTTTGCATGTTAAAATGCGACAGTGTGACATTTGAGTAAAACTTTTCGGTACTGTATTGTAGTTTTTTAAGTAAGATCTGTCATAATTTGTTATATACTCGTATGGTTATGGCCTATGGCTCATTCTCTATATATTATTGCATCCATAGGGAAGGTATTTGCCCCATATGCGAGGACATAATGAAAAGGACCATGTCCAGAGACCGATGAACGGAGAGAGTGATTGGAAGTACAACATTTTTATCCATATTGCTCTAGGTTTTGGCTTAATTGTTACAGCCGGCAGCCTGCCTGACACCAACTCCCTTTAGGTATATTGTTGTTGGTTGTACCTTCCAATATTCGGATAATCCAATGTGCTTATTAGTCTACATCGGGCGGTCTACCTTAGTCGAGTTTTACGACACACCTGGTTGGGGTAAGTCACGGCTGGCACATTCTACGTAATTTATCAATTAAAGGTGGAGCACCAGCATTTGTTTTTTCCTAGACCCATATGGAAAGTAAGTTCTAACCTCCCGTAAATTGATATTGACTGTAAATATAGGGTATCGGCTCTATTGACACATAGCCACTCGGGTTCCCTTTATTTCAATCCCTGAAATGACGCTCCAGAAATTGCAGTAGTTTGGAGGGATAAGTGACGCCATATGTCACCGGATGGGATTCACCCCGAATAAAAAGCTGTCCAATTACGAGTAGACATCATGGCATCTGGGTTCCGCCCTTGGGCGCGGATATTGTAAAAAAGTTGATGGCTGTGTTTGTTGATATATTATTTTTTTATTAGGAGACCACCAGTGTAAGCATTACTACATTGAGTTTGATAGCATAAATATATACCTACAGCCATTTTCAAAATGAATATAATGTTACCGTTTAATACACGAGAGACGACACAGTTTTTCTCATATCATGTCCAATATGTCCATACCAGCCCACATGGTTGCCTCTTATCATGCTGGTATCCATTGAGAAAACTAATAGGTGTGTATACTCGTTTCATCCATGACGCGGTAAAAAGACAAAATTTTATTTCTTCATTTAAAAATATTTAAATTTAATTATTTTTCAATAAATAATCGTAAAACAGTATATTCCTTTTATCTAAGTACATTTTAGATTTAATTCTGTCTGATCCCCTATTGTTTAACAAGGAACGTTATTTCAGATGGGGTTCTAGCTAAGTAGGTAACTCTCCCGTGAGCTGACTCCGTCCAGCTGGTTATGACAGTACCTTCTCATTAAATGTAAAAAGAACTGGAATTTTGCGGATTTCTAAAACAGAGGTGTAACTCCAGAACTAACTAGCGCACCATCTGCCGGCCTACGTTTCTCTTTACAAACTTGACTGCTTAATTCATGACGTCATAAAATGGTTTTTTCGCGTAAGTTTCTTTCCGTGCAGTTAACGGACAGTTCTAAGTTGTTCAAACTGAACAGTTAAAAGTTTGTTTTGACAATAAAAGCTTTGTTAATGAAGGAACCCGTTTTATACAATCAATTACGGACGTCCCCAATAGGTACCTGGACGAAAAAGACAGGAAGAAAATACTATATAAGTCTAAAGTCTAAAGCACCGCCAAAACATTTTTTGAACTCAGTTTTCTGGTTGACTGATAGAGAATGCCTTATGGCATTAATCACCGCCATTTGTACTTATTATTTTGTGTGCAATAAAGCTTAAATAAATAAATAAAGTCAGATAAGTCGAAAAGAGGTCCCGGGTTAAAATTTAAAGGGGCAATTTTTTGTGATGCACATAGATATTAATTATGGTCCTCGAGTCATGGTTGTATATATAGTAGGTATTATGAAAGAAATCTGTCTATATAATTATAATTTATATACCTAACTGCCAACTGCAATACTTAATTTTGGCTAGAGGTCCCACCTTTAGCCATAAAGTAAGTAAAAACTGTGTGAAAACGGTAATAAATAATAATAATAAATACACGTTGTAAGAACGGTAATAAAATTCAACATTAGTTTATTGAGAGACCCTAATTAATATTAGACGAGTTGTACAAAGGATATTAATATAGGCGAATATAGGCGTGTTTTTGTATTTAAAAGTAGTTTTTTCGAGCTATTTTGCATGTCATTCCACTAAACTACCACCCAAAGTTAATGTCACAAAGATTTGCTTTCGATTGTATTCTCGAGTTACATCAAAAATTACCACAATGATAGGTTAATCTATGATAATATTATTATGATGAGAATGCGGTAGTCCCTAATCTGAGGTGGCGTACCATCACGCAAGCTCGACCGTGAGTTGAATTTCTCCAACCATAAATCATTACTCACGGACGGGGTGCCTACGATATAAGGTTATTTATTGTACTGTATCATCATTGTTGGTCTGATATTTTTCGAGGGAAAGCGTGTGTTATATTTTAATTGAAATCTATGTGTTCTCGCTCTTTCAAAGACATCATCAAGTAATACAGTACTACTATATTGACAGCCGGCTTGGTCGAATGCTCAGATTGCTGGGTATTGGCCAATAGGTCCCGGGTTTGAATCCTGGTAGGGGTAAATTTTGTGATAAACACAAATATTTGTTCCCGAGTCATGGTTGTGGTATAATATATGTTTATGTAGTATATTTTCAACATTTATATACATAATTTTTATGATATTAAAAATATGTTCGTCATCTAGTATCCATAGCACAAGTGCTTAGGCTACTTACTTTGGGCTAGATGATAGGTGTGAGTGTAAAAAATATTTATATTTTAATTTATTTAATGATATTCTATACAATATTGGCCCATAATTAATAAAAAGGACAACAAGATATAACAACAAACAAAAGATTTCATTGAATTGTATAATTTCGAACAAAAATATTATGGTTTTAAAAAATCACTTACATTAATCATGCTTCATCATCAGAGTAACTACTCTCGAAGGGGGAGGCAGAGGGTGCTAACACCCACATTACGTTATTATAAACATTTATGTCAACAAAAAGCTGAAGTCTAGCCGTTATTACTTTATTTTTAAGTCCAAAGGCCTCCACAAGAAAGTTTTTACAGTTAAATTAACCACTAGCACCGCTTCAACTCAACTCGAGTACCTACAACAAACTTTCAACGAAAAAGTTATTTTTAGGTTATGGTTTGTTTTCTTGTTCTTTATTGAATTTGACCCGAGTGTAGTATTTTTTTAGGAAGTAACAATTTGATTCGAATTTGTCTTAAAGTGCCTTTAAATATTTCAGAAAGATTGGCAACTCACCAACAGTAGTAACAACCTAACTATTCAACATTGGCACCATATGTTTCCCACATGTTGACGCCCGCAAACGATCAAACTTTCTTCCGATATCTCTTCAAGTAAACTCGTTATTTTCAAATATGTCTAGAACACTAAAATAAACAGAAAAGATTTTTTAGTAAAAGTACTAAAAATGGCCTTTACCACTCGTTACCTGATAATTTTATAATTATAATTTTATTAAAATGCTATTGCCTTTTTTTTAAAAGTATTATTACGGAGGATACATAAATACTTTCCATTCTTTTTCCAAATTTATGTTCAATATTGACCTCAAAATTAATGTATGCAAATAAAATCTTCTGCTTAGCGCCTTCGGCAGGGATGTCTGAGTAAAATTTCCGTAGAACGAATTAAACCGCCTGTAAAATCGCGAAGGCTCTTTTATTCACATCACTAGCGTTGCTAATTGGCATAGCTTCCTGGCTTACAGCAATTAGGGGAAATAATTAAAGCGAATTCAAAAACAGAAACAAAAGAATACCTTTTATTTTCCTTGTTATGAAACCGCGCCCAGTTTTGTTTACGTGTATTTGTAACTTTCAAAGTAAATATCCCGAGTTGAATGTTTGTACAAACTATAGCGGCAAAAATTATAAGCAAGCAAGTAGGTACCTAGCATAAAGCCGTGTAGTGACGGCAGAGCAGAATACAATTCTCACTATCCCCATCTCTCCCATGGGTGTCGTACAATGCGACTAATGGTAAAGACAGCGATGAGTAATGGGCAGCAGAATTCCCCTTATACCACCTAGCAATATATTGCGATTTGTGCCCGGTAAATGACAATAGACTCGCTACCACATTACATGCGACCTAACTTAATTGGCGAAAAGTAGATGTTTAATTCACCTCTGCCAACCCCTTCGGGGATATAGGAGTGATTTATACATAAATCATACATACATAAATCACGCCTATATCCCCGAAAGGGTAGGCAGAGCTGAACTAGCACTCACGTTTCGCCAAATATGACAAGTCCCATGTAATAGGTGCCGAGCCTATTGCCATTTATCGGGCACAAAAGTCGCAGTACATTGCTAGCCTAGGTGGCATAAGAGGAAAGCTGCTGCCCATTCCTAATCATATTCAGATTTATCCTTAGTCGCCTTGTACGACACCCACGGGAGAGATTTGGGATGGTGACAATTGTATTCTACTCTGCCGTCACCACGCGGCTAGCGACGATATTCAGGATCCTGCTTGCATCTAAACTACCTATATACATATATCTATAATGTATATGTCAGACTGTAAGATTTACGCTGTTGTTTATTTTGGTAGAAAGCTTACGTAGTTATTTATCGCTAACAAAGTTGTCAAAATCATTAATTACTATTGTACTTTCTAGTCCAATTAGCGATTGGCCCAATTCCCGTTTGTTTTCTTTAACAATTCACCAAGACGATAACCAAAGTTTTGTTTGGAGGAGTACGCTAATTTGGACCTTAACATTTTACACACAAGTTATCGGCGAACAGCTTGGAGACTTTTGATCACATATATGTCTCACTCTAGTGTGTATTAGACGGATTTTAAATCTGGTGTAATTGATACGAATTACTTGACTGGATGTGGTCTGTTATTATGCGAAAGGTTTCACCGTATCGTCACCGAAAAAGGGAAGATCTTTCTTCGAGCCAGGTATGAGATCGAGGACTGCAGTCCGACTGTATGTACTTCGTCGAATCTTGTATGTATTCTGATTTCTCCCACAAACCTTTTTAATCGTGATTCAGGTTTTCCTAAACTTGTTCTGTCTTATCACAACAGTCATTAGGTCTAGTATTGGTTTGACTCCATTGTGAGCGTGACGGGTCGCACTTTTTGCTGATCAACCATATCTCGGTTTCTCGACATTTTGTTTGTGTAGCGCTATGTCGTAGCTGATCCAAAACATTATGGGTATATTTATACGACCTCCTTCAAGAACAGGCCACTAACAATAAATGTATGAAAATCAAGACACGATCAATAAAAAAAGATGTCGAATTTTACAGTTCACGAAGACCAAAACATGTATTTTTTAATTAATAAAATTATTGTTTTGTTTAGTCTTTGTCTTTGGGAACTGTAAAACCCAACATTTTTTTATTGATCGTGTTTTGTTTTTCATACATATTGTTAGTGGCCTGTTCTTGAAGGAGGTCGTATACAATGGGTAAATATACATACAGTGTGTCCCTGGATAAAGCGCAATCCACCAAGGGGGGGAACGAGATCATAAATTATCGACAAAAAACATAGAAAAAAATTTAGAAATTTTTTTGCAATTTGTTATTAATTTAAAGATATTTATTACTATCCGTGGATGTACAAAATACTCGATTTTTAAAAAAGTAGTGGTTCTATTTATGTAAAATAAAAACAATAATTATGTCAAATACTTTGTGTTCATGTTATAATAACAAATAACCTACAAAACATCGGATATCGGGTCATATATTTAATTTTTTGTATAAAAAATGCTCTTTTTAAGCTTTTTTTTTCAATAAAACTTAAATTTAAGCCATATTACTATACAATTTTATGAGTTTTTACTATGACTATACACATTTTTAAAGTTGAATATGATTATTAAAAACGACTATGATTAGTCACGTAATAGACCCTTTTTTCTTTTGTAGTCGCTGGGCTTGTTCTGTTTTTTGCCCAATAGAGAAAAAAGGGCAAGGAGGGGTTTAAAACAGTAGGAGAGGTTTTTTCACTCCTCATGGTCATAAAATGTCACTTTACTCCCTGCATAGCGGGAGTATACCGTTGATAATTTTATATAGTAGTTTTCACCACCATATCAGTCGCCATCATGAAGTTTGTTGTCGATTAGCACCACCTTCGTATATGTGTGACACCCATATTTTAAATACCTACGTAAATAAAAATAAATACTTTAATCCCTAGAGAATAAAATGGATTTTTTCTCCCGCTACGTAAAGTGACATTTTATGAGCATGAGGAATGAAAAAACCCCTCCTACTGTTTTAAACCCCTCCCTGCCCCTTTTTTATCTGTTGGACAAAAAACAGAACCAGCCCAGCGACAATAATAGAAAAAAGGGTCTATTACGTGACTAATCATAACCTTTTTTAATAATCATAGTCAACTTTATAAATTTGTATCCAGGTTGTTATTTAAGTAAAGAGTCTAGACTTTTTTTAAATTTGAAAGCTAATAACACAGGGAATAATAATAACTCATAAAATTATATAGTAATATTGTCTTAATTATAAGAAATTTAAGTTTTTTATTGAAAAAATAGCTTAGAAAAGTGTTTTTTTTGTACAAATAACACAATTAATGACCCGATATGCAGTGTGATTTGTTATTTTAGCGTGAAAACAAAGTATTTGACATAATTATTGTTTTTATTTTACATAAATAGAACCATTACTTTTTTAAGAATCAAGTTTTTTGTACATAGTGTCCACGGATAGCAATAAATATCGTAATAAATTAATAAAAAAATTGCAATCAATTTTCTAAATTTTTTTTTCTATGTTTTTTGTCGATAATTTATGATCTAGTTTCACTCCCTTGCAGGATTGCACTTCATCCAGGGACACACTGTATAGTTATCCATTTTCAACGTGTTTCGCATTCAATATTAAATAATAATATCCATTAAAACAACGTAATAGAAGAAAATAATATTGGAAGTAAGCCTACAATACAAATGACGAGATGTCTGCAAAATTATAATTTTCCGGCTGTTTGAAGACAATGACATCGAATACTTGTATTGTTTTGATATTTCAGAGAGGTATTTAGGGGAGTAACGATTTATTGTTTCTACATTCGAAACAAAAAAAACAGTTTAAAACGTTTAAGATTATTGAACATAAGGTAAATAACATCTGATTTTAAATTAACTTATATTAAAGGATAGGTTAGGCCTCCACACAGCATAATACTCACAGTAGATTTGCCACAAAGGTATAAAAAACTTACCGCTATAAATTTCAGTAAGCCTCGCTTCAGACAGGATTTGGGGCTATAATTATAAAGTATCCTCAAAAACACATCCTTTTCGAAGACAACCTCATAAGACAACCTCATAACTCTACAAGTCAGAGTGAGTTGGTCAAGTCTCGTACCCTCAGTGCACCCCTGTTGATTCCTCCAACCTTTTCCTTCCGCTATAATATTAAGAGAAGCAAATAGTCGACTAATGAGCACTACGGTTCGGTATAAGACTTAACAAATGAATCAATTAGTGGCGAATTTTGTCCACGGTCACCGACAAAGGGTAGGCGAGGGCTCAGAAATGCGTGTTCGTTAATCATCCAACTTTTAATGAATCGCGTCGTGCACCCACTGAATGAGAATAACCGTTAAAGCATTTACAAGGACTATTGGCTCGGTCAAATTAATTAAGTGTGCTTCAGCTCACTTCGAAACGATCAATTCAAAAAGCATGTGACTGCAGAGGAGAATGCGGACTAGGGGTTAAAATAGGGATGAAGAATAGACAGCTCGTATAAACTGGTAAATTCATAAATTTAATTATCGGGCACGAAAATCACAGTACTACACAATTAAGATCGCCCTCTATTACATTGAGCCCTAGCATAGTTTGTAATATATAACATTTGTATTATAATGTTGTATTTAAAATCAAATCATAGGTAGGTACTATAACAACACTATGAAGTAATCAAAACACAATAGCTTTGCGATCTCAGCTTTTTAATAGCCTAATCTGTATACAGCACTTATACAAAAACATTGTAAAAAGTAATTCGTAGCACGTCACGTGAGAACCGGAACACTAGGAGATCACTGTCGATCTTTGCCGTTTGAGCGGTTCGAATCGCAGACGACAGTTTTCCATATCGCCAGTTGTCAGGCACTATGAGTCGTGCAGGCACGTCAGTAATTGAATTTTTCTGGCCGCGTCTGGCCCCGCTGTCTCGTTAGCCCATGGGCTGCAACCCTGTAAGGACTTCTATTCACGGTTAGGAAATGGGTCACGCGGAATTTAGGTTTTTTACGGAGTCTATATTGAAAAGCCCGCCGTGTGGTGACGGCAGACAAGAATACAATTATTATTGACGGCCGCCTTGGTCGAATGCTCAGATTGCTGGGTACTGGCCAAGAGGTCCCGGGTTCGAATCCTGGTAGGGGCAAACTTTGTGATGACCACAAATGTTTGTTTCCGAGTCATGGTTGTGTATATGTTTATGTAGTATATTTTCAACATTTATATACATAATTATATTAAAAATATGTCCGTCATCTAGTATCCATAACACAAGTGCTTAGGCTACTTACTTAGGGCTAGATGATAGGTGTGAGTGTAAAAAAAAATAATTATTTATTTATTTATTATTATTATTGACACCAGGCAAAATCTTTCCAGTTGGTGTCGTACAAGGCGACTAAGGATCAAACAGTGACGAGGAATGGGCAGTAGCGTTCCTCTTAGACCACCTAACAATGTACTGCAATTTTGTGCCCGACAAATTGCCATAGGTCGCCACCTATTACATGGGACCTAACATAATTGGCGAAACGTGGGTGCTAATTCACCTCTGCCTACCCCTTTGGAGATATAGTCATGATTTTTGTATGTATGTATATTGAATAGGGCATCTAGATTTTGTATTTTTTTTTGACAATTACATTGAATAGAGCATCTACGTACCTTTTTTAGTTACTCTACTGAAGACAATAATACTGGCAGCTAGAAGTGGGAACGGTTTCCAAGAGGTGGATTAACAATTAACTTGGTATAGATACGTTATCAGACTAGACGTCTGAAATGATAACTGTGATGACTAATCTTCTAAGTATGTTTTATTGAAAAATCATCATAATCAGTCGTTTACATTACAACCTGTAAATAATCAAAACGAAAAAATCGGCTGATTATTTCGTTTTGATCCCTTTACAGCGGCCGTGTATAACCCGGGTTAAAATAATAACAATGCCATACATCGAAATATACGCGAGTCCGTAAAGTTGTTTTATTTCAAATGTGTAGTGCTCGAGCAAATATAAGAGAACGTTATATTTTTGTGTTGGAGCCTTTGTGCTGGGGCACAGTAAATGATCCTTACATTCATAAATAAATGCCACCGGTTTATTTTCAGAGCGTAGGCACAGGGATTAACTCCTACATTTCCTTAACTATATTAGGTGTAATAGAAGGCGAGTCAAGAACAGCCTGTTTCATCCCACAAACATACATAAATCCAACCCCGATTATGTAAGTTGATTTCAGATGCTTTGATCTACCTGTCTTCCTACTCATTGAGAAAAATAGTAGAGTGACGTGTAGACCAACGAGTCATACGGGGTCCAGGAAAACCGGGCCGCCTGCCTGACACGAACCCTCTTTGGGTATGTTGTTGTTGGTGGTTTGCCCTCCACCATTCGGGTGCCCCAAGATTCTTATTGGTCTGCACCGGGCAATATCGTTTAGTCGACTTTTACGACACCCATGGGATGAATCGGGGCTGACCCATTCTACGTTATTTGTTCGCTCCCAGGCCAGCATAGAAAATGTAGTCGCATTTCATTGCTCAAAATGCACTGTATGCATCCTCCTTTATCCGCGTCGAATCCACGTAACTGTACAATCGGAACGTCAATCCAAACTTCGTTTTCACACTAAAAATACAAATTCAATTTCGGTCTCGCTGCTGCTCTAAGCCAGGATTGGTTTATAAAAATACAAACCACACGACAAGGTAACGCAATTAAGTAATATAGGAAGCCGGTAAAATGAAAATCGGGTTGTTTCGAAAGGCTTATTTTTCATATATATGTATAGCGACAACTCGGGAAGTTTGGCTGGTGACTACAGGAATAGAAATAGTTCTGCCGTGTTCTCATTAGGCGGTCGTATGTAGTTTTGGATTTAAGTTATAGTAAATGTAATCGTTATTTGACGGAATTTCTATTAGTGAGTTTAACTTTGGTAGATGTTGGCTTTATACTGTTTGAGGAAGCCGATTTCCAAGATATAGTATGATCCATATTATTTGCGTCACAGTGTACACAACCAAATTCACGTCTTAATAGTACCCCCTTCCTAAGAAGTCGTTAATAAAACAAGGAAATTATTAATCAAAGTAAATAATAGTGAAGGGCTACAAATAGAAAATAAATACTCCATTTCAAACCCACGAAGGCTCCTACAATTCATTTATTAATATCACAATCCTCATTCATTTGGAGTAAATGAAAATACAATTTCCCCAAATGGGCGCAAGTCTCAAAAACGTGTTAGAAATACAATAACAACGTTGTGGAAATTGCAATACCGGGAGATTTTCCGTATGACCTAATCAGTTTACGTCGCGGAACGGAGACGAATTAAGTTGGCTAACGGCTTGTTACGGAACATTTTTCAATTGGCTCGGGCGAGAGTGGAAAACTGAACAATTGTGTCGCGTCGGACGTGACTTGTGGAGCTCATGCCCGAGCAAAGTTAGCATACGTCATTCGCATGTAAATGGCTACGTTCATAAAATATTTTTCACTTCTCATGCTCTGAAAGTGCTCATTTGTGCAGGATATAGGCTGCACAAAATCGAATTTTGTGCTCTAGAGCATTAACGTATCTACTCATAAATGTGTTTATATTAAGGCAAAGAAAATGAGCCATGCAGCCAAACACAATGAGAAATTCAGAGATAGAATTTGTTATTTTTTAATATTTACTTATATTTATTTGCCTAATGTGTTTTTTTAGATATAAAAGATATTAAATTTTTTATTTAAGTAGGCACGGTAGGTTATTACATTAATTTACGAAAAATATTATTTCAAAATTAATTTAATACTTGGCTGTATAGGTCTGCAGCCCAAACCTAATATCACTGGGAAAAACTTTTCCTTCGGTATCCAAAACTGTACTAATTTTAGTTTGAATTTTAAGAAATGTTATGATAAACTACTGTTTTATTTCCTCGCAATCGAAGTGAAAAGCAGAGTTTCTAACTCGTCCACAAAACCATTTTTATCCTCGACATTACTATCAGCCCTCGCCTTCGGCTCGAGCTGCTAAAAGTCTCGGACAAAAATGATTCGTTTTGTGCACTTGATGGAAAATCTACTATTTCATCCCCCCATCTCGGAAAAAGCGTTTTTGCTCTTCGA
The DNA here is from genome assembly GCA_963931975.1 of Cataclysta lemnata. Classification (NCBI taxonomy): domain Eukaryota; kingdom Metazoa; phylum Arthropoda; class Insecta; order Lepidoptera; family Crambidae; genus Cataclysta; species Cataclysta lemnata. The sequence goes on along the minus strand of OZ008348.1, from coordinate 7,613,693 downwards.
TATCTGAGTTCAAAAGCCGTTTTTATCCTCTAGAGGATAAAGTAAATTTGAATTTAGAACATTATTAAGTTTGTGAATTCAAAACATCATTAAACCTATTTATTTCTACCTCCATGGTGCCGAAATTATCATGCAACCTATTTTAATTTGTTAAAAACTCTGACTCGGAACCTTCTTGGTATACTTTTTTGTAATTTGCTTTGTGTGCGCTATTTTCTTTCACGTCATAAATTTGTTAAAACCTTGGAGTTCCGAAGCGGTCAATCAGCTTGCGTCAATCTTGCTTTAAACATTTTGACTGTCTATAACGCTTGCTTGATTCTTGAGTCAAGCATTTATAAGCTTTTTAGGTCACTTTGATTTGTTTGACCTAGCAACGGAACAAAAACACGCAGAAAATCAACGTGTTTGACTCAAGCTGATTGACCGTCTCGGAACCCCATTAGGGAAGGTAATTTTTATTAGGTACTACTTACAGGTTATAATATGGCTAGTAGAAATTATTATGGTGTGTCTGGATGAATGTTGTGGGTGTGTCTGGGTTAAAGGGTGTTTTGTGGGTGTCTGAGTGGTTTTGGGTGGGTGTTGAGAGTGTATTTGGGTTGATGGGTGAGCGTTGTGGAAGTTTCTGGGTGAAAACAGAAACTGTTCTGATTGTATTTTACCATTTCCTCGTTGGGGGGGGGGGATGAAAAGTTACGTGTTGCAATCGAGTGCAAAGATTTTTCCCCTTGTGCTCTTTTGAGTCCCTCGCTAACGCTCAGGATTCTAATTTTTAAATTTTAGAATCCTTCGCTAACTCGGTCATCAAAATTGAGCACACCGGTTAAAAAGCAACTTTGCACTCACGTATAACAAATAAGTATTTAGGATCAGAAGCCGTAAGATAGTAATAAAAAGAAACACTTGACAATATCAACTTTAGCACTACAATAACACTTATTAAAATCACTCAGACACTTATTAGATTGCACACTGTGATAATCACGATAGAATTTATAAATACCGACTTTTAATAAAATCACTAAAGCAACCGAGAGAGAAGGCCAGAGGTGCGTCCGCTTCGGCGAGCGCGCTTTTCGGCTTTTATACTAAAAGCTGAGGGTAGGGATTTTCTTGGTGGCAGATTGCTTACAATATTAAGATAACGTAAAGTGTTTATGATTAATACTATATACTTAGTTATAGGGCCACTCCCTAGTCTACCCCTAGCAAATCACTGCGGTTAAAGTTCCCGGTGAATAGCAATAAGCTCGGCCCATCCTACCACTGTTTTCTATACGATAATGCCAAAAGCAGAGTGTGAATGGTATTTTAGTGGATGTTAAGCTCACCGGAAGAAAATGGCAGCCGCGTTCCGCAGATTCCGAAGCTGCGAATCACCGATAAAACTTTAACAATACCCGAGGCAACGCGCCCGCATGTAACCCTTTGAACACTTTCATAACTTTTAATTGCCCGAGTCACGCCTCGCATCACGTCGGCTCTGAATTTTGTATCTACAGGGTTATGTTTAAAACACCAAAAACCTCGCAGGAGTGATAGCTAATATCATAAGCAACAATGTTTGTCATACGACTTTTGATGATTCGCAAGATTTTACAAAAATAAATACAAATTTAATTTTCCGCTGTAGACTTCGACTTCAATAACTCTACGTACACCTACTTGCATCGGCATGAATGAAATCATAGACGATTAAATGTCACTACAATAAAAACTTAAAAAATAATTTTGCGTAATGTATTGCATTATATTAAAACTCATACAACAAACGTTGTTGTTTATGATGTTGGCTATCTTGTCATGGGAGGTTTTTGGTGTTTTAAAAATAACCCTGTTTACTTTAGGGCCTTCGCCAACTACTCTCGCGCTTCTGCATCGATACAGTCGCGAAGCGGTCGCTAGCTGTGTGCCCTCGCCCACGGGGCGTTGCGATACTGTCGCGCTTTTGTCGCGATGCAAACGCTATTCAGTAACGGCACAAAAATACCTGGGATCCGTACAGGTAAGATGGACTCCGTTGTGCCTGATAAATGGCAATAGGCTCGCCACCTATTACATGGGACGTAACATAGTTGGCGAAACGTGGGTGCTAGTTCACCTCGGCCTACCCCTTCGGGGATATAGTCCTGATTTATGTATGAATGTAAGTATTAAGTTCATTGTTTTTTTTCATATTATGTGTAGTTTAAACCCTTACCCAAAGAGGGTTGGTGTCAGGCAGGCTGGCTGTAAAACCTAAGCGAAAACCTTGATCAGTATGTATTGGCACGTTGTCATTCCAATCACTCTCTCCGTTCATTGGTCTCTCGACATGGCCCGTCTCTTTTCTATACATTCATTCATCACTAGCACCTTACTGTGTGATGGATGATATGAATCAAAAGGGAGTGGATAGCTTGATGACGTCTGACCGATATGAATGGAAGAGGAAATATACTGCGCCGACCCCAGATAGATTGGGAAAAGGGCAATGAAAAGTAAGTAGTTGAAAGAACTAGATGCCGTCTTATTTCAATTCTTAGACATTTATCTAACTTATGCTGTCACTAACTTCTTTGGGAATTTCGAATGCATTTTGCTCGTCCTTAGTTTCAAGTGAGTTCTGGACGGCAGAAGTGTTCACGGCACAAAGTTTGGCCAGCTGTAAGTTTAAACGTTAAAATGGACCGAGTTCGAATGTATATTGTACGTGTGGACGTTAAAATAATAGGAAACTTAACTACTAGATCGCTTATATAACTTAATTGACACGTTCATTAAATAATTACTTCTTACATGTGAAGATAAACAGCATACATTGTGATAAGCAAACGTCTATATAATAAAAAACAGAGCAATGTTATTCGTCGTACAAGGCGACTAAGGATAAATCAGTGATGAGGAATGGGCAGCAGCGTTCCTCTTATACCACCTAGCAATAGTACTGTGATTTTTGTGTCTGATAAATGGCAATAGGCTCGCCACCTATTACATGGGATGCGCATATTCGGCGAAACGTGGGTGCTAGTTCACCTCTGCCTACCCCTTCGGGGATATAGGCGTGATTTATGTATGTATGTATATAAATTGATAGTTTATAAAAACTCGTCAAATGACATAAACTTACGTTAGGATTGCGAACGACGCTGATGTGGTTTCGAGTCACGTATAAGGGCGTGACTTTATTATTTTGATATTTAATGACATTTTTTCTTTGTTATTATAATTATACACCAAACAAATACAAATATTAAGTACCATAAATCACTCAAATTGCTCCAACTATGTCAGATAGCATGTAATAGAGGGTGAGCCTATGACCATCTATTGAACTCGTAAGTAACAATATACTGTACAAGAAAGCGGCTGTTCTGATTTCAAATATGTTTTTAATTTTTCAAATCAAAATCAAAATTATAATATTTATTGTATTGTTGTATCGTTATTGTAACATTTGTTGAGTGATAGACAGGAAGCGGAAGACCGCATAAGAGATGGATGGATTGTGTGAGAAATGACATGAGTATAAAATCGTAGTGAATGAGGAGACGACAGCTAACAGGGGTGAATGGAAAAAAAGAAAGGAAGATGATGTAAAAGCAGTATCTATCTCGCAAAGACAGGTGATTAATTATTTAAAAAAATAGTAAGATTTTGTAGGCCCTATGTGATGGTTAAATACTGTCACATCAACCTCGAATTCCAATTGCCATGGCGATCTGTCGCAGAATCTTTCCTATTCCGCCGCTGCTCCAGAAGCGGGCTTCAATTCCGAAATCTCTAAATCCGCGGCCGTCTAGTTGCAAAGTAACAAATGTCTAGATCTTAAAGCGGATGTTTGTGAACATTTTTTCGCCACTGGAAGTGAGCGGCGAGATTTATTTTTTAAAGCCAGAGCAAAACACGGTCCCGAAATGACATTTTGATGGATTAGAAGCATCTGTCCGAACAAATGAGGTTTACAGAGATAAGGTAGCGTCATCTTTCACTTTTTGTTCGTTCCACGTTCGCACTCGGAGCTATTCTTCGGAGAATACCCGGGCGGATTTTATTTCCTCTATAGAACGGTTACCAACATTAGCTCTTGTGATCAAAATGGTTTTGACGATTTTAGTTTGATATTGCTCTTGAACAAATCTATTCCAGTGAAATCTAATTGTAACAAAGAGCGAAAGAGCTGAGCATTAACATTCTTCTTTGATAAAATGGGACATTTCTGATATCAGTGTTCTGTTTAAGCTATGCTATGCAAATCATAGATCTGTTAAGCTTAGAATAGAAATAAGCCAACAAAACAGGCACAATATCAATAAATAAAATAAAAACAGTATTAATTGCAGACAGGGCACTACAATATAAGGTGCTTCGTCGTATGAAGAGGAGCACCGCACTCACACTCCGTGTTGGATGGAATCTTTCGAGTCATCCCACCTGAACAGATTGTCCTTAGTACGGCCTACATTCGTCCGGAGCCTATTTGAAGACTAACAGGTAGCAAAGCCATAACCATAATCTTTCTATGGCCCAATCTCCATAATATATATTCTTTCATCCGCAGGGAAGGCCCGTGCCCTAGCAGTGGGGACATTGAAGTGCTGGTGATGATGATGATGTTTATGGTGATGAGGCAGCAATAACAATCTGTGTCCCATCGGGGGATTCTTAGGCGTAGTGACAAAGGACGGAGAACTAAAGAGCCCGGAATATAATAATCATCACCGCTCTTTAATGCCCCCACTGCTGGGGCACGGGCCTTCCCTATGGATGGAAGAATATAGAGAGATTGGGCCGTAACTCACCACGCTGACCCAATGCGGGTTGGTGGGTATTAACGACTGCAGATGCAGCCGGGACCAACGGCTTTACGTGCCGTCCGAAGCACGGAGGAACTCGAGTTAATACATTTTCAGCACCAATGACCCGTCACCGTTGCTTAGTTTACGCAATCGCAGGCTAAGCGCGCTATGCCACTGCCCTAGCGAGCTCCTCCTTCGATATATGCCGGTGAAATATAACTGAAGGATGGATTGACTTGACTTAACTCCAAATCACTCCATTGTATCATCGTCAATTTGTCTAAAAACGTACATAGCTCCCATATGCAAAGCAGCGACGCTACGAAAATAGTAAACAATTTTCCAAGTAATCTCAAAAGCTTCTTATTAAAATGAAAGGCAGCGAGGTCTCCCGCCTCCCGCGTCAATCATTTTAATAAAAAGCAAGGCCACCTAATATTTTATTTATTTCTATTAGCGTTCTCATCAAAGCAGAACCAACAAACCGCACAGGCTATGGGAGTAAACAGAGTGAGCTCTTATTTTTTTGTCGCATAGAAATATATTTTTTATACAACGTGAGAAAATTGGACGAACGAGCTATCGTACACCCGAGAATTTTTCTAGAAAAAGGACAGTGTACATTATATCGTTGGTAAGATTTTATCATACACCAAAGAAAAGTTTAATTCATATTTTCTGGAGCAAAGCTAGACAGACAATATACGAATATACTTGCCTCCTACTACATATTCCCCTCGCCAGTCTTCAAAGGAATGAGATTATGAGCACTCCCGTCTTCTTAAGTTATTGGAAAATATACTACTGATGCTGCCATATTGCTGTGCCAAATATTATATGACAGCTAAAATTTTCAAAATAAAAATATAATATTCTTAAGGTTCTGTACACAAAACTGCGACGCGACGTCCCATCGTAAAAATCTGCGAGCTTGCACGCCGCATCGCAATTCGCATCGCCAATTCCTTCGATTTAATTTTTCTTTGTTTCGCCGCCTTGCCGCACCAAATCGCATCGCAGATTTCTGCAATCGCCTTGTATGACACCCACGGGAGAGATGGGGGTGGTGACTATTGTATTCTGCTCTGCCGTCACCACCACATTTCGAAATTTGATGTATTTCATATTAGTTATAAAGTAGGTTTCTAGATAAGAACCTACTTACCACTTTGCTTTGATTAATGTAATTCGAGATAATAGATTAGGACCTATTTGTCAATATTTTAAAGGTAAGTTAATTTACAGTGATTTACATTTGAATCAACCTTAAAATATTGAAATAAACAAAATGTAGCATATTTTTTAACCTGACATAATACACAGTCATTATTTTATATCACAAAAAATTGTCCGCTGGATGTACGTTAACGTTCGACTCCTGTATATTTAACAACATATTGGCCATTTATGAGGGTTAGTACCTATAAGAGAACCCTTTTTGAGATATAAAGTACCTTTGTAGGTACGTAAAAAGAAATTTCTTGTTAATTGTATTGGAATTGCTTGTATTGCATACCCGATTTAGCCAATATTAACAGAGAAGCCAGTAGCGTGTGTGAGTAATTGCTATTCGCCACCCCATCGATTGCTCTGCGCCGAACTAATGCATATCCATTAGTTCCAAGTGCTCAATGTAACGTGCTTTTGATTTAGAAAATGGACCAATTCAACTATGTCTGTGAACAAGGCTGATTTTGACTACACTTGGGAGCAAATAAATCGAGTTTTATTGTTCTGTCTTCATAATAGAAGCCCTTGAATGTCCGCCTGGATCGCCCTTTTCTTCAAATAAGAGAATAAAGGAAGAATGGGCCCTAATTCACCACGCTGGCCCAGAGTGGATTGGTGGGTATTAACGACTGCAGATGCAGCCGGGAACAACTTCCCTATATTCTTCCATCCATATGGAAGGCCCGTGCCCCAGCAGTGGGGACATTAAAGTACTGGTGATGATAATGATGATTTGATGTGGGAATATATAAACCTTTGGATTTAGATAGATAGTTGTCATGTTGTCAATTCTAATTAAAGTTTGAGAGAGTTTAAAACAACCTTCGTTAATTGTCTTGTATAGAGTTGTTGGCTGCCTCTTATGACTTAAATTGTGTTTCAGTAGTCGTGATAAACTTCAAGTAAAACAATTTATGCGTATTCAATCATCCCCTTAACATAAATGACGACGTTAAAAAAGCTTTTTGCCCATTCCAACGCTCTTTTGTTACCATGGCGCCAAAAGAAACTTTATCAGGCATAAACAGATAACGTCTAGCTTTTATGTACAAGGAACTGAACACAGTTTGAAGTATTATAATGAAAGTCTATTGTCTTATTTACAGTAAATTAGGTTACGAGCGGTGTTATCTTTCGAGTGACGTGGGATTAGCATAAGCAAATTCGATCCCTCCAAACACCACTGGGATTTGTAAGCTCGTTTTAATTCAAGTTGTCTCTATATATTTACCGTTACGCGCCGCACTTTCATCCTATTAAAGCACACGCCCATTTAAATAATTGGCAAACAGGACCCCTTTTTATTTGATTTAGCCTATATAGAGGAATCAACACTTGTTTGAATCGATTTTAACCCGGATAGCCTCATCAGGTTTATTCGATTTCGTTTCATTCGATTTAAATGTTATACCTTTCGGATCTGCTGCTGCCATTATTTGAAAGTTAATGAATTGTAATTGTTTAAAGTTCCTTATAAAACGTAGTCTGAATCGGACTCGAATATTATTTAGGCAGGGTCGTATTCCGATATTGTTGGCACATAATGCTGGGTATTATTTTCTATGTGCAATACAGGTAGGTCTCGTGTAGTGAGTCTATTGCCATCTGTCGGGCACAAACATCGCAGTATATTGCTAGGCGGTACAAGAGAAATACTGCTACCCATTACTCATTGCTGTTTTTACCCTAAATCGCCATGTACGATATCCGCGGAAAAGATTGGTGTGGTAACAATTGTATTCTGTTCTGAACGTGCACACGGTACATCATCTACGTCTATGCGCAAAGTCCCTCCGAATCTGCCCCTGTCGCAGTTTTAATGACGGCGCAAGAAGTCTGACTGACTTTCCATTGCGACTCGATTTTAATTAAAAAACCACCACGCTCAGAGCGTGCCAGACAAACGGGCGAGTTAGACCGCGCCGCCACTGATTTCGCAGTTAACTTTTTTATTCCCGCTTAATAAACGTGAGCTGATACCGCTCAGATTAAAGCTCTCCCGTATTACTGTTGTATTTCCAATTTCGCAAATTCTCTTTTCGCAAGTCCTGAAATTGTAATGAAGCTTTATCTGTGCGGCTTAACTTTTTTACTTTAATTGTGAATAGTGCTTTTAGGTTGGCATTAAATTCCTTGGCACTAAATTCTAGCCGGTTGCAGGTTTTGGATGGTGGTATTATATCGGACTGTTTAAACGATAAGCTATTTGAATATGTCATTTGGTATAGAGTTAGTAATTCCGTAATAATGTGTCGAAAGCAGAGCAATTGACTTTTACAAATATTTATACGGAATACCAGGAGTATACATGCACTGTAAGATAATTGTAGTCGTTGGATTGGATGAATAAAAAAGGAGTGGATGGCTTGATGACGTATGACCGATATTAATCGAAGAGGAAATATAATGCGCCGGCCCCAGATAGGCTAGGAACAGGGCAAAAAGAAGAAGTACTGATATATAAAATATATTATGTTATTTAATCATCACTATTCGTGTCAGAATATTTATTGTAAACGTTAAAAAAGCAGATTCCAAAGAATTTTGTTTTCGGCTTAAGTTGTCGCTTTCATAATTTAACAATAACTGCTGCCATTAACTATCCGGCGGACTTAAAATATGCATGAAGGGGTATTAATTTAAATTGTGGAGTAACTCGTATAAACAACTGAGATTGCGCATACAGTATATTAATTTGTAGCTTAATTTGAAGTTTAAATGAAAACAAATAACCCTGTAACATATAACTTGAAATAATTAACAAATAATCTTGAACAAGTTTCGGGTCCGATACGCCAAGTTACATAAGAATGTTCTAATATCTTGTGGCGAGTACACGGAAAATAGTTTTGTTATGAAAGGCTTAAGGAGTATGTCCCTAAAATTGTCTAAAATATAATCTGCATAAAATACATTTCTGGATTTGTCATGACAAACAAGACAATATAACTGTGAAAGCGCCATGTCATAAAACCATCTCCAGCTATCGATTCCGTTGCTATTCAAAAAGATACCTTATTCAAATGAGAACAATAAATTTTCTGCTACAGAGTTCATTTATCTGCGATTCCCAAATAAAGTGCTGAACTTTGGCAACAATTTGATGAGGGTACCATATAATTGACACTTTTATTATCGTGTCAATTTCTCTTGGCACCTACGCCAGAGCAAAAGGTATGAAACACTCAGTTTTTTTAATTTTGACCGGTGATATCACAGCCCATTCTACTGTGTTTGTTTACCAACTCTATTTTAGTAACCAATATTAATGATGATAATAGTATATTCTGCGACAGTTGCTAGTTTATTTTTTATACTACGTAGCTCTAACTCTTATCCATCCATCGCTTCTTCGGTCTTCCTCTCATTCTAGGTCCATCCACATCCAGTCTTAACATATTTACCTGACTATCACCATGGTGTTTTCTTAGTAAATGGCAATACACATGCCTGTAGCAGGCACACTTGCATAAAAGCTCCTTGCCATCTACTATGACATGCTAACTGGCATGCCTGTATCTGCCACGCAAGTAGATAGCACATCATTTGATTTAATGGCATGCAACATGGGGGAGGGACGCGAGGGGCTACAGAACTGGAATGTGTCAGTGAAAGTAGCGACTAGCTTAGTTTACATCTTGCAAATACGTCCATATAATGACGCAAATTGCATGCAGGCTTAACATGCAAATGTATTACACATTGAGCCAGTAAGTTCTAGGTACCATTAACAAGCATGCACGCCACTATTCCATTTTACAGGTATCTGTATCGCCAACATTTACGACAATTTCATATATTTTTATTCAGTCAAATAGTTTGGCCACTTGTCTCAGAAAGTCTCCCAATGCTCCCAACCCCACGTAGGTAAATGTGATGTTATACTTAACGAACTCAAAAATTAACGTTCCAGAATGCTTTTATAATAAACTCTGGGATTACTTCTTCCAATTTATAGCTCTATCAGCTTTAAGAGAATTATAGATTACCTGAATCATCCCGATTTGCAGATCATGGGTTAATTAAATCCAGCTACTAAATTTCGTAACCATTAACTATGAGGGACCTCATTTATTTCACACAATTATTATGAAAGCATCATAATATTATGCTTAATGTCCATAATATTATACAAGTAGAGAGTAATAAATTTCTAGTCTTTCTAAATAGAATGACTCGATATGTTTTTATTATACGCGAACACTGTGCCAATAAACTCATAAAGCAAAGAAAAAGAGGTCAGAAAAATATCTAGAACGTCCTGCTTGAACGAGTGGTATATTTATTTAAAAAATTCTGTAAATTGTAAAATATCTCAAGCTGAATTTCATAGCTATAGTAATCGATCCGAGGTTTAACATTACTTTAGTTTATATGGTAAGTACTGATGGTTAATGTGTCATACAGAATTTACCTCTATATCCCATTCACTTGGGTTTGAGACAAAATGTAAACAATCTTGATATGCTATTCGATTTTAATTTTAACAATTTTATATAAATGTTAGAAAAATTAGTACAAAGATTTTGGTGGTTAGAAAAAGAATTTAGAAAAATTATGATCTTGAGGCGGGAAATGTCTTGGGTGGCCGAGCGGTCAGGCACCTGTCCGGATAGTAGCGGACGCGGGTTCGATTCCTGCCTCAAGATCGAAATTCTTTTTCTAACCACCAAAATCTTATCTTGATATGTTTTGATAATATATAATGTTTTTCAAAACATTCTAAATATCACCATCATCAGTTCAGCCGAGAGACGCCCACTGTTGAGAATAGGTCTCCCCCAAGGATCTCCAAACCAGTTGGTCCTCCGCTGCCCGCGTCCAGCGGTTTCCCGCGACCACCTTGTGGGGGGTGTTCGTGGTGGAACGGCATTAGGCCAAATGTCAAATACATCATCAATTATAGACAAATAAAACCGTTAGCTGCTTTGAAATATTTGTGTTACACATTTTTATTTTTGTATTTTATATTAAAAGATATAAAATACAAAAACACATCAAGATTGGTTACATTTTGTCTCAAGCCCAAGAGAATGAGGTATTAAAGATATTATGATGAACGAGTCAACGTTTCATAAACGGAATCAGCTACTATAATTACAGCCGACGTATTTACTGAATCACAAACATTATTGGAACTACTTCCATGTTGTATGTACCAAAGCTTGCGTTGTGACGATTTTAGATTTGAAATTATATGTGGAATAGGGCATTTGTCTGTTTGCGTAAACAAGCCAATTACCCGTAGCAACAGAGATAGCTCACGGCAGTAATAATTGCCAACTGAGAGAAGTCTGGTACTATTGATATTTACTGTGTAGTAAGCGACAGCTGAAAAAGGGGATTACTTAGTTAAAAGGACTAACTAAAAACATTGCTTTAAGTTATGAAGACATACTTTCACAAAGATTTTTGTGGTTAGAAAAAGTTCGAAAAAATATGGTCTTGATGCGGGAATCGAACCCGCGTCCGCTGCTATCCGGGCAGTTGCCTGACCGCTCGGCCAACCAAGACACTAATTAACTTGCCGAAATTCTTCTAACCTTTACACTTGACGTTCACAATAATTAAAATCCAATTTAAGCAAAGCTAGAGAACTTTACTGAAATACTCAGAGAAATTGTGTGTTCTAAATTTAAGGCAGACAGACTTACTATTACTGTTGCTGGGTTGAAATTTTGAGTTGTATTTCTCTAGTATTTAAGAAATTAAAAGCTTAGTACTGACCTGCTGGGTAACGGAAATACGGTTCCTAATGCTTGATGCGAATGTTAGGTACATTATAACTCGTAACGTTGTTCAGTACCCAGCTTAAGAGAGAGGAGATAATAGATTATAACATAAACGAATAAGGGCCGGTTTCTTGATGCATAGTTAACTCAACCAATTGTTAAAAAATTGTTCTGATTTCTGATAATCAGCCTGATATTAAACCATTAGTAACGATTTTTAACGATTGGTTGAGTTAACTATGCATCAAAAAACCGGCCCTCAGGAACCAGCTAGTGCCTTTTACTACCGGTTTTAATACGACGGACGCAACACTAGCCCCAAAAGAATCACCATTACGCTAATTGGCGAAAGGTCCAACTTATCAGTTTTCCGCTTCGGTGACTGATTAACGATTTACGAAAATAACCTTTGGCTCGCCTGTCCGACATAGTTCGGAATCAACCTGGTGAAATATGTCCGTGGTGGAACGGCATTAGGCCAAATGTCACCAAGATACCAAACAGCGCATGTCGGAACAGATATTTGGTGGGGATTTACCCCTTTTTTTATTACAAAGGTTTTATGTTTCATACCGTATTATTATTATTTATAGTAGACGGCTGGTTTGGTCGAATCTTCAGATCGCTGGACGTCTGACCGATGTTAATGGAAGAGGAAACATACTGATAAACTGGAAACAGGGAAGGAGGAAGTAGAAGACTCCTGTTAGCTGTCATTTCCTCATTCACTCCATTCGCATTCATGTCATTTCTCACGCAATCCATCCATCTCTTCTGTGTTCTTTCTCTTCTTCTCCATCCCCCAACTTTCATTTTTATCACTCTTTTTATATTATGCTACAAATATTGTTGTGCATATCTGTTATAGATGTAAACCCTAGATTTTCGTCTTATGTGATTGTTCTTGTATAATGCTGTGTGGTTACATTGTTGATGTGCCTTAATAAATGAAAAAAAATATATATTATTAAGTATATTAAAAAAATCCGTCATCTAGTGTCTTTATCTCGAGTGTATAACTACTTACCTTGACCTACATGACATGTGTGACTGTAAGAAATACAATATTATCTCCATATAACTTATTAAAACTCTCTTATTTGTCGCTAATAATATAACGCTTCTATAATATCACTCAGAAGCCGCAACCCAACCGCACTATCCAATATACTCCTCACGAAATTCTACAGAATCTCCGTACGCGGGCTTACAAAAGAGTCGAGCGACAGAAATCGACGGTCCCAAAAAGTGGCGAGCGAAAAAAATTCACCAGAGACAAAGCCCCGAGCTTAGATAGAGTTTGAGGAGGGTTACAATAATGGACATTTTTGTAGGCGACGCCTCTAATGATTCCGTTTCGTTCTACGCGGATAGCCTTAGGGCCGGCGCAGATTGGCGGCACGGCATGGCAATTTTTAGGCGACAAATAAATTTATAAACTATTCGATTTTAATTTTAACATTATATAAATGTTAGAAAAATTATTACAAAGATTTTGGTTAGAAAAAGAATTTCGAAAAATTATGGTCTTGATGCGGGAATCGAACCCGCGTCCGCTGCTATCCGGGCAGGAGCCTGACCACTCGGCCAACCAAGACACTAATTAACTTACCGAAATTCTTCTAACCTTTACACTTCACGTTGTAAGCCAACGGGTACCCTCGCAATGTAGAAATACTTATTCGACATTCTTTTTCTAACCACCAAAATCTTTGTAAATAAATTTATAACTAAAGAGTATGAAAAAAAGTTAAAAATTCAATCTTAAAGGTCGTAGGTACAAAAACAATGCCGTGGATTTCATAGGTATGCCGTGTCGGCAGCCTCCGCATGCCTCGGCATCCCTTGGCAGTCTTCGCGATACCGAGAGATAGCGCGACAAGACAAGACCTAAGGACGCTTCGGCATGCCGAAGGACACCGCGGCACGCTTAAGGATACCACGGCATTGTTACCCCCAGTGTGCGCTTACATGTAGGGATGCCGAAGGATCCCTTGCCGTGCCTTGCCGCCAATGTGCGCCGGACCTTACGCAATAAAGGGGCAAGCGCAAAAAAAAAGATAATTCTGACCTGGAGATCGCAAAAACACTGGGCGTTAGCGTTGTATTGCATTTTGTCAACGTTTTTCTTTGTGGTGCTTAAGTGAAGTTGTTTTATAGAGGTCAGCCGATCTAGTGCTTAGGTGTGGAGAATCCTAATCTGTTTATAATTACAACGAAACAAATAAACATACCTTAGTCAAACATGAGTCAGCATTGAAATCTGAAAAGAACTTTATGTAAAAAAAGACCAAGGGTGGGGTAAATAAGACGTAATAAAGTTGTAATATTAGAGGTAGGCTGCCCAAAGCGGGTATGGTTCATCACAAATCATTTTAAAAATTGGTATTCTGCATTCTGTATCACATTGTATGGCAGAGTAAATTACACCAGTTTTCACAACCACCTTTCCTGTGGGTATCGTAAAAGATGACTAATGTTTCTTGACCCACGAATAACACGTACCCGGGGATGACCCGCGGCCTCCGCGTGATGAAACCACCCTAAAAAGAGTTCCCTAGGTGGAGAGAATATCAGTCATAATACCTAATCTGAAAGTTTACTTTAATTGAGATTTTGCCCATATAATTTACATTTTATGCATAAAATCCATGCCCTATTAATAAATATTAATGTACAAATGCTTGGTTTTCAAAAATGTCTCGTTTCTGTTTTAGACGAACCAAGCAATAGGTACAAGGGCGTTCAGTTAAGCCATTTCACGAAGAAAGCCTGTATTGTACTTTTGCCATGTCGCCTGTGTAAATAGCGCAAAAACTCGAAGCTGTAACCTAACATTTCCGTATAAATGTTTTCGCATTTATTCGCACATCCATTGTTGGGATGGGAAAAAAATAATACTTTCTTTTTTCAGTCGGTGGGACCTATTGTTTTGTTGTTGGGACCTTTTAGCATTCAATTTTTCGAGCATGCCGATTCCCCCTATAGATACGTCTATGTTGGGATTTATGTTTTACAAATACGAACGAGTGTGAGCTGCACATGAAAAGTGAGCGATATCCAAAGGCTGCTGTGCTAGGGGCAGTGGTGATGGACGTTTCAATGGCCGAACCATCGACACGGTGTTAGCGATATAGAAGGTAAGTGCACCTGGAATAATTGGATTAAAGTACGCAGTGGCTCACCGCCTATTTCGTTGGGACTTTTGGAGTAACATATTATTGTTATTGCAAAACGAATCCAGTCATGGCAATAATTAACACATACATACACCAATCACGCCTTTTTACCCTGAAGAGGTAGGAAGAGGTGTATTATCACAAAGTTTTACCAATTATGTTGTTAGGTCCCATGTAATAGGTGGTAAGCTTATTGCCATCCATCGGGCACGTTAATCGCAGTATTACTACGTAACTATTACTAAAGAAGTATTACTAAAGACGGTCTTAACACTTATTCGCCTTGTACGATACCTGCGGGAGCAATAGGGTGACAATTGTATACTCACCACACGCGGCTTAGAAATGTGATTTTGAAAAGAAAATGGACGAACCTGTGTCCTTCGCGATCCGGGCTGAAGCCTTTATCATTCAGTGAACCAGAACTTCCTGGTTTTAGTTGACTGGACCTATTTTTATTTGTGATATTTTTTAAAGATTTATATTATTTTCAATTCATTATTTTTGTAATGTTCAAACAACATAATTAAAACCGCAAACTTTTCAACATTCGTTTAGTTGTAGATATAATAACGATTGTTAAATATGACCATTTGTCATATTATTAAAATTTGTTTGTCACCTAATATACTGCAATGTTTTTGGATACATCTTTGAATTGAAGCCCTCGCGAGGATTGTATTAACATATCTCAAGATTACAAATCCACACGAAAATATGTTTTTATATTTATTATGTGCTCATCTCTCGTTGGAAATGAAGGAAAATGATTATTTTACCAGCGCTGTGTGCGTGATACATTTTAAAACCTTTATTCTGTGATGTAATGGTACATTAATATAAATTAGGCCTGTCGTGTGTGACGGACTCAAGTAATCCAATTAATTGTGTATTTGCTGCGACAGATTTCCTGCAAACATTATTACCGGATATATGTTGTTCGTAAGGATAAATCAGTAATGAGGAATGGCAGCAGCGTTCTTCTTATACCACCTAGCAATGTACTGCGACTTTTGTGCCCGATAAATGGCAATAGGCTCGCCACCTATTACATGGGACCTAACATAATTGGCGAAACGTGGGTGCTAGTTCACCTCTGCCTACCCCTTCGGGGATATAGGCGTGATTTATGTATGTATGATTTATGTATGTTGTTCGTCTTCGGATCCACGGTGGTACTCTAGCTTCGCAATCTAGATCAGATTGCTTACTGAATCTGTTTTGCACAACTTTAGACTTCAGTTTTCTTATAAAAGTAAAACCCCTGAGAAAATTCAACGGAATGTAAATCCAATTTCGCTTGACTCCTTTACAAAGTAAGGTTTATACACGAGTGAAACCTTATTTTAGGAATTACAACTCGATACTGCCTCAGCATTTTTTCCCCACATTCATTATTTATGAATGACGTCCGCATTACGGGTTGCTGTCTGTGCCCACTCAGAGAGGGTTAATTAACTCCAATAGGGGCGCGCTGGCCAATTTCTATACAGGCTTGAAAGGCTGTTTGATTGAAAAGACCACCTTGCAGACATGCAATACATAATGTCTAAGCACGGTGAATAGACTAACACAAGCCGTGGAAGCGAAAAGGGTGGGTATTATGAGAAAAAACGATTTTGAACTTTACACTGGCAGACCTGTCGATTGACGAGTTACATTGGAAAAGCTCTGAGTCAGTTCCTACATGAGGAGCAATGGTAGCGTGGTACTTCGCTCTTATGTTCTACGAGGCTAGGGGTAGCGAACTTTGTGTGGGATGATTGGATAGCCTGCCAGTTGTGAACGAACCGCAGTCGGGGAGCTACGCGTATTTGACTTGCAGAGAACGACGTTCGTAACAAAGTTTCGTGGCAAAGTCCCAGTTGAGTTTATGCAGTTATTCAATCATCAATTTCAAGACACACCAATTTGTACATATTGTGTAAATTAAGGTAAGCGCGAATATATATAATTATTGTAACGTTTTATAGACTTTTATATTTTTTTCTAATGATTTAATTTTTGAGTTTTTGTTTTTGATATTTGATATTTTTAGTTAAATACAGTTTCGATGGACGAATTTCTCGACAATATTGCCTGTTTATTAGCTGGTTTGGTCAAATGATCAGATCACTGACTAGAGGTCCCGGGATCGAATTCTGGAAGAGGCAAATGTTTGTGAACAACACAGAAATTTAATTTTATTAACGAGTTATGATTGTTAAAATGTTCATGTAGAATATTACAAATATTTTTATGTGTCTATAATTATTATATATAATAAAAGAAATATATCATCTATTATTCATTTATGCTACTTGTTTGAATTGAATGTAAGAAATATTATTGAATATTTTTATAATATTTTATTTGAACTTTTTAAAAATACATTTAAAAAAATATTATAATAATATAATTATGTGGTTCTATAGCGCAACATAGAGTAGAAAACTGGCAAACATCTAATTTATAAAAAAATATGTCAGACTTAAATGCAAAATGTGAATTTGTGGCCTAAACTAAGTATTATTCAAAAATTTTCACACAGTTTTTATTTATTTAGGGGATCGTCTAGCTCTAGAATTTGAGTTATTAAGTTCTGCACGAATAGTCGGGACGTGCATACTTTATAAAGCGTGAAGTTATTTTTTTTTGTTTTTAATCGTTGTAAGATCAAATTTAATGTGGAAAGTTTCTCCCGACATCCTGAATCATGTAGAATGTTTTTTTTAGTAGAGAGTAGAATTTTCTTCCATCGGCACTTAAATATAATAACTGACGCTATTCAAATCCAAATTATAAATTTATTATTTTGTTACCCTGTTGATACGTTTAAAGAAAATTACTGATATTGTTGTACATGAAAATTTGCCGGCAACATTACAACCGCCATTCAATCACCTTCTACGTTGTAGAGAAGTCTACGGCTACGTTAATCAACTATTATGATCTCCGATGATGATGTATTGGCAATCATCAAGTTTGGGCTACACTATGAAGCTTCACTTCATACACATTGTATTTACACTTAAGCTAGAACACTTTTACATCATATCATCTTTCACGCCACAAATCCAACTAACAATTTAAATAGAAAAAAAAATTAACAAAACAGCTTACAAGAATACAGTAATTTCGTAAGACACTTAATTTAGTAATTATGACTAAATACATAGTCATAATTACTAAATTAAGTACTATGAATTAATTTAGGTCTGTACAACTTAGCTTTAGGGAAAGTAATAGGAATATTTCTGAGCTAGTTAATTATTATGTCACGTCTGAATTGGACGACGACTTTTGAATTCGAAGCGTTTCTTTGATGTTTTATTAGGTGTTCAATTAGGTTAATTTACCTTCGCCTTGGTCATGAAGGTCATAGCGACAGCGGAGAAATTCTGGTAAACTTAACTTTAAAATAATTCAGGTCTCAATGTAGGTATACAATAGTTGATGTCTTTACTGCAGTGTTATAACAGAGTGCTTTTAAATATTAATAAATAAATAAATATTTTTCCTGTCACACCTATCATCTAGTAAAGTAGACCCAAAGTAAGTAACATAGGCACTTGTGTTAAGGATACTAGATGACGGACATATTTTAATAATATAATAATTATGTTTATAAATGTTGAAAATATACTACATAAACATAATATACACAATCATGACTCGGAAACAAATATTTGTGTTTTTCACAAAATTTGCCCCTTCCAGGATTCGAACTTATCGAATTAAGACCTCTGGGCCAATACCCATTGATCTGAACATTCGACCAAGCCGGCCGTCAAAAAATATATTGTTATTTATAATGTTTTATAATTAAATGTTTCGGCCTTCCCCTCGTTAAACGAGGGGAAGGTCGAAACATTTAATTTAGAATGACGTAAGGAACCGAATGTAGAAAACAAAAGGGAGATCATCATGAGGTCTAACCGATATGAATGAAAGAGGAAACATACAGCACCGATTCATATACCGGCAACATATCAGGAAGATGATGATGATGGCAGAAGAATTATATATAAATGATTAGCAAATTAGCATTAGTAATGAAATGATTCAAACGACTTTACGATTTTAATTCTCCTTCATTCTAAGGAATTTGTTCGAGCAAGGACAGGTTCCGATAACATCAAAACCGGGTCAGTTTTGTTATAAAATTTGCATGGGTTTTACCAGAGTCCCTTTCGTGTAGTCTAAATACATTAAGTGTTTATAAAGAGAGCTAATTAGTAAATGAAACCCTCTTAATTGAAGTACGAAACAGAAATAAGCTCAGGTTGAAAACGTTAACAGAATGGGACATGGCTAAACCCAACATAGTCTAGATATTATTAACATAAAGGTACACCCTCACCGTTAGTATTCACATTTAAATTAAGATTTGATTTCGAGCATAACGTTACAATAATTAGACAAAAAATTTACTAGATACTGTAATTGCTTTGTTAATTAATAAGAAGAAGAGATCCATGGCGCATTTGGACTGGGATTGCGTAAATAAAATAATATTCGCTAAGGCCGTCTTTGGACAGGTGGCCAAAAATATACTATCTCCAGTTTCTCCGTACTTCAGAAGTCCTGGGGGCCTATTCGAACGAACATCTATCCGTCTTTCTCACGCCACTGCGTGTTAAAATAAGAGCGACAAAGACGCAACGACTCGATCGAACGAAATAAACTTCCAAAGTAGCGCCTCTGGCTGCATCTGCACTAGTTAACATTATTGGTGTCACGAATAATTTAAAAAATGGGAGAAATTTAAAGTAATTTGTTACAGGTTTTGTAACTAAGAGTACATACCTATTGCATTGAATAATGCTCCAATCTGTTCACCTGCCCTGTTCGCAGTTTATTTGCGGTCGGCGCAATACGTTTCCTCTTCCATTAATATCAGTCAGACGTCATCACTCCCTTTGGATTTATATTATCCATCACACTCCTTTGTGATGTCGCTAGAGATTAATGAATTTATAAAAAAGTGGTGAAAATGCAATGATTCAATGCGAGTTTCAATATTTTAGCGCCGTCTATAGCGCCAAATGCGACGAAGAAGCTAAAACTAAATATAGTGTTAAGCGCGCCAAAACACATTTTTTATTCTACAACAATTATGCATACAGTATAATACATAACACTTTTTTCTCAATGTTTCATAATATAGTAAGTTGTGCAGGTTTTGAAACTACATAATATTATTGCACTGAATAATGCTCCAATCACTTTATCTGCCCTTTCCCAGTCACTAATTATGTTATTTATTATTATAAACGTAATTCGATTTTAATTTTAACATTATATAAATGTGCCGTGTGGTAACGGCAGAGTAGAATACAATTGTCACCACCCCAAATCTCTCCCGTGGGTGTCGTACAAGGCGACTAAGGATAAATCAGTAATGAGGAATGGGCAGCAGCGTTCCTCTTATACCTACCACCTAGCAAAGTACTGCGACTTTTGTGCCCGATAAATGGCAATAGGCTCGCCACCTAATACATGGGACCTAGCATAATTGGCGAAGCGTGGGTGTTAGTTCACCTCTGCCTACCCCTTCGGGGATATAGGCGTGAATTATGTATGTATGTATGTATGTATGTATAAATGTTAGAAGAATTAGTACAAAGATTGGGTTCGATTCCCGCATCAAGACTATAATTTGTCGAAATTCTTTTTCTAACCACCAAAATCTTTGTATAAACGTAATATTAACCCTTGCGTAACCCACACACAATAATTACAAGCAAATGCTTCCGGTGTGGTAATACCTTAGTATTGTGCTCCATCACGTAGGCGGCGAGGCTTAGGATAACATTTATTTAACATCTCAGTTAGGCTTCGCGTTTTATTTGGCTTCGTCATACGATATGGACAGTTTGCTGGCCCTTTGAAATCAGACTTGTGTTTGTTTAACTAGCTGCCGGCGTTTTAGGCACGTACTCCTGTGACAGTCGTGTAGATGAGTCTTCGATGCCGAATAACTTTTACTATTGCTATAAAAGTTTCAGCTTATTATGTTTCTTTTCATTTTTTATTGTAAAAGTCTAACATTATAATTATGTTTAAATATCTACACAAAATCATACTACGATGCTACGTGCTATGACATTTTCTAGTAAAAAACCAGTAGCAACTGTTACGGATTATGTAACCGATCATAGTTTGACACGAATAAAGAAAAGAAGTTACCTATATTTTTTATTGTATTATGAACCTTGTTCTCAAATTTGATACAAAGGTTCCGTCAAATACGTATAGTTCTTATCCTTGGGACATTAATATGTTAAAATATAAAAGGTTCCTAATAAAATTAGATTAAAATGAAAAATATTACCTTTACCTATTCAGCACACCATAGAACGGCTACAAACTTTGCTTTACAATATTAATTTATTGCTTGAATATTGAAGTTATTCGAAGGATCTTATACTATTTACGGAAACATAATTTTATTCTGCAGTAAACGATTTGGCACTGATTTCGTACATTACATAATATCTTTGCATAATGCTCTGATTCAGAATAATCTCATGCATAAAATACTGAGAATCGCTGAGAACATATTTTCTCAAACAGTATTATTTATCATAGAAACGTGGCATAAAATCATGTGTATTGTGTAGTTAGGTACATTATTTTACATACGTACATGAATCACGCCTTCCTTAGGGGACTAAGGGGTAGGCGGAAGTGTTTTTACATCCGCTTTTCGCCAATTTACTCTAGGTTCCATGTAATAGGGGGTGAGCATATTGCCATTCACTTAAGTCGCACTAATTTGCTAGATGGTGCACCAGGAATCCGCCCATCCTTTGTTAATTTTGTTATACAAAACTCTTATCCGGCTTGTACGACACCCACGAGAAAGGCAGGGGTGGTAATAGTTGTAATTTTTCTCTGGGGAATACAATTATTATCACCACCCCTGGCAGATACACTTTTTTTTAAATGTAAGGTCTTCTGCTTCTTCCTGCCCCCATATCCTGCTCATGGCGGGGCCGGCACAACATGTTTCTTCTTCCGCTCCTCTCCTTCACCAATTTATCACCCACCCCTCTCACTATTGTCCTGTTTTACACAATCATTTTTCAACACAATTCTTTTTACTTTTCAAACTGTAAGGTATTGTAGTCAAATTGATCTCTTTCGAAATTGCGATTTGCCTGACTGACACAGCTTCCTCTGTATTGAACATAAATTATTTTGAACTGTTTCTACCGCCTCGCTCGTGCGCCTCGCGTTGTTGCGGTAACGATTCTAATCCCACCTGACAAGGGCATTGCCCTCCCGGCTACAATTATCGGGGACTGTGTAACGCACCCTCTCTTAAATTTTACTTCATGTTTAATGTATCTGCCCTATTCGGGATTCCTTCCCAGGAAGTACAATTTAGGATATAATATTATGCTAATGTTAAGGTAACATTTGTGTCTGTGGATGTTTGAATGAGTAATTGACGGCACAGAAATAATTTTGGCAGTTTTAAAGTGAGACGAAAACGCAGTTTAAAAGTTTCGATTTAGAGGATTAACTGCCGCACTCAGAGACGTCAAATAACGTTAATGAGTACTAAACGTCAAAAAATGACAATTCAAAACTAGTTGCTATTCTTGCCGGGTCTATGGTCTAGATTTGAATGAAAATTTTTGACATTAAATACTCATTAAAGTTAATTGACGTCTCTGAGTGCGGCAGTTAGAGGTCTTTTTATTCAAGTCTGCTTGGCTAGCTATCACCATCTTATCAAAATTTATCCAATAAAAGCAATTTTTCTAGCCTTTTTTAGTTACATTCAGAAATGGTTACAACTATTTTACTTAAAACTTACAACATTGATTTACGTGACTGTAAATATAATATATCTACTTGTGTTAACAAAAAATAATCAACCCAAGTTTCTTTATCTGTACACGCGTAAAAATCGAAGTGTGTTAAGTTGAATAAATAACAAATTGCATTATTTAGGCCCTAAACTAAATGAATGCCGTGTGGTGACGGCATAGTAGACTACAATTGTCAACACCCCAAATCTCTCCCGCGGGTGTCGTACAAGGTGACTAAGGTTAAAACAGTGATGAGTAAGCAGCAGCAGCGTTCCTCTTATACCACCTAGCAATGTACTGCAACTTACGTGCCCGGTAAATGGCAATAGGCTCACCACCTATTACATGGGACCCAACATAATGGCGAAACGTGGGTGTTAATTCACCTATGCATACCCCTTCGGGGATATAGGCGTGATTTATGTATGTATGTATAATATGTAAACTAAATGGACATACTTGTATCACTCTTCGTGTCCATCTGGTAAATAATCCGGTTGCTTAAATCGCCTTTTGTGTAGAGTGTGGATAATATAAAAAAAGCTTGAAGTAAACGAGGAACTAACCCCCAAATACAGAAACGCTACTCAAATTTTGAGCACTGCTTATATAAAGTTAAGTGGACAGTACCTGTCAGAATTTGTATGGAAAAACGTCAATTTTGACTTTAGATACTTAAATGTTAAGCAGGACTCGAACTTTGAGTAGCGTTTCTTTATTCGGGGGTTAAGCTCGTGTTCATTAAAACTTAAAACAAGTAATTAAAAAATAGCCGACAGTTTAACTGCCGCACTCAGAGACGTCAAAAAACTTTAATGAGTACTAAATGTCAAAAAAATAGCGACTAATTTTGAATTGTCATTTTTTGACATTAAGTGCCGTGTGGTGACGGCTGAGTAGAATACAATTTGTCACCACCCCAAATCTCTCCCGTGGGTGTCGTACAAGGCGACTAAGGATTAAACAGTGATGAGGAATGGGCAGCAGCGTTCCTCTTATACCACCTAGCAATGTACTGCGACTTTTGTGCCCGATAAATGGCAATAGGCTCGCCACCTATTACATGGGACCTAACATAATTGGCGAAACGTGGGTTAGTTCTAGTTCTACTAGTTCACCTCTGCCTACCCCTTCGGGGACATAGGCGTGATTTATGTATGTATGTATGTATGTAAGTACTAATTAACGTTAGTTGACGTCTCTGAGTACGGCAGTAAGACAGTTCTTCCATACGATAAAATGTCAAAAACCGACGTTTATACAGGGCGTCCGACGGTCATGCCACACGGAGGGAAAGTATATTAAATATTGATATGATAGGATATTTTACTAAAAGAAGATATCGTTTTATTTTTAATAATAAGTAGAACTGCATTCACAGATTTTTTAAAAATCGCCTACCTCAACCAGGAATCGAACCCGCCAAATGTGATAGAAAAATTACTTGTATTTTATAATAGCGTTTGAAAGGGCTACTCATAAGCATTATTTTTTCCTAAATAACCTAGCATATTAAATTAAACTGAGATCATAAAATTTTTCATTTTATTTGAAATTTTGTTCAGGGAAATTTCCTCTGACTTGTAAGTACATGATAATAATAAAGCGATACATGAAGTGTAGTAGGTACTTGTATGCATTTCTTCATGAGCTCACAATTACCATGCAAATTTTCCTTCCTGGATCGGCACTTTTGGACAAATTAGATAGCCACCGAGATCCCCAGATCTAACCCCACTTGATTTTTTTTTATGGGGTTATGTAAAAGATTTAGTTTACAGGAACCGGTACAACAGTGTGCAGGAGTTACAAAATGAACTTAGACGTATTATTTCAAACATCCACCATGCAAAAATAAGTAAATCGACAGGGAGAGAAATTATCAAAAGAGTGAGAATTTGTATACAACAGAACGGATCACATTTTGAGCTTTTGATAAATTATTATTTTTTTAAAATGTAAAATGATAAATTTTATGATCTTAGTTACATATAATATGCTAGGTTATTTAGGAAAAAATAATGCTTATGAGTAGCCCTTTCAAACGCTATTATAAAATACAAGTAATTTTTCTATCACTTTTGGGGGGTTCTATTCCCGGTTGAGGTAGGCGATTTTTAAAAATCTGTGAATGCAGTTCTACTTATTATTAAAAATAAAACGATGTCTTTTAGTAAAATATCCTACGTTCAAAATTTAATACACTTTTCCTCCGTGTGGCATGGCCGTGGGACGCCCTGAATACAGGCGACTATTATTTAATAGTCGCCTGTATATTATTTAAACGCCGGTAGGTATTGGTGAACTCTAGCCACTGGTTTTCATCCAAAATCCAAATGAAGCCAATTTGATTATCGCCATCTTGACGCTGATGGCACTGGTGTACGAATGTACTGTTATGTCAAATACAAGTAACAAACGTCAAATTTAGTACCCTTGCCGGTCGAGGGGGCGCTTCAAATCTGCACAAAGCATTTTAGTAGAAGTATTCAGTCCAGCGTACTTGTATAATAGAGGTCAGACTCTAGCGTCAATGGCCAACAAACCCTGTACAAGCTCCTAAACAACTGCCTCGAGAAACCCGTAACAATGGTTCTGTATAATAAAGTGTCTAGAAATTCACTGCTCCTCAGCCCTTGCATTATGAACGAGCGGCCATAAACATAGAATCACCATCAATCCGAAGTGTCATAAAGTTGTTTGGATCGTTAATCTTGAAAGTGAAGGCTCCGGCGAAATCTCTTCACAACAAACCGAAACCGGCACGGTGATTTGAATCCCAATTGATGTAACTCAATTATGATAATTATTTTGTATTGATTACGCATTTTAAAATAATGTATACGATAATACATGTAATGAGCGCCGTGTGGTAACGCCATTTTATTCTTTAATTCTATCATATATTCTCCACATTCATTATCTGTACATTTGGAGACGAAAACTTTGAAAGTTTCATGGATTCAACATGCGGATGCCAGGTCCATAGTGTGGCAAGAAGGAAAGCCAGGAGCAGCGTTTGTGACTCAAGTTTAGGTTTACGGGGACCCTTCACAGCATATCAATACTCACCTTCGCGACCTTGCCCAGCTATATTTGATAAGATTCTCAACAACACGATACAAAGCCGTGATTTTTAAAATTATTGTTGTACTTTACTAATTTTAAATACTTAAATAATAAAAGAAGCTGGCTAAATGTAGATTTCTGTCCATCTATATTGACCCTTTCTTCCATTTATGTATGAATCTATATCACAGAATGCAACGATACAAACTTGTGGTATGTTTCTTGCTGCAAACAAACGTTCTATTTTTCTTTGCAATCTGCGGTTAGCCATTCTGTTGTCTGTACATTCCGTTTTCCACAGATTCGAAAATTGCTCGAATTCCAGCAATAACGTAGCACCGGAAACTAAATTAAAAAGTCAACGTGGCAACTTTTGCCAGGCAAAAGGGAAAATTTCATAAATCCAATTTAAACAGACGTCCGACCACTTTCCCAGAGACGAATCGCTTAATAGCCAACAAAAAATAAGGCCATGAATATTGAATGTCTTTGCCTGTTCTAGAATGTAACAATACCTACAATCTGAAAATCAGACAAGAATTATGAATGATCTACGGTCCCTATTTCTAAATCTGTGTTTTTTAAGACACCGGATCCGAGGTCACTGGCGCGGTGGCTAGAGATCCATGGCGCGATGAATGAATGATGGTGAGGAACCCTGTAACATATAGGTCGGTTCGGATTACTAGAGGATAAATTAATAACATTATATTTTATTTATTATATATATTTTGTATTCATGATACTTTTTTTTATCTCGGACTAAGATTAATAAAGACCTAGCCAACTATTAGAGTAGTATGGCAACGACCATATTGTATCGACCCAGAATTATTTGTGACCTTTGGGAATCAAATGAAATTAGGATACTACCTAAACTATACCTAATTAAGAATTCAACGGATTTCGAACCATGTCATCTTTGCCACAAGGAAAACTTAGTGGCAACCCGATGCCAGTCAGATTCCTTGAAACACACCACACAAGGACTCAAGATACCACATGTCCTGAATTAAATTTATGTTGGCTACCGTCTTTATGGTACAGCGACTACTCTAGACTTAATTAACCGCACAACGGGGTTCGCAACCAGTGAAACCATTTACTCCAGTAAAATGAGGATCTTTATTTGACAAGCTCGATAGAGCGCAATCGGTTCGCTGATGAATAAGCCTGGCACGGTTCTCAAAGGCCGGTCATTTGATGTAATTACCTACAACACGGAAAATACTGATTTCTAATTTCATAATAATAATAAAGGCGTTTAAAATTGTAAAACGACTTTTGGCTTGTAGTATAAGGCGGAAATCCGCCAATAGGCTACTAAGTAATGTAAGAGGAAGGAAGCAATAGAAAATGTTTTCTTATATTTGCACGAGCACTACACATTTGAAATAAAACAACTTTTACGGATAAGACTCGCGTATAATTTGGTGTTTGGCATATTAATTATTTAACCCGACGTTTCGATCACTTTACAGTGGCCGTGGCCACGGCTTATCCGTAAAAGTTGTTTTATTTCAAAAGCAATAGAAAAGATTTAATTGTATGGCCATAAAACTCAATGTCAACCATAAACAGGAATGCAATTAATATGACTTAAATATTTTTGTTTTTAAGTAGAGATATGTAAATGTATATTATTTTTCAATTATAAGATCAATAAATAAATATGAAATTATAAAAGGTCTAGTATGATTTGAAACTAAAACTCCATACTGGTCCAACTTCTATTAGACAAAGTGCATACCTAAATAAACTAACTCATTCACGAACTAGTAATAATAACTCAACAAGTCCCGTCAATTGAACTGTGTGTGTGCAATCCGTAAAAAAAAATATTTGTAAACCAGTAAATACAACTGGACACAATTGGACTTAATGATTTTCACATTATTGAATTTCTCATTTGGCACTTATAAGATTATACAAGCTGTATATTACCGACGCGTAGTAGCATCGCGAATATAATAAAACACTCATCCTCCTAAAGGAATAAAAGATGTTTTCTTTAGTTGATTGAATATTTAATTAGGTAGTTTGTATCATCATTACAATAATAAATAATTTACACCTATATCACTTCGTGTAAAAACTCCAGAATACACCGTTACGAAATAAGAATCATTTTTGACTAACACAAACTAACATTCAAAAGCGTCTCCTGTAGCCTTCAAGTTTCACTAAGCTACTCACGTGGAACGTAATTAAAGTTTTAATTATTCATTGTTGCAGGCGCTACTTAGAAACACCTATGGCGACAGGGCTAGTGCACTACATGTACTGTCTGGTACTTCTAACTAGTTTTGTAGGTAAGTTTTGGTACTCGCATTACACCTACCTTACCTCATTAATAATTTTAAGTAAACCAACGGCCGTTCGGTAACGGCAGACCAGAATACAATTGTCACCATCCTAAACTCTCCCGTGGGTGTCGTACAAGGCGACTAAGGATAAATCAATGATAAGGAATGGGCAGCAGCGTTCCTCTTATACCACCTAGCAATAGCAATGTACTGCGACTTTTGTGCCCGATAAATGGCAATAGGCTCACCAGCTATTACATGGGACCTAACATAATTGGCGAAACGTGCTAGTTCACCTCTGCCTACCTCTTCGGGGATGTAGGCGTGATTTATGAATTAATGAATTAATGATATATGACTATATATGTGATTTTCAACCCATCATTCTTTTTTCAATATAGCCACAAAACTTAGAGATGTCACTGGTGATGATTGATGATAACCATAATAAACCATTTATCTGAACCCAACTTAAACTAACCAAGTAACGAAATTCAGTAGCAGATTGGGTTTCTATAATTATTGTTTAATTGACAGAACGTCCGAATGTTCAATTGAATTTAATCCTTATTTGGATTAACTTTAGTGCGAAATTGATTAATATTTTATAAAGTGTGTTTACATGCTACTGCATACATTTGGTACCAAAAACATTACATACATTTTATATATGTCCGTCTGATGAGTAAAATAGAATTCATTTAACATATATTTTTTGAAAATATACATACTTACATACATAATTCACGCCAATATCCCCGAAGGGGTAGGCAGAGGTGAACTAGCACCCACGCTTCGCCAATTAGGCTAGGTCCCATGTAATAGGTGGCGAGCCTATTGCCATTTATCGGGCACAAAAGTCGCAGTACTTTGCTAGTTGGTAGGTATAAGAGGAATGCTGCTGCCCATTCCTCATCACTGATTTATCCTTAGTCGCCTTCTACGACACCCACGGGAGAGGTTTGGGGTGGTGACAATTGTATTCTACTCTGCCGTCACCACACGGCCAAAAAAATAACAAGAAAATATTGTATACAATTATGTCTGTGTGCCTAATTAATCGATATGTCAAAACGATACCTAACAAAATTAAAATTGTTAAATATCGCAGCCATTTAAGATAACATTGTTATAAAAGATGTTTTTCTTCATAACATTTACCTGTTAATCAAGTTTCATTGCGTACCGTTTTGAATGGATCTATTCATTCGGAAAATATCATCCGATTAGCGAAAATATATCGTTAATTTATTTCGCAGACCGTGGAGATGGGCGATGGAAGAGGAAAGATAGAGAAAATTTGCAGAAAGATATTGAATTATTCAGAAATATGGCAGGTAAGTAGTGTAAAAGAGTTTCAGCGTAGAATTTATATAAAGATTTTTCTTAAAGATGTTCGTATAATTATTGTAAGAAGCTAGGTACTGAAATTATGTGGTAATGGAAGGTAAAATATAAAGTTAGCATTTATATAATGACTACGAATATAATTTAGTACAAATATGAAAGTCGAAACTATAATTGCATTTTGTTACAGATAAGATCGAGTATGAAATAGAAACTTTTTACGAAGAATACCCGAATGAAGAATTAACTAGTGATTTGGATGGACTACGGTATAGATATACTGGTAGAACATTAGATAATGTGGAAGCAAGTAAAGTTGGGCATCACGCTGTAAAACAAGATGTGCCTTTATTAACCAACGAAACAAATGAAATACTAACACCTGCAGGCACTTTACATAAACCAGTTATAGTATCAAAAGCAAAACCAGTGAATATTAATTTTAGTAGTGTGATTAAAAGTCCCGACTTGAATGAAAATAGAAAATCTGCATGGCCAAAATTTGATGATATATTACTAAAAATGGGTAAACAATACGACTGGAAAAACGACAGGTGGATAAAGGTTAAAAGAAAAATTAAAAATGATAAAATTATTTCACATAGCAATTTAGATTTTCACGTAAAACACAAGTTCTATTATAGGATTGTAAAATTGAATAAAAGTAAGGCCAGAAGAAATGTTGTGGTAGCAGTTTCCGCTGTAAGATAGGGGCTTAGTAAAAACGCTTCAAAGGAAATTCTAAATTATGAATCTATTTTCGGTAGACTCTGGGACCAATAATGGTGGAGCCGTCATTGACGATAGTTTAAATGTATGTGCTACAGAAAATATAATTGTGTTAAGTTAAGTAGGTCTTTTTAAAGTTCATTTTCAAAATCACTATTCTAATCTGAATTAGGTTTAGTGTTCAATGTAAATTGTAA
Organism: Cataclysta lemnata; assembly: GCA_963931975.1. Taxonomy (NCBI): domain Eukaryota; kingdom Metazoa; phylum Arthropoda; class Insecta; order Lepidoptera; family Crambidae; genus Cataclysta; species Cataclysta lemnata. The sequence goes on along the minus strand of OZ008348.1, from coordinate 7,583,318 downwards.
TAGCTGCATCAATCGTAATGCATTTTGAAGGACACCGATTTAAAGTGTAATGGTTATATATTTAGAGTTGATGTGATTAAATTTACTGGAAACGGGCATTCTGTAGCCATTTTGTGTATAAACATCGGTGATTAGCTGGTATGGCGAAACCGTAATGGCACATTAATCGCTGGATAACTGTGTGTTTATCAAAATGCTCCATCCTCTTTGCCTACCCCAATATTTAAAATAATATATAGCATTTAATTGTTGCCGTAGTACTTTCATTGTTTGTGTAATGTTTCCAAGGATTCCACACTGAATAAAGGACTCATTGTAATAACTCATGATACCAAACATTTTTCGTCGAATGGAAATAAACATGGTCTTTTGTCTGTCAGTATTGCTTTATTATTTTGTGAAGCATCACATTATTTACTGTTGCCTTTACAGAAATTTAATCCCCAGTGATAAAAACCCTAAGTCAATACCATAGTGTAACTGTGAAAAGGGTTCAATCAGATATACAATAAGTAGATAGCCAGACAGGCTTTGAATTTATTGTATGTCTGGTGATAATAAAATACATAATAAGATATGATGAACATGATTAGTTTATTACACATATTATCTGTCAACCGTCTGCAAATCAGCCTTCGTAATAATGGCTTCATTACTACATTTTATTAAACATGCAAATTATGTAATAAATCTTGATAGTTTTAATATTTTTAAAAACACTTGTAACAAAACTACACATAAAAAGTTTTAAAATGATGACTACCAATTAAATAATAATTTTTTCATCCCACCATCTCGGAAAAAGCGTTTTTGCTCTTCGATATCTGAGTGCAAAAGCCGTTTTTATCCTCTAGAGGTTAAAGTAAATTTGAATTTAGAACATCGTGTGCAATGAGTTTGTGAATTCAAAACATCAACACATATTTATTTCTACCTCCATAGTGCCGAAATTGTCATGCAACCTATTTTAATTTGTTAAAAACTCAGACTCGGAACCTTCTTGGTGTACTTTTTTTGTAATTTGCTTTGCGCGCGCCATTTTCTTTTCACGTCACAAATTTGTTAAAACCTAGGAGTTAGGTGACGGTCAATCAGCTTGGCGTCAATCTTGCTTTAAACATTTTGATCGTCTACAACGCTTGCTGGATGCTTGAGTCAAGCATTTAAAAGCTTTTTAGGTCTGTTTGATTTGTTTACGCTAGCAACGGAACAAAAACATACAGACAATCAACGTGCTTGACTCAAGCTGATTGACCGTCTCGGAACTCCACTAGGGACGGTAATTTTTATTAGGGACTTACAGGTGTGTCTGGATGAATGTTGCGGGTGTGGCTGGGTGGATGGGTAGCTGTCTGGGTGAATGGGTGTTTTGAGGGTGCGTTTAGGTAAATGGGTGTTTTGTTGGTGTGTCTGGGTGAATGGGTTTTTGTGGGTGTGTCTGTATGGATGGGTGAGTATTGTGGGTGTTTCTGGGTGATTGAGTGTTTTTTGGGTGTGATTGGGTGTTTTGTAGGTGTTTCTGGGTGAATGGGTGTTTTGTGGGTGTTTCTGGGTTAATCGGTGTTTTGTGGGTGTTTCTGGGTGAATGGGTGTTTTGTGGATGTTTCTGGGTGAATGGGTGTTTTGTGGGTGTTTCTGGGTGAATGGGTGTTTTGTGGGTGTTTCTGGGTGTATGGGTGTTTTGTGGGTGTTTCTGGGTGAATGAGTGTTTTGTGTGTGTTTCTGGGCGAATGGGTGTTTTTTGGGTGTTTCTGGGTAAATGGGTGTTTTGTGGGTGTTTCTGGGTGAATGGGTGTTTGGTGGGTGTTTCTGGGTGAATGGGTATTTTTTGGGTGTGTCTGAGTGGATGGGTGTGAATGTTGTGGGTGTTTCTTTGTGGGTGTTGAGAGTGTGTTTGGGTTAATGGGAGGGTGTTGTGGAAGTTTCTGGGTAAAAACAGAAACTGTTGTGATTGTATTTTTTTTTTGTATTTTGCAATTTCCTCGTTGGGGGGGATGAAAAGTTACGTGTTGCACTCGAGTGCAAAGATTTTTCACCTTGTGCTGTTTTGATTCCCTCGCTATCGCTCAGGATTCTAATTTTTGAATCACTCGCTACGCTCGTGATTCAATTTTAGAATCCTTCGCTAGCTCAGTCATCAAAATTGAGCACGCGGTTAAAAAACAACTTTGCACTCACGTACAACAAATAACTAATGTTCATGAATATAATTTCGAATAAATAGAAAGTAAGATTGCAGTGAGCAAGTTTTTCAATCTAATGCAAGGTTTTTAGTACAGTCCTCAACAATTGAAAATGTTGATATTATAAATTTACACCATTTCATTCGAAACAAATAAATGTTGGACCTAAAAATAGTAAAGATGGGCGGAGAAACCAAATCATTTTACTTTCATAGAACATACATCCGTACATACATCCGTATATACATCCGATCTACCTAAGAATTTCTGTTCTGTTTTTACTTTACGGCCACAGTAAATACAAATGGGACGCGCCGTAAAAAGCTGTATTGGAGTCACAAATAAAAACACGCCATTCGATTTCAGCAGATTTATGCTATGAAAATATGTGGCGGCAAAGGGAAGGCTAAAGTCTAGAATATTATTTATAATTCCAATGGAACAGAGTCGATCCCGGCCCCACCCGGCTTATTTCGAAAACAAAGCAAAGCTTTATCCGAACGGATGTTGTGTTCTGTTCAAAGCGTCGGCGGCTGAGTTTCATTTACTCTCTATTGTATTTAATTTCCTAATGTATTTTATTAAATATTGTATACCTCTCTCCTGCCTTTATCCTATTGTAAGATCGTCACAATATTATGTAGGTATTCCTCTTCCACTCACCTCTAGATGTGAGCATAACATGAACTACAAGAGATGAACACAGAATCCTGGATGGATTCTGTGACCTCAAGACGCTATGCTTGAGGCCCCTTAATGTCCCCACTGCTTGGGCACGGGCCTTCTCTAATGATGGAAGAATATAGGGAGATTGGGCCATAACCCACCACGCTGGCGTGCGGGTTGATGGGTATTATCGACTGCAGATGCAGCCGGGACCAACGGCTTAACGTGCCTTCCGAAGCACGGAGGAACTCGAGATAATAAATTTTCGGTCACCCATCCTATGACCGGCCTTAGCGAACTTGCTTAGTTTACGCAATTGCAGGCTAAGCGCGCTATGCCACTGCGCTAGCGAACTCTTCCCATCTGTCATCCAACCTCATCCTCAACAAATCTCAAATTCATCCTCAATGATGTATTACAAAATCCATCCAACGCTTCTTCGGTCTTCCCCTTATTTCAGGTTTATCCACATCCATACATAACATAAGAACATAGAGTTACGTAATATTCATCCTTCCTAAAACTACCTACTTACATAGGTTACATCGGATTAATCTTGAAAGGGTAAATAAAGTGTGTTAACATAAGCATATTTCCCTAGCTATCTTAGGTCCCATGTAATAGTGGGCTAGTATCTATCGGGCACATTTATTACCCAGTATTATGTGAATTGGAAAATAATAGTTTTACTATTCGATTTTAATTTTAACATTGTATAAATGTTAGAAAAATTTGTAGGTTAAGATTTTGGTGGTTAGAAAAAGAATTTCGAAAAATTATGATCTTGAGGCGGGAATCGAACCCCCGTCCGCTGCTATCCGGGCAGGTGCCTGACCGCTCGGCCACCCAAGACTCTAATCTAGATAATAGTTTTATTTAAATACAATGTTGGAAATAAATGTATTAACTTACATCAGGCCTAATATATTTCACATTTATATTAATATAATTATAACACAACAATCTTGCCCGACACAGCAGTTATTGTACATATTTCTCTGACTTACTTGACTTCTCTTCTCTGTTCTCTCTTCTCTTACTATACCGAGGAATTACACAGTTGTATAAAAAAATTATAAAACACTAAACCAAAAATTAGCCAACTCTTTAAAATATAAAGTTAAATAGAGTAACAGTAAAAGGTAAGTTAGATAATAATAAAAATTTATTTGAATTAGAAAAAATATTACAATAAAGAGGTCAAAAAGTCGTAAATTTTTTCATTGCCACAAAGGAATGTAAAATTTAATTCCGTCGAATGATTATAAAATGGTACCCCTCTTCGTGTATTATTTAAAGCACAAATTCTAAGCGGGAATGAAAAATTCATTTGGCGAGGATCTGCACGAAATTGCTCGCATAATATTTTCCAGTATGCTTTGCTTTGAAAATATCTGGAGGCGCTATTACCTCAGGAGTTATTTCCACAAAGTGCTCAAAAGAAATATGGTGCGGTATGTGTCTCATTTTTCGTGCCCAGATAGCGGACTTGCGTCTGACAGCGCTCTATAAACAAAGTACCCGAGAGATTTGTTTGTGGGACATAACCATTCTATCCAACAGTCGATGCCAGGTGTTGCGATGACGGATGTTCACTACTACGGACAGCGGAAACTTTAAAATGAAATGTAGAAAGCCGGATATGTAAAACTATTAAACAGAAACACACAATAACTAACGCTTAAATGCTCTCGGTGTTATTACATAAAAGTTTTTAAGTCGTGTTTTAAATGTTTTTAGATGTATCACTGTCACATTTAAACCGTACTAGCGCTAGAGTTCACCAAAACGTAAAACAAGTGATTAAAAGATAACCATCAGTTTTTGACAGTTCTTACATACGATAAAATGTCAAAAATCGACGGTTAAATATTAATCACCTGTTTAAGTGTTGGTGAACTCGTACTCCTAAGGCCCAAGTTCACCAACACGTAAACAGTCGATTATTATTTAACCGGTTCTTTTTGACATTTTATCGCATGAAAGAACTGTCAAAATTGAACGGTTATCTTTTAATCACTTGTGTTGATGAACTCGTGCCTAAATGTCAAAAAGGACCGGTTAAATGATAATCAACTGTTTACGCGTTGGTGAACTCAAACCTAAGTAAATCACAAAGTCAGTAATGAGAAAATTTCACATGTTTTTGGTAGCCTGACATGCTGCTTACTATCCAATAGTTAATGGAAATGAAAAAGCCCAGTTTAATATGCGCCAAGTTGGTGCACGAACGAATCGAGTAGTAACTTAGCAAACACTGCTGCAATGTTAAAACTTTATACATTCAATTTTGCTGATTATGATAATACCAAGCCGTTATACCTTGGATTCTATTTTAACTTACAGTAGAACAAAAATGTTGTGCTGCATCGAACTTTGCTTGTTACAGAAAACACTCGAATTCTTCTGATCACTTCACATTTTCTTGAACTATTTGACGGTAGAATATCTATGCGTTAGCTATATACCAAGATGTTTAAATGCTGTTAAGCATTATTAATTTAAGGTTTAGCAATTTAATACAGCTGAATAGGGGGTCGTTTGGTGACGGCAGAGGGGTACACACTTGTCACCACCCCCATGCTCTCCCGCGGGTGTCGTACAAGGCGACTAAGGGCTTAGATAGTGATGAGTAATGAGCAGCAGGGTTTCTCTTATAGCACCTATCGACTTACGTGTGCGATAAATGGTAATAAGCTCGACTCCTGTTACATGGGGTCTTTAATAATTGGCGAAATCAGGGTATTAATGCACCTGTACCTACCCCTTCGGGAATACATAGGCGTAAGTATGTATGAAGAAAATAAAATGATAATTTGACCCTACGACTGCCTTTTATACTTAACAAATTATTAGCGCAAGCCTGTTTAACAAGAGGGAGTTTTTGATGTCAAAGCAACTAGCGCGCTCGACTTAAGATTGCGTGTACTAAGCCAGGTTTACAAAGGTTCATTGGCTGGGTGATCAAAAATATATAATATTTAGTCAAATTCTTCAGTGTTTTAGACTCTACGCGCTTGTGACTGCTAACGATTTCAGTTGCAAACGTTACTTCTGAAGCACGGTAAATTTTATTGTTCACTCAACCAACCTTTTGAGAATATTTCTTAATTAAAGTAATAGCACGCCGAGAGCGCTCCAAAGTCTCCGGGCTTCAAGATATCTGATAATGTCACGTATACTCTATGAAAACGTAGACATATTTGAATTGGTTGTTGATTGTAGCAAAAAAGCGCGAAGGTTGGTACAATATTTCAGATGATATATGATTCCTACTCCAGGTCTTTAATGCTTAATGGAAAATTTCATGAAATGAGAAATTGACATATCTACTTCAATTTAGCAGAATTTAAATAAAACAACTATATCTATTGGGGATAGCAGATTTTCCATCAAGTGCACAAAACGAATAATTTTTGTCCGAGAGTAGTAATGTCGAGGATGAAAATGGTTTTGTGGACGAGTTTGAAACTCTGCTTTTCACTTCGATTGCGAGGAAATAGAACAGTAGTTTATCATAACATATCTAAAAATTCAAACTAAAATTAGTACAGTTTTGAATACTGAAGGAAATTGTTTTTCCCATTGATTGGTTGCAGACCTATACAGCCAAGTATTAAATTTATTTTGAAATAATAATTTTCTTAAATTAATTTAATAACCTACCGTATCTACTTAAATTAAAATTTTAATATATTTTATGTCTTTAAAAACCCATTAGGCAAATAAATTTAAGTAAATAAAAAAATAATAAATTTTATCTCTGAATTTCTTATTGTGTTTGGCTGCATGGCTTATTTTCTTTGCCTTAATATAGACACATTTATGAGTAGATACGTTAATGCTCTAGAGCACAAAATTCGATTTTGTGCAGCCTATATCCTGCACAAATAAGCACTTTCAGAGCATGAGAAGTGAAAAGGTCATTTAAAGGCGTCTGTCTAATTCTTAAGGATTTAAAAAATCAAATAAGACCGTCATAGACGTCGCTAATATGGCTTCAATTTAGTTTGCACGCGTTTTGTAATAAAGGATGTTCTGATTTTGAAATACAGTAATATTATGAATTCAAAGAAAAATAGGTTAGAAAAAGTTCGAAAGTATTGATGTGGGAATCGAACCTGACGCGACGTGGGTTGGCTATCGCATTCCGGGCAGATACCGCTTGGCCAACCAAGACTTTGATGTATGTTTTTGCATCTAATAATTATTGGATAATAGACCTCGTTGGTAAGATCTACTCTGATAATTCAACACTTGCCAAATTTGAAATTCTTATGAAAGAGGTTGGTACTTAACTTTATGTCATCGCCGGTGCTATTTCAGAGAGTGTGCTCGGAGATGATAAATTATTATTATACGTAACTGAGGCATGATCGATAGGGTCATTAGGTTTGGCGTGATAAAAAAATCAAGCGAGCTCTACTTATCGCGAAAAACCTGGGAAAATAATTTAATTTCTTCTCGCACGAAACGGGGTCGGCACGTTGTGGGAAAACGGCGGCTATCATTATCTGTGGTCTAAACTAGTGGTCGCCCGCGGCTACGCTCGCGTTAATATCGGTTGTTATATAGCCTATAGTCTATAGCCTTTCTCAATAAATGGACTATCCAACACAAAAATATTTTTTAATTTGAACCAGTAGTTTCTGGCGCTTAGCCATACAAACAAAGAAACAAACTCTTAAGCTTTATATTTATAATATTAGTATAGACAGGCACAGATGCTCATGAAACCGAAAATTATTGGAGAATACAATTTAAATCGTCTTCTATTAGGTACCCTGATAGCGCTCGAGGCATGTATACCTGGAAAAGGTCAGCAAAATCCTTAGCAACAATACAATTAACATGCCCATGTCCATTCGATCGGAATGGGTTTAACCCCGAGCTACCGTCATGAGTCCATTTTCTAAATTACGAATTAAATTATTCTCAAGTGTATATTTTCTGTGATTGATACAACTCATAATATTAGTAACATAATTTATTGAGTGCCGTGTGGTGACAGCAGATAAGAATACAATTAATTGTCACCACCCCAAATTTCTGCCGCGGGTGTCGTACAAGGCGACTGAGGGTAAAAACAGTGATGGGAAATGGGTAGCAGCGTTCCTCTTATACCAACTAGCAATGTACTTCGACTTTTGTGCCCGATAAATGGCAAAAAGCTTCGCCACCTATTACATGGTACCTGACACAATTCGCGAAACGTGGGTGTTAATTCACCTCTGCCTACCCCTTCGGGGATATAGGCGTGATTTATGTATGTATGTAATTCATTAAAATTGCCTCTGGAAAAGTTTCAACACTACAGTATTCATCAGCAACAAGCTTCGTAATAAGCTGTCGCAGCTAATTAAAAATTGAGAAACGTGCACAAAATACGGAAAGGCTAGTTAAATAGTAGATTTTCCATCAAGTGCACAAAACGAATCATTTTTATCCGAGACTTCTTTCAAAACACGTTTGAAAATTTTTTTGTAGAAAAACCGTCATTGTCTAACTATTATACATTTTTATTTGTTGACTTGTAATTAATTAAGGTGAACAAAACCCGCTGAAACTGAACATTTTCAAAATTAGATGGCGCGCATCGACATTTTTTACGTTGATAAAAGTGTAAGTCAAAGATCTGCCACCCTCATATTCTGTCTAAAATATGTTTATTCTGTGACGAAGAAGACAAATGTCTACGACTGTAGGCACACACTCACCAGAACCACCGGAGCCATCGATTTGCGCCCTTTTATTAGACCCGCTCCTAAATACACAACGGAACAAGAGCGAACAAAGAACCTCCTGATTACTACGTACAACACACCTATACCTAATTACTTCTTGTATAAACGTCTCGATTTTTCCAGGGAGTTTCGGAGTTTGGAACGCCTAATCTGTACGCAAGCACATCCTGCCGTCAGCAATCGGTCAATTTGTGTTCGCTCGTCCCCTGAGACCTGTGTCAATAGTAATATCCTCATCGCTTTTCTGAAGACACTTCAGGGGTGTTTGTAGCGTGGAAGGGTAAACATTACGCTTGCTATCCAACATTACCTTTGTTGTACTTACTTACTGAAGTAGATACTCGAGATCGTATCTTGTATGCGTTGGCTTCTCATTTTACGTTCTGTCCATTAATAATAATTATTTATTTGGTAATTTATTTTGATTTTTGTTTGAGAAATATAATACCGGAGTCCTCTGTAATCATATACCTATCTTTTTTTGTATATGATCGCGCTAATTGCTTATTATGATTATGCTGCCTATACCTATTTTTTTATTTCTGTAGATCAACAAAAACGGATGGTTTGTTTTGGTTTTTTGGTTGCTAACCTTTACTATGTTTTCATTTCAAGAATACAAGTTAGAAAAAACACATCGACAGTTCAAAACTTCATGCACTCTATGTTTGTGCAAACAGAAACAAACCTATAAAGCCTACTATACACGGAGAGGTCGATCGGATCAGGCCAAACTGACTCAGTTCGGCTTGAACGAATGGACGGACACAGATGGGCAGTTTTGCCTTCAGTTCTACCTGACCGGATGCAAATCCGTATGGTGTGTGTGCAATTTGTCATACTCAATCCATTCAGTTCTTCCGGTCAGGCCGATGTAAACGAATTGCTTCAGTCCATCCGGTCGACTAACACGAGCTTTCCTTCAGGCCAGATTACACACACACACACGATTTGCATCCGGTCAGCCAGAACTGCCCGTGTATGGGGCCCTTTACAGACACATGAATCGCGCTAACACATCTGTAATGGTCTGCGTATTGCAATATAAAACATTCAGGTCAGATTCAGAGATCAATTTTTCATAGACACGTTTTTCTTCCACGTTCGAGATTCGGCGATTTATCACGACCATGTGTTGCGGGTGAAACAAAAAACACCGAAGATTAGACTCTCGCAAAAAGCGAAACAAAACGGAACGGTCTCCGGAAATACGTGACTTGTTTCAGGGCGGCGAATGTGGAGTTTATGATTTTACTGCGTCATACTTTTTGCTTGGGCGGACTTCGCACTTTGTCTGGGACATATTTCTATTTGAGAAGGTGCACCCGGGGATATATATTATCGTGTGTGGGCCGCCCTGTTGCACAATGTAGATATTATTTTGTATCTTCTTGGGATTTCCATGTCGTACATTGTCATCAAAAATGATATATTATCTCAGGAAACTTTTTTGATTGCTGTGTTATTGTATTTTATTTAATGTATTATTCAATTGTTTGTTTCCTAAAAAAACAATTTTGGTATAGATGCCCAACAATCAGTTAAATGTTCACGAGTCGAATTCTGGTCAGCACTTAGTTAATATTAATGTGATTCAGTGTGATAAAGTATATAAGCTTTTAAGTTCATTCATTCGCAGTGATAAAATATATAAGCTTTTAAGTTCATGGATATGTACTGTAGAAAAATTTTATACGATCACATAGATTAAAAGCATGCTCAATGATTAACTGGGATGAGTTTTAGTTTTATTATATTAATTAAAAATAACTTTATTTTTGTAATTCTGTTAAGGTATTTGCTAATGAATTATTTTAATTGATTAGATGACCATTTCAACAACATATCTCTTTAAAAGGCAAAAAAGGGTTAATTGTTTTCACTAGAAACCGTCCTAAAAAGGAACTACCAAAGTCACAGACAAAAAAGTAACAAAATACCTATCCCCTTTTGTATAGCCAAATAACAGTTCAGCTTACGGGTCGAACGCAGCTCGCTCTAATCACAGGATCGCGATAAGCCAATAATTCCTGCGGGTTTTCAAAATTCGACTACATAATCCTAATACAACAGTGACAGCGAAGCAGTGGCATTTGGAATGTGATCTTGGCTGTTGATATTTTGTAAGTGGACAAAATTCAAATAAAAAAAAAAATTAAATTTTATTATTACTAGCTGACGGGGAAACGTTGTTTTTCCCTTTACCTAGGGTTATAAAAATAGCCTACAACCTATTCTCAAATCTACCAAATATACACAAAAAATTAATTAAAATCGGTTAAGCCGCTTTGGAGGAGTTAGATAACAAACACGAGATTTTTATATTTTATATTTTGATTTTGGTTCTGATGCGGGTAACGAACCCGAGTCCTGTGCAATCGCTGCCTGTTCTATTCGTCCCAAAGAAAATATGTTTCAAAAATTTTTTGGCCTTTTTGTAATCACAGGTCATCATCAGAACTTTAGTGTCTCCACTGCTGGGGCACAGGCCTTCTCTATGGATAGATATAAGGATTTTAGGCTAAAACCCACCACGCTGGCGCAGTGCAAATTGGTGGGTATTGACTGTAAATGAGGTGCATTTAACAAAATAAATTAAATAAAGTTTTCGTAGTTTAGTTATTTCAATTGGAATTGTATTGCTTTTTTGATAATTTTATATCAAGGTGTACACCTTGATTGGCTACAAATAGTTTCAATGTTTATCACAAGTCTTATTAGGTATACGAGAACGTATGTTTACGTAGCAAGTATCTTTTCAATGAAATTGAAGCATTTATCACATTACAGTAATGTATATGATGTGCAAAGAGAGAAAAGGTATAGAACGCCGACGACGCCTTATTATTAAGTATGACAAGACAATTGTTTCGATAAATATTTTATTTACCATAATGCGTGTGAAGTGACAGCGAAATTTGAATTCACTTTGTTGTAATAATAAGAGCACATTTGGCCACAAACGTAGTTATTAGAAAAAGCTTTTACCGGTCCCAGAGATTACGAGCGATATTGACGTTGCTGTAATGAAAATGCACCCCAATACCTTGGAATAACGATGGATATCCCTCGCATTTCCCCCGAGGCAGTAGGGTTCAGACAAAAAAAAAATGTTTTTCGCTTAATGTAATTGCAGCGAGTTTTATATTTTTAATATTACGTTTCGGGGAAGTCGTGATTGAAAGGTCTCCTGGACTGGCGGTCTTAAAAATAAACGACGGTTTTCTGGTGTACTTTGAAGAGGAGACTTTTGCGGTCACGGAACATTATCTAAATGTTAGGGGAAAACACTTTCTTGTGAAATTGGTTTCTGCCTTAGTAATGTTTGTTTTTTCCTCAGTTGTTTTTTGTTTTCACTGCAATTGTTTCCTTATTACCGTGGTGTATTTATTGTTTTTATAGCAGTTATTTTTTCAACAACTATATAATAGTTGTCTAAACAAATGACTAAATTAAAAAATTAAAACAAAATTAATGTAAAGTATAACATTGCTGGTTTCACGCAATCGAAGGTCGAGTGCGCTTACAACTGAGCCTTCGAGCTCCTCAGGCATTAGTTGTGCACAATAAATTTCAAAAATTAAAGTCTTACTGCCGCACTCAGAGACGACAATTAACTTTAATGAGTACCTACTTAATACAAAAAAATGTCAATCAAAACTAGTCGCTATTGTTGCCGGAAAAATAGCCACTAGTTACGAATTACCATTTTTTGCAGTTAACCGTTACCTAATCGTATTTAATGTTAATCATATAACAACATTTAATCTGTCTGTTTATGATGAAGTGGTTAGTCCTCGAAGACGTTCCGTTTCCCCCATATTAATACTCCTCCACCAAAACAGTGGTAGAAAAATAGACTCAGTCGGAACAAACTAAATTAGTTCGTCAAGGCGACGACTCGGCAAACAGCCGGGGACCTATAATGAAATATTTTCATCACTACCACTAACACATGCGGTGTGTGCAAATATGGCGGACGCTGTGCCATAATGAATTGGTCCAATATTATGTGCTGACGTAATACAGACGAGGATTAAGGTCTCTGCATACGTAACGGGAAAATACCCCGGACGGCCGTGGACGAGACGGGGACTGCAGAAACATAATTTCAAACAAAATTTACCATGAATGACATAATTATGTCACAGAGTCACGGACGGGCTTTTTATACGAGAGAGGCCCCGTCCTCGTCCCGTCCACTTCAGTCCGGTCCGGTCCGGGTATTTTTCCGTCCCGTATGTGGAGACCTTTACTGCAATTTATGGCCGGTACACAAAGCCAGTTTCACTTAGAAAATGTAACAAAAAAGGTTAACATACTATATGTATTTACAAAGAATATTGTGGTTAGAAAAAGCTGGATAATAGTATACAGGGCGTCCCACGGCCATGCCACACGGAGGGAAAGTATATTAAATATTGAACGTAGGATATTTTACTAAAAGAAGACATCGTTTTATTTTTAATAATAAGTAGAACTGCATTCACAGATTTTTTAAAAATCGCCTACCTCAACCGGGAATCGAACCTGCCAAATGTGATAGAAAAATTACTTGTATTTTATAATAGCGTTTGAAAGGGCTACTCATAAGCATTATTTTTTCCTAATTAACCTAGCATATTAAATGAAACTAAGATCATAAAATTTTTCATTTTATTTAAAATTTTGTTCAGGGAAATTTCCTTGACTTGGCCATGCTTCCAACAATTAACATTATCATTTCAAAGACCTACCGACTTGAGATACGAGATTTCCGTGGTGTAAGTACATGATAATAATAAAGCGATACATGAAGTGTAGTAGGTACTTGTATGCATTTCTTCATGAGCTCACAATTACCATGCAACTGGCTGATATTAGTAAAAATAAATAATTCGAAAATGGAACACGTAAATTTTCAAGCGTCTGTTTTTTTGTTTATTCTGAGTTTCATTTTCGTTTATTAGCAATTTTTGTGTTAATTTACTTACCATGGCGTACCAAAATAATTTGGATTTAATAGAAGCATACTTTTTAAATCACAAAGACATTCCATTAGCTTTGCGGTGGTACCGCGAAAGATATCCCGATAGACGCACACCATCTCGATATGTGTTGAAAAGAATGGTGGATAATTTAACAAATTTAGGACGTTTTGATCATCGCTTACAGCAACCACAGCAGCAGATAATAAACGTCAGCGATGATGAACTCAACATTCTGATTTACTTTGAAGAGTACCCGAAGAGTTCAGTGAGGGAAGGTGAAGAAGAAATTGGACTTTCAAAGAGTAGAATACATCGCGTTCTGAAGAAATACAAGTTTAAAAGTTATGTTGAAGGGCGATTAGTGCAAAAATTACGGCCGGGAGATGCTGAAAGACGATTTAATTTCTGCCAACATATCGAGAGACTCCTTCCTCCTTGAGGATCAAAGTTTGTACATACCGTTGTTACTAAAGTGAGACGAGTCAAACTTTAGTAACAACGGTATGTACAACCGGCGTAATAATCGCATTTGGTCCAGACAGAATCCCTTACGAATCCGCGAGACTAATGATCAAGTGCGTTTTTCTTTCAACTGTTGGTGTGGGATTGTAAGTAACCGGGTTCTATTAATACATTTTTACGAAGGAACTCTGAACACGAAAAGATATCTAGAAATATTTAAGATTTTAAGAAATGAGATTAATAATCTTCCTGATGCAGATCGACGAAATCTCATATTCCAGCAATCCGGCTCATAACAGTAGGAGAACAGCCGAGTTTCTTAATGAATATTTTCCTTCCTGGATCGGCACTTTTGGACAAATTAGATGGCCACCGAGATCCCCAGATCTAACCCCACTTGATTTTTTTATGGGGTTATGTAAAAGATTTAGTTTACAGGAACCGGTACAACAGTGTGCAGGCGTTACAAAATGAACTTAGACGTATTATTTCAAACATCCACCATGCAAAAATAAGTAAATCGACAGGGAGAGAAATTATCAAAAGAGTGAGAATTTGTATACAACAGAACGGATCACATTTTGAGCTTTTGATAAATTATTATTTTTTTAAAGAAAATGAAAAATTTTATGATCTTAGTTAGGTACATATAATCATCATCATCGCCCTGCCCTTATCCCATACTATTTGGGGTCGGCGCAGTATGTCCTCTTTTTCCATTCTCTTCTGTCACTCGTCATCTCCTCATTCACATCCATCACCTTCATATCACACCTCACACAATCCATCCATCTTTTCAGTGGTCTTCCTCTACTTCGACATCCATCAACATTCATGTCCATAACTTTCTTACTCACATTCATGGCATCACGTTAGGTACATATAATGTACTAGGTTATTTAGGAAAAAATAATGCTTATGAGTAGCCCTTTCAAACGCTATTATAAAATACATGTAATTTTTCTATCACATTTGGCGGGTTCGATTCCCGGTTGAGGTAGGCGATTTTTTAAAAATCTGTGAATGCAGTTCTACTTATTATTTAAAATAAAACGATGTCTTCTTTTAGTAAAATATCCTACGTTCAATATTTAATATACTTTCCCTCCGTGTGGCATGGCCGTGGGACGCCCTGTATAATGCTACGAGTATGCTACGTTGGTCATTACACACGAGGCATTATTGCAAGCGCGAGCCGTAGGCGAGCGCGGTAAGGAAGCTCAGTGTGTAATGATCAATGCATACGACGTTTTTCAACACAATTGCGAGGAATAAACAAACTTGTTTTGATATTAACTTTACCAAATAATTACGGAAAAAGGCGCCTACAAGTTTTGGTTTTTATTCTTTTTTAATTCTCATTATATTCTATTCGATTTTAATTTTAACATTATATAAATGTTAGAAAAATTAGTACAAAGATTTTGGGGTTAGAAAAAGAATTTCGAAAAATTATGATCTTGAGGCGGGAATCGAACCCGCGTCCGCTGCTATCCGGGCAGGTGCCTGACCGCTCGGCCACCCAAGACACTCATTATATTATATATATTATATTATAAGTAGGGACGGCAAAGAGAACCAGCACATACAGCCTCGTCTGATGGAGTCTACTTTCTTTAGTATTAATCGCATTAAAACGCGTATGTATCACGTTAATGCATTTTGGGAGAGTTTTTCGGCAAATGTACACTAACAGCCTATTGATGGAGACTGAAGAGGTAGAAAATGCTCATCGTCTTTCTCATCAAATGCACTTTTGTTTGACTAAATCTTTATATTGTTCATCGCCGAAGACACTTATTACACAAAACTACACCATTTTTAACAGTAAACATCACTCTGACATAATATTAATTTAATAAATCAAATAATTATGACGACTTTCAAAAGGCACAGAAAAACCGGCTGTGCATCCGGAGCAGCAACAAAATAAAAAATAAAATAAATAGTGTTTCTCCCTAAATTGCGATAGTTATTCGATTTTAATTTTAACATTATATAAATGTTAGAAAAATTAGTACAAAGATTTTGGGGTTAGAAAAATGCTGCTATCCGGGCAGGCGCCTGCCCGGATAGCAGCGGACGCGGGTTCGATTCCCGCCTCAAGATCATAATTTTTCGAAATTCTTTTTCTAACCCCAAAATCTTTGTGCGATAGTTATGTTAATTTGTGTTTACAAACATGGAATGAAATGCTTATTTATCATCTTAACTCCAAAATAATTTAATAATCGTAAAAATATTCAATGTCCATAGACAAAATCATTAAGCATAAACTTTGGAGCGTTTGCCGCGTTTTAATGATGACAGTCAGATTTTGTTTCATTTCAGTGTACATTGAAAACACCAAATGAAATCAAATGAATACCAGGCCTAAATTGAGTGAGACAGAAAAAGTTACGCGGGTGTCGTTCAAGACGGCTAGGGTTAAAACATAGGTAGACTCGCCCTCTATTAGACAGGACTTTAGTATGGTGGGCGAAATGTGGGTATGTTAATACTAATACACCTTTGCATATTGCCTCTTTGCTTCAATAACGTGTTATCTTGTAAAGCACAATTTTTGGACTTGTCACGTTATTGAAGCAAAGAAGCAAAAGAATCCCTTTGGGGATAAATAGTCGAAGATTATATGTATATTTCGCAATACTTAGTTCGATCAAAACACTCAATGCTCCCTAGCGGTATTAGGTAACCAATTTGGCTATAATACGACTCTGCAGAGGCGTCACATTGTCTGTGAAATAAATTTTACTGACATACAAACAGGCAAAACTTTCAGTGGTATCTTGAAAATAGTTCTTATGCCCTTGGTACACGGTGCAGGAAAAGAGACTATTTGAGATTGAGGTACAGTTTATTACGTGAACTTGAGTCACTTAATCCTCGCACCGTGACATCGTCGTCGCCTACCCTGCGAAATTGAGTCACAGTACATATAGCATACATTGTGTGTAAACGGTTTTAAGCAAATTGAATTACCAATGTAAAGCGAACTTCGAGCCTCATGGAGAGACGTTAGTTTGCTACTATGTAATTTTGTTTAGTGTTCCTTATACTCGTAAAACGGGACGTAAAAGATTTAGGACAGTTTTTTTTTTAATAGAACCTAAGTTTGTCAAATTTTTTCACTGGATCTGAAAACCAACTTATTCATTGTATGGCAATAATTACCTTTTATCAGAAGTAGGAACTAAGACATTTTATAGCTAAAGTTATCACCACCATCATCAGCGGATATTTAACACACTCGACACGAAAAATTTCTCCTTGTGGACCTTTTGGCCCTTAACCAGCGATACCGATCGTCAATTTATTTTGATACGACCTACGTATATTCATACCTCTTGCTTAGTATCGATGTAAAGTCAGTAAGTGTAGTGTCATTAACACATTCCTGTCCTGTTCCCAGTTTATTTGAGGTCAGTGCAGTGGGTTCCTCTCTTTTTTCAATTATATCGTTTGATTAGACGTCATCAAGCCACCCACTCTCATGCCATTCATATACATCATACCGGCCAAGCAGTTTAATGCTAGTGATGAATAAATTTCTCGAAAATGGATGAAAATTTTCCTTTTTTTGTACTGTTTTGTACAAATGTTCGGTTCGGTTGATTGAATTCAGAAGGGGAAGAAATAAAACTCATTGTTTAATAACCAAAGATAATCTGTCATTCTCCATTAGACAACTCATAACTGAGATAACTATTGTCATAATAAATAGATAGTTGATAGTTTGTTTAATAATATTATCGTAAACATTAGTGAATTTAAAAATATTACTGAGCCAGTATCTCTTACTAGCAAGAATTTAAAATTTAATAGTAGTCTCCTACGTATTGCAAAATGGATGTCACTTTTTCTTACAACAAAGTTCGTAAAAATTTTGGAAAGCAGCCTATGTTTTGTGAGTCTCCAGTACAACTATTAGATTCGATTGATCCTAATATACCAGAACAGAAGAAATATGGCCTTAGAAATCCTATTCATCGTGAGTCTCAAGCGTCATTGAATATGTCAGAGTGTTACATTAACACTAAGAGAGTCATCATGACGGAGTCTGGAGCAAACCATGGCGAAGGTGGCTGGCCGAAGGAAGTAAATTTTTGGGACGAAGAAATGACTACACGTTTCAAACGCCGCGTCGAAAGGGACGACAACTACGTTGATGCTGTCTTAGATCTTTACCCGAACTTTGAATATTTCACCAAACAAAATAATGCTATTGAAATGTATGAAATGTACTTTAAAGGCATGAAGCCTGAAGAACCCATGGAGAAGTCTGTTGTTAGACTAAATAATGTATACAAAGATCCCGCTTGCCGTCCAGTATCTTCTATAGCCTGGACCTATGAAGAAGATTCGAAAATGGTTGTATCTTATTGCAATCGTAAATATCCGATAACCGGTCCAGTGAATACAAATTTCAGTGGCTATTTATGGGACTTGGAGAATCCCCATAGTCCATTGATGGATTTTTGTCCTCCTGCGGCTTGTTGGCAAATTATATGTTCGCCAGTTAATTCTTCTCTTATGATTGGAGCCCTAAATGATGGTAGAGTATGCATGTTTGATATACGTGCCCAAAAAGAGCCTGTTATATTAAGTCCAATGCATTTAGCACACCGAGACCCTGTCAGTTCAATCGTATACATACAGTCACGATCAAATACAGAATTTTTCAGCGGCTCATCCGATGGGAAAGTAATGTGGTGGGATATAAGAGATTTCAGTCAGCCCACAGATACTCTCATAATGTCCATACGTGTACCACCAGGAGACCAAGTCAGCCACGCCAATTCTGAAGGAATAAGTGTACTGCAGTTCGAGAAAACTATACCAACCAAATTCTTATGTGGAACTGACACAGGATTTGTTATAAACGTCAATCGCAAAGGTAAAACTTACCAAGAAATAATGAGTGCTGTTTATACTGCACAAAAAGGACCTGTCAGAGCATTACATCGTAGTCCGTGCATCGTTAAAATGTTCATGACTTGTGGGGATTGGACAATAAATCTGTTTAGTGACGATATTCACATATCTCCTATTATTACTGGTTGCCCGCTGCGGCATAAGCCGAATGACGTCGCGTGGGCACCGCAGCGCTATTCCAGTTTTATGTCAGTGTCTTCAAACGGCAGTTTCCAGTATTGGGACCTTCTGAGAAAATACCATGAGCCCATAATTGTTTTGCCAGTGACAAAGAGCCCATTACAGAAAGTTAAGCCTCATGATGAAGGACGATTGATTGCTATGGGTGATATGGAGGGGTCGATGTATTTACTGTCATTATCAGACAACTTGGTACAGCCAGCTGATAGAGACAAAACGCTGCTGACGCATTTATATGACCGTGAAACGAAACGCGAGCATATTTTGGAAACTCGTATTAAGGAAATAACTTTGAAGAGAAAAGCAGAAGAGGAAGGTGCTACGGTTGTGACTGAGGAATATGTTGACGAAGACGCACTGGCAAAAGTTGCGGAAGATGAGTACAGAAAAACTGTCCAAGATGAAATTCGTCGTTCAGGATATACATCTTCAGCATCAAAAGGAGATGCGAAAATGAAAAAGCGCTAATTAAATTGTACCCACTTGTAAATGTTAAAAAGCTCATTATAATATTAATTAAAAATTCAATTCGTGTTTATTTATTATAAGAGAGAAGTTGGTGTGGATCTGAATTCAATTTGTTTCTATATTTACTAAGCTCTAACGCTTAATGCCTACAGTCTGGACACTTAATTATTTCGTTGTTTATTTTCGGTGGGTATTAATATTCTAGCTGCTGACAGAAATAAGAATACAGAAGTAATGTTGCTTGAAATTTGTGATAAACTGCTTAAAAGTAACAGACGTGATAGTTAAACTGTGGTAGGCTTATCTTGATATCTAAGTAGCATGTTGAAGGCTGAAAACAACTTCCGAACGAAGTCATTTTATTTAGTAATTAAAATGCGATTTAAAAATCTGTTTGCATTAAATTAAGCTGTGAATGAAAAATAAAGTTAGGTAATCTATCTTATCCTACAATCCGGTGTTAAGAATAGTGTTAATCACTAAAAAGAAGCAGCTTAGGAGCTCGATAGCGCAGTGGAGATTATGTAAACTAAGCTATATTGTTTTTTGATAGAATATAAAATTAAACTAAAATAAAAATATTAAAAAGCCGCCAGAAATATTTCGAATAATTAACCTGATGTGGGAACTTAACAAGTGAATCCCGGATATAACAGCATTTTGTCTTTACCAAGTTGCATTATGCTGACAGTAAATACATCGAACCCTCCATATAACTCGTAGCAATCAACCGTACTTCATCATGAGGCTTAATTATCTCGAGCTCCTCCATGCTTCGCAATGCACTTAAGCCGTTGGTCCCGGCTGCATCTGTTGTCATTAATACCTATCAATTATTACTGATTATTAAGGAGCTCGCTAGCGCAGTCGCATAGCGCGCTTGGTCTTCGATTGCGCAAACTAAGCAATTTCGCTAAGGCCGGTCATTGGATGGGCAACCAAAAATTTGTCTCGAGTTCCTACATACTTCGGATGACACGCTAAGTCGTTGGTCCCGTATGCATCAGTGTTCGGTGATACCCACCAACCCGCACTGGGCCAGCGTGGCGAGTTGTGGCACAATCGCCCTATATTCTTCCATCCATTGGGAAGGCCCGTGCACCAGCAGTTGGGACATGAAAAGGGCTGGTGATTATGATGAATCATTACTGTAATTATTAATTTCTAATTTATTAAGTTCTCTCTAATTAATAATTCTTTCAAAGGTTCAAGTGGCCGTGGGGATATTATAAGAACTGAAGTTGCTAATGATTATTTAAAAGAAACAAACTATTGTTTTTTTTTACTAAGGCAACATTTCATGAAATTACTGACATATACTTACGACAATCTGGGTGGAGAAAGAGGGGAGTTCATGCTGAGCTCACGTCTAATAGAGGAGAGTGGAAGAAGACAATAATATACTTGTACTAAGCATGGAACAATGAGGCGTCAATTCGTCATGAACAATTACTAGGTGCTGTTTCCAACTGGCTCAACTTTCCTCAGAATTATTAATAATGCCAAATCAGACGCAGGACGGACCATTGGTTAAGAAGTTAATTTTGACCACCGCCATAATTACCGCTGGCCGTTATTACGTAATGGATCGCTTCGGCGAGACAAGTGGGTGGTACTTGTACCCCATTTGGCTGCCTTTGATCGTCTACTGGCGTTAATTTATGCAATTACGCTCTGGCCCCGTGTCAAGAAAACCTGGAAATAATGAAAGGAAACGGACTCTGGAGCTGGTGAAGCCTAATCACCACGGTAAGTGGTCAATCGACCCACGTCTAGTAGGAGACCCAAGGGTCTTACCACCAACTCAAACACGACTCAATTCGCATCGTTAAAGTGAGACAAGTTTTTCAAGTTCAAGAGTTTTGTCACCCGCGTTTGGATCGCACTAATGCTTCATGGTACGGCCACAGTTAGTCCCTAAAAGTATAGAACCCAGATTCTTAAGTCGTTTTATACAGATCTGTTAATCTGATAGATCGGTTGGGATAAAGCTAAGTTTTAAAGAATATGTAACCACAAGAATTGAGAAAGGGCCGGTGGTCACCTAGAAAGGATGAGTGAAAGGAGAGTGGCAGAAAAGAATTATATTTCGTTAGTAATACTATAAAGTGAAAATTCCACTTCTGGTCAGGGGGTAACATAATAGTAGATTTTCCATCAAGTGCACAAAACGGATCATTTTTGTCCGACACTTTTAGCGGCCCGAGCCGAAGGCGAGGGCTGATAGTAATGTCGAGGATATAAATGGTTTTGTGGACGAGTTAGAAACTCTGCTTTTCACTTCGATTGCGAGGAAATAAAACAGTAATTTATCCTAACATTTCTTAAAATTCAAACTAAAATTAGTACAGTTTTGAATACTAAAGGAAATTGTTTTTCCCATTGATGTTGTATTAAATTAATTTTGAAATAATAATTTTCTTAAATTAATTGAATACTTACCGTACCTACTTGAATTAAAATTTTAATATCTTTTATGTCTTAAAAAACACATTAGGCAAATAAATTAAGTAAATATCAAAAAATTACAAATTCTATGTCTGAATTTCTTATTGATTTTGGCTGCATAGCTCATTTTCTTTGCCTTAATATAGATACTTTTATGATTAGATACGTTAATGCTCTAGAGCACAAAATTCGATTTTGTGCAGCCTATATCCTGCACAAACAAGCACTTTCAGAGCATGAAAAGTGAAAAAATAATATGATCTTACCACGGGCGATAAAGAAGAAGGCCACAGATCGCATATTTATCTAAATGCTTGCGATCTGAGTCATTCTTTGAGACCATCAAACTGAACAAATTTCATTATCGGAGCAACTCCAAATTCACAAAAAAAATATCAGCTGTTTCATACAAAATGATAATACCTACTTGACCCAAATGTATGAAACAGCTGTTATTTTTTTTCGTGAATTTGGTTGCTCCCATAATTAAATTTATCAGTTTGATAGTCTGAACGAATTCCAAAATTTTTGCAGTGACCATAAAGTCTCCTGGTATAATCTTCTAATGTATGTAAGTAATAGAATGTGCAGTATGAAAAATCAAACATTATACATACAAAATCCTTTCCTATTTATGTGTAGATACTTGACCCGTAGACAAATAACGGTACACAGACATGGACATCGTTCCTCTAAAGGTCGTTATTATCAGGGTCCACTTTATGGAGACCTTTCGCACTTTGCCGGACAAATGCTCGCTATTTAGACCCTCTAGGGTTGCTATCGTGTCATTATGCATTTAAACTGTCGTATATATGACCAATTTGTATGGCTAGGCAGGCGTTCCTCCGTTAATCACGGCTGTAATGAGACTTGGAGGAAGCATTGACCCAAGGAGGATGCTTAGAAGGTAAGCTTAATTATGATTATGGATTTGGTAAGCTTTCACAGAGATTTCAATTTATGTAGGGACGGGAGAAAACTGTTCAGGTGGACCAAAGGGTCTAGGGTGAATAATTCTGGAGTGATTATATGTATCTACTTATACTTGAAAATAAACTCAATATTTCAAGGCAGTAAAATTACAGCGAATATTGAAACGGATGGAAACGACCTGAATGTACGGTATTTACAATATTTTGTAGAGGTTCGTGATTGCGAGTTAGCGTGAAGTTTGCAAGAGGGGCAACTCTTGATTGGTGTAGCCAACAAACAGTGATTCGGTGACAAAGTGATTCAAATAAAACAATTTTACGAATAAGACTCGCGTATAATTGGGTGTTTGGCATGTTTATTATTTAACCTCCCCGTATAACCATAGTTCACCTCTGCCTAGCCGTGATTAATGTATGTATAACCACGGACGCTGTAAAGTGATCGAAACGTCGGCTGCGAGTCTTATCCATAAAAGTTGTTTTATTTCAAATATGTAGTGCTCGTGCAAAATATGAGAACATTACAATAATAAATTAAAACTTTACCTTTTCTTGTACCTACCATCTATAGAAAAAGAATGAGATTACATGGTTTTTAAATACCAATTTTTTTTTTTAATTTCTAGAACTAAGACAAATACAACACCAATACAATGAAACCAACGATTAAAATAGTAAATATTACTAATTAGTATAAAATGAAAAAGTCTTCAAATATTATTGGCACCCCTAGTCCTTGCTAGGTTTTACTCCGGTTCCAGTTAGAAATACTTAAAGGGTCTTCAGGAAAGATTATTTGCAGGGAGAATGTAAAGCAACAAGTTTTGTGGGGTGAGATTAAATTTAATTAATTTAAGGATTAGGACGCCTGAGTCCTAAGCCCTGCTTGAAGACCTGGACCGCTTTGTGTGTTGTTATTTACTAATGATAATTATACGAGTATTCTCAACCAACTTTCTCTAGAGATCCAAACCGTCACACAAGACAATTTTAATAATTATGAAAGCAAATCTGATATCGTAGCTTTTGTTTAAGCACCTAGACTGTTTGGACCTTCATCTGAATCTTCGTAGTTTTTCAGTAGACTGGTAAGAAAAAAATGTTTAGTGTTTCCCTCCTGATTTTTTTAAAACATTTGAACAAAGATTTCGGAAAATGTTAAAATAATAAATAAATTGGATTTATTTATTATTACCTACTGTACTGTACTGTACTGTAATACCTACTGTTGTTATCAATTAGGCTCATTTAAAATAATAAAATTGGATTATGATTTGATTTTTATTTAAACATTGTACTATAAATGTTATATAATATAAAGCGTGTTTGTAAAAAATATTACAAAGGAAATAAAGTCACAAAATATAAACTCAAAAAAATATTAAATGACTTTAATTTTTCTAATTTGTTTTGATTTTATCTGTAATTAATTTGGAATCAATCGAAAAACTACATTTAGTATGTGCTATAAATTGCTACGTTACTAACTATAGATAGGTGCATAATAAAGTATCACTCTCGCTGCTAATTTTAGCCTTTTTGTCCTAGCTCGAAATATTTAAATAAAACAGTATCACGGTCATAAATTATTAATAGCGTGCTAGCAAGGCACTTGATCACTTCTAAATAGTCAGACTATGAACAAAAGCAAGCAGCCAGATACAAATTGCTTTACTTATGAACCAAAACCGTTTGTCAGAATGATAAAGACGTTGTTAACAATGCCCAGGTGCGGTAAACTCAAAAAGCTCAGTAGATTTATACAGAAGGAAATTCTTCAAAGCAAGAAGGCAATATGTCATAGTAGAACTCAGAGAGGCGATAAGGAACAGTATTCAAAACTCCGCACAAGTTCGCAGTGTCTAAGATAAGTGTGTACCAACGTAATGTTATGCGGTTCTGTTGTACTGTCGCCGGCACGTTGAATTACACAAAAATGTCGTGATTCCTCCCTTGATTTTGCACCTCCACTAGTTGAGTAAAAATCTGCCTATTCATTTCTATACTCACCAAATTTGTAACATAGGACTGTGTAAACTAAGCAATGGTCGTTAAAGCCGGTCATTGGATGGGTGACCAAAAATGTATTATCACTAGCTCCTTCGTGCTACGGAAGGCACGTTAAGCCGTTGATCCCAGCTGCATCTGCAGTCATTACTACCCACCAACCCGCACTGGGCCAGTGTGGTGGGTTATGGCCCAATCTCCCTATATTCTTCGATCCACAGGGAAGGCCCGTGCCCCAGCAGTAGGGATATTAAAGGGCTGGTGATGATGATGATGAATTTTAAATTCAATGTCGAACGTGCAATTGATAAAAGGAACTTAGTCTCTACTACCATCCCCCTGAGTTACGTCGTTGTGTTGCTAACAAGTCTGGATTGAAATAAAAAAATTGTTAATGTATTCACGCTTTGAGAGCCTCTCTCGTCTGTCATATAATCGGAAACTGTAAAAATAATCGCAAGAGCAACAATTTCACTAATATCAATCAAGAATTATTAACAACAGAGTTACTTAATCATCCTGATATAGTGCTATTAACTGTGCCTACCAGCCGCCAACGTAAAAGAAACACAACGTAATAATACAGATGAAAAAGAAATCGACTCACAGCTGTACAGTTCGGAAGCAAATTGTTTGGTAACTTCTTAATGATGTTTGTCTGTTTAACGCCCTTTTCATTACACCAGCTTGTTACGACGGACCGTCGTAAGGGCTCTAATCAGAGACCGCTAGCTTGTAGCACGGAACGAAGCTATTATCCCTCAGGAAAGCAATAAGGTGTGCAATACTTTTTCTCTAACAAGAGAATTTCATTGCGTCATCTATTTTCCCAAGATAATAAGGAATACGTGGACACCCTCGAAATGTGAGGGTGTTTAAGTGGCAGGTGAATTGCGGACTGCCGTTTTATTTCCCAGGGACAAAATCAACCGATGGCGTCGTCGAATTGTTTTTATTCTGGAAATAAAACCCTGCAAAAATTGCTTTCACAAAACGTCAGATTGATCTGTCGGAATTCTACAATTAAATTTCAATGTTGTTTTAATTGACGTATTTCACCTGCATTATTGAGAAAATTTTACATTTGTGAATATAATTAGAAATACAAGGTATAACCATACTTTTTAACACCACACTGGGCACTGCTTTTACATAAAATAAACAATAAGAAATCATAATTTAATAGTTTTTTGAGGTATATTTTGGGCATTCCCCTTTGTCCATCATCTAGTCTTCATAACACAAGTGGTTACGCTACTTACTTTAGGCTAGGTGATAGTGTGAGTGTAAAAAAGCAATAAGTAATTTAATCTTTAAGGTGCTATTAATGCAGAATTAGATGTAAAATGCTAAATATCATTCATGTAACATTATTCTTAAAAACAAGAAACAAAACATAACTGAGAGACTATAAGCATTGTTAAAATTTAAGAGAATACCCATTGATGCGAATCATATTAATCTGTTACTATATTTTGTCCTTTATATCGTCCTCTTCATAGTACATTGAATTGCGGAAAATCTTTATTTCCCATGAGATTCAGTTTAACTCTTTCCTTTTAACAAAGCTACAGAATTAGCGGTTCACCAAGTCTAACAAGGTTTTAATTGGTTCTGTAAGAATATAAGAGTAAGTAGAATGTTATATTATTTTAAGATTCTTTTAAGTATATAATTAAAACTTTTTTAGTCTTGTTAGGAAAACTAAAAAACGAAGAAATTAACGAACACTAGGAGTTCGAAACTTAACAATTATTTATAATGTAAATTGAAATTTGCATTCCTCTTGGTTTATTACAAAAACTTTTGTGTGAATTTTCTTAAAAAAAACACAGAATAAATGTGTTTCGTCTTTGTTTTTTCGTGTTCCAAATATATTTTTATTTCTAGTGCAATTAGTGTTACTTACATAAAGTACTTATATAAACTGAAGTAATCATATACATTTATAAATAAATCACGTCACTTTATATTCAAAGGGATAAGCAGAGGTGTAGCACCCATTGCCCACTATATTAGGTCCCATCGAGCATGAAACGCAGTATATTGTGAGTGGGTGCTGCTGCCCATTCCTTATCAATGTTGTTCCTTAATCGCTTTGTACCACACCCAAGAGAATGTGTGTACAGGATTGGTAAAAATTGTGTTATGCTGTGGCACATGGTTGATTAATTTAAAAAAATGATTACTGTTTTAATCATATTTATAATAAATTTTCGCAAGGAAAATGTTTGTTAGAAAAAGTTCGAAGAATCATAGTCTTGATGCGGAAATTGAACCCGCGTCCTCTGAAAGCCGGTCAGGTGCCTATACAACTCGGACATTATCTGATTTATATAATATTCAATTAAAAATGAAAAAAAAAAAATGAAATAATTGGTTAAACTAAACTCGGACATTATCTGATTTATATAATATTCAAATAAAAATGAAAAAAAAAAGAAATTATTGGTTAAACTAAAAAGAATTTCCAAATACATTTTACTTCACGGCCGATTACCTTGCATTTGGTACATCAAACGTTAAAAGCGAGTACTACAACGGCTGATTTCAAACTACGAGTCAGTGAATGTTAATTGAAGCCGAACAAAAGGCGTAGGGTCACTTTATCCCAAAGTCATTGCCATGAGACATTTATTTGGAAAAAAATAGGCATAAGTTTTTCGGAAAATTATGTAATGAAGTGAATAAAATAAAATAAAAATGAAGTCAATTAATGCAGATGCGTTGGCTGTTGGCTAAGAGGCCCGGGATCAAAAAAGATGTAAAACTAAGTGTGATGAATACGGACGGACATTAGCTTATAAGTTTATGGTGGATATTTCTAACATTCCAATATTATAATTACAGCTTGTTTCTAATGTTGTTTTGCCCTTATCATCTATCTAGGGGTATAAAAATAGCCTACAACCTATCAAAATACACAAAAATGCCAAATGTATCAAATCCTGTTCATCCTAAGGCTGCCTGAAAGAGATCACACTTAGCGATCAGTTAATTGTACATTTTGCAGTTAACTTTATTTTGTCTAATGTGATTTTTTCATTTGTGTAGATGTACAATAAAGTTTTATTCTATACTATGGTTTCTTTTTGTTAATCGTCGCGTTTTTACAGTTACTTTTTTTTGTCTCATGTTTTTATTTTAAATTGTGCAATAAAGTTTTAATTTATACTATGTGTTGCCGATGGCCACACTGCTGTATTAGAAAATAAGTAATTTTAATAATAATTAAGAAAGTCTTCAAGGCGCCTGTCCTTATTGTTCCGCAATCTTGTGTTTCATACAAAGTGTCACTTACTTTAAGGCAGGATCTTTGGACAATGTATGAAATAGAACAATTAATATATATATTTCTGTGTATATTTAATAATAAGAACTTACCACTGCACTTACCTGCGATATTTATCCTGTGTGTTACAGCAGTGTCACGCCTGTGTACCTATTTTTAATTAATAAAATATTGTCCAGTGGCGGTCATGCGATCTGGTACCTACCTCTATACCATATTGCTAAGTGGGAGGTATATATAAAAAAACTGTACGAAGAGAACTGTGACCGCGACCGCACACTCGCCACTGAGTTCGGTAAAATTATTCCCAAAGTTTCATTTTTATTGTCCCCAATCCTCACGCCGGCGATCCATCGTTTACAAAGTTGGTCCTTCGAGCCGGATCATTACGAGGAACACAACCTGGAAGCAGGAATGTCGTTTGCAATGTCACGCACGCCTTGTGTTTCAACCCGTAGCAAGACGGCTACAAGACGGCTGCAAGCGACTGCACAACGGGAAGTAAAGAGTGAAACCGATGCTCAGCAGAAGCCCTTCACTGAGAGTGTAGCAGGTAAAGATGATGCATCAGGAAAAACTTCATCATCTTCACTTGCGCGGAGAAAACAGTTGGAGTACGAAGCAGCACAGGCTAAAGCCAAGCTAGAAGCTGTCGAAGCAGAAGCGTTATTTGCTCAGACCAAAGCGCGCATAGAGAAGGAGCTGCTGGAAAAGAAGTTGGCTGCTGAACTGGCAGATTTGGATGGATCTCGAAAGTCGTTAGTGTCATCTCGTCAGTCGAAGGTCAGACAGTGGTTGGAGACGTCACATGGGTCCCACAGCAAACGCAACTTTGAAAAGGAGTCAGAGAAGTACCGTGACCCGGAAACAGCAGTCTCTGTCTGCCCAGCGACCAAAAAAGGCGATGTAGAAAGACTGACCGACGCTCTTTGTGACGCTATTAATATTGCTTCATCCAAGCAGCGAAACCCAGAGCAGCAGCTGCTTACCAGGTTATCCACATCTAAAGACTTGCCATTGTTCTTTGGAGACCCTCTGGAGTGGTTACATTTCAACGAAGCATTTAAGGAGTCGACAAGGTTATGCGGATACTCGGATACTGAAAATATGTGGCGTCTACGCAAGTGTCTCCGTGGTGAAGCTAAAGAAGCTACCTCCTCACTTCTTATCACCGCCACTTCCCCTAAAGAAATAATGGAAACGCTCGAGCTAAGATTTGGCAGACCTGAGAACGTGATGCGAAAAATATCATATCAACTGAAGAAGATATCGCCACTACCACAGAATTATCATAGTGAGATTGTTAACTTCGCTATAAAAATCAAAAATTCAGTGGCAGCTATGAAAGCATTAAATCAAGATGATTATTTGCGAAGCCCAGAGCAGTTGGCTGTGATAATTTCAAAATTACCCACTGCTTTAATTACAAAATGGGCTGACTACCTACATATACATTCGGAAAGCAGATTATTATCTAAGCTGGATATGCTGTCTGATTTTCTACATGGAGAAGCTGTTAAAATATCATCATCTGGAGTCAGCTATATACAAATGAATTCTGAAAATAGAAATAAATTTCAACCTAGACAGAATACACTAAATCAAACAGTTTTATTATGTGCTAACGAGAGTACCACCAGTAGCACACCTTCATCTGCGAAGTGCACCTTTTGTCGGAAACCGTTGCACCTATTAAATAAGTGTATAAGATTTCAACGCGCCATGCGTAAAGATAGATGGCGATTTGTACGCGTCAATAATCTATGTTACAAGTGCCTTAGTAAACGACACAGTGATCCATCAGAATGTGCCGCCGAAAACTGTGATATTGAAGGCTGTGGGCTGCCGCATCATCGACTTTTGCATTGGCCCAGACCGGCCCTTAAGGAGAATTCAGAAGACCACCGCTCTGGTGACACAGTGAATCATGCAAGTGCGCCGCAGTGTTCGAAAGTGTTGTTAAAAATCGTGCCTTTATCAGTGCGTGGGCCTAGTGGTGTGAGTGTCCACACACATGCGCTGTTAGACGACGGGTCGACCGTAACCTTGGTTGCGTCCGACCTTGCCGATCAGCTGGGGCTGCGCGGTAAACATATGTCTATGCGCGCGCGCAGTGCATGGAACAGCGAACTGGTATGTCAAACTGAAGTTCTGTCCTTTGATATATTAAATAATGACGGTGATGTATATAACTTGTGTGCCCGTAAAATGTCAGAATTAAATTTATCCGTTCAATGTGTCTCGTCTGATTTGTATTCTAAATATAAGCATTTAGGGTTGTGTAACTGTAACATAGAACCTAAGATTTTGATTGGCCAAGACAATTATCACTTGATGGCACCAATTGAATGTATTAGAATTAGTGAACAGCAGTGTGGTCCATACGTTACAAAATGCATGTTGGGGTGGAGTGTTCATGGTTGCGTGAATGACGTTTTCCGTGTTGCTTATGCTGACAGCACTAACATGTGTGCAAATAAAAATAACAAGGAAAGTTCGGTAGTTGTTTTAAACAGTGCGGTCAGCATAAATAACGTGGAGACTCACACACCTATGTCTTCTGAGGTCGGCCTATATGACGACACACGTCTTCATGACGTGGTAAATAAATATTTTTCATTAGAATCGATAGGCGTATCGACTGAGCCGCGCCGTAATCCGGACAATTTTCGTGCTATCGAAATTATAAACAGTACCTCTAAATTAGTAGACTGCACGTGGCATGTAGGGCTTCCATGGAAGTATGATGATTGTGAGATGCCTGACTCCTATCTTACAGCATACAAGCGTTTACTAACAGTTGAGCACAAAATAGCACGTAACGAGGAATACGGGGCACGGTATCGTGATAGGATAGATCATTTATTTGTAAATAATTTTGCCAGGAAAGTTACCGATGGTGATTACGAATATGGTAATATTGTCTCGCGTCAACGTGTATGGTATTTGCCACATTTCGGTGTTGACAACCCAAACAAAAGAAAATTAAGGTTAGTTTTTGATGCTGCCGCGAAAACTAAGGGTTGTTCTCTAAATGATTATTTACTGCAGGGCCCCGATTTACTGCAGCCTTTATTAGGAATAATGTTTAGGTTTAGAGAGCAATCAGTAGGGGTGATAGGAGACATTAAAGACATGTTTCTGAGGATCAAGATTAGGGATGAGGATTGCCACGCATTTAGATTTCTTTGGAGAGATTCTAAAGACAAAAATGTGCAAAGTTACGTTATGACGTCCCTTATTTTTGGTGCGAATTGTTCGCCATTTATCGCTCAGTATATTTGTCAAAATAAAAACACTGAAAGATTTCAAAACACACATGCGGATGCTGTTAGGGCTATTAAAGAAAATCAATATATTGACGACTATATTGACAGCTTACCTGATGACGTCACCGCTATAAAAATGATCCGCGACATATCATTCATTCATAGCCAGGGAGGTTTTGAGATGCGTAATTGGATGAGTAACTCTCCTAATGTATTAAAACAAATTCCAGAAAAGATATTGAGCGATGGGGCGATAAAAATTGATTTAGATAATAAGCCTGAGCGTACTTTAGGTTTATTATGGTATCCATGTAGTGATACGTTCGCATTTGACGTTTCTTTGAAGCGTATACCTACAGATGTTTTAGATTTAGGGCGAAAGCCTACGAAACGGGAAATGCTGTGTATTGTAATGTCCATTTTTGATGTCCATGGATTTCTTGCTCCTTTCACTATACAATCTAAAATATATATTCAAGAAGCATGGAAAATAAAGTTAGGATGGGACCAACAAATTCCCGATAGTTTGTTTGCATCGTTTCGTGTATGGTTAATTAAATTAAAAGGTATAGGTGAAATTCGTATTCCTAGATGGTACTTTATTACCAACGCCGAAGAGTCAAAGTCGCTTAACTACAGTTTATCCAATTCCAATAAAAATGTGCCGCGTGCGAGCGAAACAACGATGGCGACGACGCCTGATGTACGTTCCTCATTTAAGAGTGAGACAGCCTTAGAGTTACATATTTTTTGTGATGCTGCTCCCACCGCGTACGCAGCCGTAGCGTACTGGCGGCAAATTATTAATGACAAGATATGTGTTTCATTCATAGCTAGTAAAAGTCGCGTCGCACCTATAAAGCCTACAATTACTATTCCTAAATTGGAGTTACAGGCTGCATTACTGGGTTGTAGGCTGGCGAATACAATAAAAAATGAACACAGGATAAAATATACAAAAATTTATTTCTGGTCTGATTCAATGACTGTTTTGAATTGGATTAGAAACGATACTAAAAATCATAAAATATTCATTGCTAATAGACTCGGGGAAATAGATCAACTGAGTAACGTCAACGACTGGAACTACGTTCCCTCGGAATTAAATATAGCAGATCTTGCGACTAAACTTCGAGTGGATTGTGGCGCGCTGCACAGCCGCTGCGAATGGTTTACCGGACCATTATTTCTTCATTCATTAGATGATCAGTGGCCGCCGCAACCGGGAATTGTACCTGAAACAGACAATAATGAATTAGAATCTTTGTATGCTGTCAATAGCAGTAATCTTATTAGTAACTTACCAGTACCCGTGCCACAACGATTCTCTAGTTGGTTGCGATTGTTGCGTAGTTCAGCTGCCGTACTTTTGTTTATTGAAAGGTGTAGAGGAAATAAATCACATCGGATTGATTTCGCGCTTATGAGGCGAGCCGAAGTGATTTTGCTGCGCGACGCGCAAGCACGTTGTTTTTTAAGCGAAATAAACTTATTAAAACAAAATAGGAGTATTGAACGAAATAGTCGATTGAATTTGTTAACACCATTTTTAAATAGTGAAGGACTTTTATGCGTGGGTGGGCGTATCAAAGCGGTATCCGGTGTGGATGACCAGGTAAAGTGGCCCGTAATACTTGACGGTCGTGATCATGTTACCCGGCTGCTAGTAAAGTATTACCACACAAAGACCGCTCATGCTAACAATGAAACTGTCGTTAACGAACTTAGACAAAAATATTGGGTAGTCAACTTAAGACCTACTGTTCGTACCGTTACGTCACAGTGTCTTATCTGCCGTATTAGAAAGGCTAAACCCGAACCACCGCGCTTAGGTGATCTTCCGGAGGGACGCC
The DNA here is from genome assembly GCA_963931975.1 of Cataclysta lemnata. NCBI lineage: Eukaryota > Metazoa > Arthropoda > Insecta > Lepidoptera > Crambidae > Cataclysta > Cataclysta lemnata. The sequence continues at coordinate 7,549,906 of OZ008348.1, read as the reverse complement.
TTATGCATCACAAGAGGCCCTTCACGGTATGCGGACTAGACTTGTTCGGCCCTATTGACGTATCGGTAGCCCGCCAACGGCCAAAACGTTATGGCGTACTTTTTACTTGTTTAACGGTTCGGGCTATTCATATTGAAGTAGTGTCTAACCTCACAGCGGACTCCTTAATAATGGCTCTTCGTAGAATGGCTGCTAGGCGTGGTTGGCCGCGGATCCTCATGTCAGACAACGGCACGAATATGCGAGGAGCATGTAATGAGCTAAAGCAGTCCATTAAAGAGTTAGACCAGGAGACCGTCATTAGGGAAGCTTTGAATCATGGAGTGGACTGGCAATTTATACCACCTGCTAGTCCTCATATGGGGGGCGCATGGGAGCGCCTTATTCGTAGTGTTAAGACCGCTCTTAAAGTTGTGCTTAAAGAAAGGGCTCCCAGGGAAGAAGTGCTTATCACCGTGCTTGCCGAAATAGAGAATATGATAAACAGTAGACCGCTCACTCACGTTTCAGTGGACCCCTCCACCTCAGAGGCATTAACTCCAAACCATTTTTTGCTGTGTTCTTCCAGTGCCGGTGGGATTTCTTCCTTTCACCTGCCACCGCTCGGCGTATTCGATGACGGAGATTTATACCTGCGACGTCAATGGCGTATTGCGCAGCGTCTCATCGACTTGTTTTGGAGCAGGTGGATGAAGGAGGTCTTACCGGTACTTAACCCACGGAGTAAGTGGAATAGGGAGGGTCGTAATCTCAAAGTAGGTGATTTTGTTGTCATCGTCGATCCGGCTTCACCTAGAAATACTTGGCCAAAGGGTATTGTGGAGCGAGTATACGTTGGGGCGGATAAGAGGGTGAGAGTAGTTGACGTCAGAACAAGGTCAGGAATCCTAAAGAGACCAGCCGCACGTGTGGCTTCACTTGCCTTCGTTGATGAGTGTCGCTCTCGCGACACTAGGGGGGAGGATGTTGCCGATGGCCACACTGCTGTATTAGAAAATAAGTAATTTTAATAATAATTAAGAAAGTCTTCAAGGCGCCTGTCCTTATTGTTCCGCAATCTTGTGTTTCATACAAAGTGTCACTTACTTTAAGGCAGGATCTTTGGACAATGTATGAAATAGAACAATTAATATATATATTTCTGTGTATATTTAATAATAAGAACTTACCACTGCACTTACCTGCGATATTTATCCTGTGTGTTACAGCAGTATCACGCCTGTGTACCTATTTTTAATTAATAAAATATTGTCCAGTGGCGGTCATGCGATCTGGTACCTACCTCTATACCATATTGCTAAGTGGGAGGTATATATAAAAAAACTGTACGAAGAGAACTGTGACCGCGACCGCACACTCGCCACTGAGTTCGGTAAAATTATTCCCAAAGTTTCATTTTTATTGTCCCCAATCCTCACGCCGGCGATCCATCGTTTACACTATGGTTCCTTTTCGTTAACCGTCATTCAGTTGTATTTCAGTGAGCCCCTAGAGCCGAAACAACCTATGCAAAATTGAACAATTGCCGTTGACGCTAACTTAACTAGACTTCCAAAGTTAGTGATAGTCTAAAGATATAAATTGGATAACGGACCGAACATATATTAGTAATATGTGTTGGGTCCGTTATCCAATCTATATTTTAAACAAATACTTATTAAATTAGCGTTTATTTATTTGTAATCGGCGGATGAACGGATGAAGCGAAAGAAGGATTGTAGCATGTGGAAAGAAGTGATCTCTGCCTACCCCTGTGGGAGAAAGGCGTGACATAATTATCTATGCATGTACCTATTTGTAACTCACGCACAAGCATTGTTGAAATTCAGTTAGTAAAATTCATTCAACAATTCATTCACTAAGATTATAAATGTTCGCTAAGGCCGGTCGTTGGACGGGTGACCAAGAATATTATTATCTCGAGTTCCTGATTTATTCAGTGCAAGTTATCTTTCATCATCATCTCGTATACAATATAATATTAATGTAAACAGTCCACATTATCATAATTAACGAATAAAAAGAGATTGTTTTACCAATTAGAAAAAATAGAAAGTCTATATAGGTAAGTTTTATTTACAGGTGAAATCAGTTTGTGCATAAAAACTGATAGCATTAAAATATAAAAAACTAACTGCTGAAATCAGTTTTTATGCTAAAAAACAAACTTATGCAAACCTGAAATTAGTTTTTATGCATGCATGCAGCAAAAACTGATTACCTGCACGCCTTTTCTTTAGTTTACTGGGTTAAGGTATCGGTGTGAGAAGTTCACAAAAAAAAACAACTCAGAAAGTTCTCACTGTGAGCCCCACACTGTTAAAAATGATGACCACTTATGCAAAAATATTACTTAGCAATTTTCCTGTTGATAGCCATTCAGTGGCTATGAGACAATCGACTGAAACTAGAGTTCTTGAAATAGACAATTTTCGGAAGTTTCTAAGTGACTTGTGCTGTTTCCAAATCCCCATCCGATATTTGCAGCTATGCAAATGACAACTGCTTCTGAGCTAGCTTGACCGTTCCTTGACCTAGTCTCGTACAGTTATTATTGCTACAACACCAATTGATCATGATGATAATCGATTAAACTACGGTTTTGTCCAAATTAATATTTTCGAGAGACAGAGAGGGTTGTGACAATAATTGTATTCTACATCATACGGAAAAATAAGCCATGATTATTATTCTAATGACAATATGATTCACAGTATTAAGTTATTACTTATAATTATGTAACTTGAAATATTCGATTTTAATTTTAACATTATATAAATGTTAGAAAAATTAGTAGAAAGATTTTGGTGGTTAGAAAAGTTAGAAAAGTTTCCCGCCTCAAGATCATAATTTTTCGAAATTCTTTTTCTAACCACCAAAATCTTTCTATGTAACTTGAACTTAAATTTTAATAATGAATGAATTTTTACCAGAAAAATTAATTACTGATACAACGTATCGAAAAATCCGTATCCCAATATCTATCTTAGAAAGTTTGTGTAATTAATCAATAAATAAATAATTTAAAAGAATAATTTGTTTGTAAAACACAGAGAGAGACCGTACAAGACCAAAATATTTCAATTACAACCAATTCCCGAACACATTTCGGTCAATTACCACAAATAAAAAGGTTTTATTGTCAGCAATAAAAGGCCTCATTAACTTTCCTAATCTACCATTCGCATCTTTCCATTGAAGATTCCTTATTACACTGTTGTTTGGGAAGCTCGCAACATAAAATCGAGGTCACCTAGATTGCTTCCGAGATACATGGCGACTGTCCCACGTTCAAACAATTGTCACAAGCGACGGAATACAAAGACTGTACACGGAACATGAGGAAGAAATTAGTGCCCGAGGAGAAGGCTGTATGCAACGCCGTAGCTGTGTACCGGGAGAGGGGGTGAGTTACTGGGAACACAGATATTACAAACATTTTCAATGTAGACGACTCGTAATAGGCACAAATAATTCCGAGATGGAATTCTGTTTCTATTACAAATGTAGGAATTCGTGCCAACAAAATGTTAACTATTAGTGCAACAGTGGTGAAATAGTACACTTTGTAAAAATCAAGTGCGTTATTGCAGATATAAACTAACCTGAAATTGTTATTTTTTTACATACATACATACATAAATCACGCCCATATCCCCGAAGGGGTAGGCAGAGGTGAACCAGCACCCGCGTTTCGCCAATTATGTTAAGTCCCATGTAATAGGTGGCGAGCCTATTGCCATTTATCGGGCACAAAAGTCGCAGTACATTGCCAGGACGGTGGTATAAGAGGAACGCTGCTGCCCATTCCTCATCACTGATTTATCCTTAGTCGCCTTGTACGACACCCACGGGAGAGATTTGGGTTGGTGACAATGGTTAAAGGTTATTTTTTTATGTATTTTTAATTTCACATGGTGGCCATTGCATTTAATTTTGATGACGAATCTGTTTGGCAAACATCGAAAACTAGGGAAATTTTTGAATAATGTTTCACGTTTTGATTAAAATCCTCATTTTGTTATTTTTACTGGATGGCTCGATGACGTCTGTCCATACATATCGGACAGACGTCATCGAGCCATCCAGTCCCTTTTGATTCACATCATCAATCACAACGTAAAGGTGCTAGTGATAAATGAATGTATAGAAAAAAGACGGAACGGACCATGTCTAGAGACCGATGAACGGAGAGAGTGATTGGAATGACAACATTCCAATCCATACTGCTCAAAGTTTTGGCTTAGGTTTTACAGCTGGCCGCCTGCCTGACACTTACCCTCTTTAGGTATGCTGTTGTTGGTGGTTTGCCCTCCAATACGATTATGGTTGTTAATTCACCTCTCCCTACCCCTTCGGGGATATAGGCGTGATTTATGTATCTAAGTATGATAGTGAAAAATTTAGCATCTGTGTCTTCCTTTCTTTAATTAATTTTTTATTTGGTGAACATAATGACTTTCCCTGTGAATTGCTTTAGTTTTAGTGACCAATTACAATATTTAAACTTGCCTTACGTCTTGGTACTAATCAATTTAATTAGATTCAGGGTTTACGATGGGTTCTTTTGGCCTTGAATCCCAAAATCGTTTCCTGCACATTTACAATCCACGCTGACAGAGACAAATTATTTTCGAAAATTACGCGTGGCACTCCATGCTTTCGAAGCCATCGGTCCATTAGGAACATTATTGCCTAGTGATTGAGTACGTAGACATAGTACGTAATGAACTGGCACATACAGTTTACACAGTACAAATCAAATTAGGCTGTTGGAAATTTCTTTAACTACATAATTATCGTAACAACGTTGAAAATCGATTCTAATTTAGTCCATTTTTTTAACTCGCAGGCATATTTATCCCTAAAGGGATAGGCAGGGATGAATGAATGGTGTTCCACCAATGGTGTATACCCACGATTTGCCTATTTTGTTATGTCCAATTTTTGATAGGGGTTTTTTGGAGGTTTTAATAATTTTGTCTATCTTGAGATAAAATTAAATTGTGTTTGTGCGAATCCATGACGTGTAAACAGCTACTTACCATTTGGTGAATAGTTGCGGGTACTGCAATGGTAATAGGCTCGCCACCTATTACATGAGACCTAACATTATTGGAAAAACATGGGTTTTATTCACCTCTGCCCCCTTTCGGGGATAAATGGGCATGTTTAGTGTATGTTAATTGTCTTAAAAGACAAAAGCCGGGAATCAAAATCGTAAACCAGTTGCGACAGAAACAAACAAAAGACCCACTCCGAAAAAGTACAAAAGCATCAAGGGAAGTACGCCGGAAAACTGGAAAAGCTAAACTAGGTAGTGCCGTTGGAAAAATATTGTTGACGGCATCGGAACGTTACACGTTTTGTCGGCAGGAGTTATTTGCAGCGCCTGGAGCTGTTCGAGCGAGCGATACAGTCTTACAACGAGGCGCTACGTTGGAACGTAAGTAGCTGCCGTGATATATGTGGCTTGGTCGAATGCACAGATCGCTGTGTATTGGCCAAGAGGTCCCGGGTTCAAATCCTGCTAGGGGCAAATTTTGTACATGCATACCTCTACATAAATCACGCCTATATCAAGGGGTAGGCAGAGGTAACACCCATGTTTCGCCAATTATGTTTGGTCCCACGTAAAAGGTGGCGAGCCTAGTGTAATCTAATCTCTCCCGTGGGTGTCGTACAAGGCGACTAAGGATAAATCAGTGATAAGGAATGGGCAACAGCGTTCCTCTTATACCACCTAGCAATGTACTGCGACTTTTGTGCTAGATAAATGGCAATAGACCCGCCACCTATTACATAGGACCTGGCATAATTGGCGAAACGTGGGTGCTAGTTCACCTCTGCCTACCCCTTCTGGAATATAGGCGTGATTTATGTATGTATGCAGTTCAACTTCGACAATTCGGTATGAAACTTTTACTCTTGTTCTTTTGCTAGGTCTAAGTAGTAGTTTCGTGTTTAGCTTGCACGACCCTGATTTATATGCACTCAGTGACTTTTGAACGCGCACTCTGTTCGTAGTTGGTTGGAAACACCTGCTGAAAAGTTAAAAATGATTTCTTACTATAAAGTTGGTAAGCCTTAAGGTGGACCGACGATCTGGAAGGGTCGCTGGAAGCTGCTGGATGCGGGCACCGCAGGACCAATCGGTTTAAGGATTCTTGGGGAGGCCTATAGGTACCAGTGGGCTATTGGCTGAAGTGATAAAGTTTAAATCATCATCATATTCTTCCTGCCCTGTCCTCGGTACCGGAATGAATGACATCGAAATACAATAGGGTTGATGTTGATGTCCTTTTGGGTTGATGTCCTTTTCACCACTTCTCTATACACAAGCACTTTCCGATCCATCATCATCATCATCATCATCATCATCACCAGCCCTTTTTAACGTCCCCACTGCTTGGGCACGGGCCTTCCCTATGGATGGAAGAATATAGGGAGATTGGGCCATAACCCACCACGCTGGCACAGTGCGGGTTGGTGGGTATTAACGATTGCAGATGCAGCCGGGTCGAACGGCTTAACGTGCCTTTCGAAGCACGGAGGAACTCGAGATAGTAAATTTTTGGTCACCCATCCAATGACCGTCCTTAGCGAACATTGCTTGGTTTACGCAATCGCAAGCCAAGCGCACTGTGCTTCTGAGCTAGCGAGCTCCTCATGGATGATATAAATTAAATGGGATTGGATGTCTAGATGACGTCTGACTAATATAAAAGGAATATTATAAATACTGCGCCGACCCCAAACAGCCTAGGACAAGAGGATGATAATGGTTTACTTTTAAGTTATTCGGAATATCAAAGTTGATTTAACTGCCGTGTGCCGTGTGGTGACGGCAGAGTAGAATACAATTGTCACCATCCCAAATCTCTCCTGTGGGTGTCGTACAAGGCGACTAAGGATAAATCAGTGATGAGGAATTGGCAGCAGCGTTCCTCTTATACTACCGTCCTGACAATGTACTGCGACTTTTGTGCCCGATAAATGGCAATAGGCTCGCCACCTATTACATGGGACTTAACATAATTGGCGAAACGCGGGTGATAATTCACCTCTGCCTACCCCTTCGGGGATATGGGCGTGATTTATGTATGTATGTATTTAGCTAAATAGGTATATCAAGCATAGATGGCACTCATTGTGACAACAACCAATCCTGTAGATGATTTCGATTATAGTTTGTTTTCCATTCTAATCCCGAGTATGGAAATACGAATTGGACGCGGCTGACTCGATTCCCGGTTTGCAAACATGCAATTAGACGCAGCCTAAACGTTGATAATGTTTGCAATCACCTCGTTATCTCCGTCAGGTCCGGATTAAGCTTCACGCGGCGGTGGTGAAAGCTTTTCCTTATCTACCGTCACATTACTGTTTTCTAGGTGATTTTAAAGTATCAAAAAGTCACATTGCCGCCAGTCACAGAGACGTCAAATAACATTAATGAATTCTTAACGGCAAAAAATGACAATTCAAAACTAGTCGCTATTCTTGCCGGGTCTATAGTCTAGATTTGAATGAAAATGTTTGACATTAAATAGTCATTAAAGTTCATTGACGTCTCTGAGTGCGGCAGTGAATTATCAAATTACCAATAGCCAATGGAGTTTTTAATAAATGAGTTTTTAATATTTAAAAATCTAATAATGATATAATATAATTATGCCGTGTAGAGTAAAAATTGTATCGGCCCCCAATCTCTCTCACGGATGTCGTACAAGGCGACGAGTTAATACTTTGAGAAAAAGGCAGTAGCGTTCCTTTTATACTATCTAGCAATATACTGAGTATTACTTACCCGATAGACGGCAATAGGCTCACTTACATGAGACCTTCTTCTTCCTGCCCTTATCCCGCTCTAGGCGGGGTCGGCACAACATGTTTTCTTCTTCCATTCCTTTCTATCCATCACTAATTTCTCATCCACCCTTCTCGCTATAAATCCTCCTTTACACAATCCATCCATCTTTTCTTTGGTCTTCCTCTCCTTCTACGTCCTTCCACGTTCATACTTAACATTCTTCTGCCAACATAGCTTTCATCTCTTCGCATGACATGACCAAACCATCCAAGTCTATCACTCCGCAGCCTCTCAGTCACTGGCGCTACTTTCAAGCTTCCCCTTATATACTCATTTCTTATCTTGTCTCTCCGTGTCACACCACACATCCACCATAACATACGCATCTCTGTTACATGCACTCTTCTTTCATCAGTCTTTTTCATAGCCCAACATTCTGATCCATACATGACAACAGGTCTAATGACCGCCATATAGATTTTCCCCTTAAGCCTAAGGTGCATCCGTGGGTCACATATTGTTGCTGAGACCTGTCGCCACTTCATCCATCCTACGTTCGCTCTATTCCTTATATCCCGGTCAATATCACCGTCACTTTGGAAGAGCGATCCAAGGTACTGGAAATCCGAGCAAACTGGTAGGAATACACCACCTAAGGCAATTCGGGAGAAACTGGAGGGGCCACCAAAGTCACAGAACATGTGTTCGGTTTTTGTCCGACTGATCTTAAGCCCAACGCTTTCCAATCTCTCCTGCCATTTTCCCAGCCTGCTTTGTACCTCGGATGCATCTTCTCCGACAAGTACAATGTCGTTGGCGAACAGCATACACCAGGGTGCTTCCTCCTGTATGTCCGATGTCAGAGCATCCATAATCAGGAGGAACAAATACGGGATACTACGTATATGTTTATGTGATACGCTGCTATTAACTGTACACAGGTGTGTAACTGTATAATATAATTATACTCAGGCCTCAGACGTCCGTTCGCTCCTCGGGCGCAGCCAAGTCAGCGCAAAAGCAACGCACTACGACGGCGCACTTTCAGATGCCGCGAAAGCAGCTGGTAACGTTGTATAATTAAGTTTCCCTCATACGAGAGCGCAGTGCATTGTGCGAATCCCTTTCCTCGGCACACATCTGAGTAACGAGATTAAGTTCAGATGTCTTGAATTTGCTTTGGCACCGTTCGGTACGGGTAATGTTTGCTTTTAATTAAGTTACCTGTTAATTACTGCCGAGTATGTAACCTTCTGAGTAAGGTAGCTGTTTGATGCGAAAGTTGTCGCTTATTATTATTTCATTACCATACCAATCTTCTTAGTATAAACATTAATAATATGATTCCTTAAAGGAGTTAGGGGAGACGGCACAGCAGAATATAGTTGTCACCACCCCTCATCTTTCCGACTATGGGATATACCTCATATGGGAGGAGGACTGACGGGACAACTCGAAACTGCATTCCTGCAATAGTAAGACACCCGTTGGGGCGGAGAGGCCCTTGAATGGCAGCAGCGCACCTGGAAACTCAGTTTCTCACTCAGGTAGGACTAGGTGGACCGACAATCTGGTAAAGGTCGTGGGAAGCTGTGTCTGGCTTTGGAGATCCTTGGGAGAGGCCTATGCCCAATTGGTGTCTTATTTTTATTATAGTGATAATTATTTTTAACATAGTTCAAATATAATATATTTAGTTCTTGACTTCAGAATTGGAACCGGAAAACGGATCAGCTCTTCAGATACGAGCTTTGACTGAATACGAGAAGTGTGAGTTCGAGCGCGCTCTTCTTTTGTCTCACCGCGGTCAGAGACTGCGGAAGCTCCCACCCACATTCGCGGAATGCGCCAGAATTGCAGAAGAGACGGTATGTAACGTTGTCGATTTTTTTTCATACATACATACATATGTAACACCTCTCTACAACAGGGGTAGGCAGAGATCACTTCTTTCCATTTGCTACGATCCTAACATACCTACTTCTTTCCTCCAATCTTTCCTTCCAAGCCCTTCGGTTTCGGGTATTCTTAACCTAGGCCTTTTTTAATAGACTTATAATTTGATTATGAAAGATCCGTCTAGGCCTTCCCTTCCCATTTCTCCATTCACTTCCTCGATATAAATCCTTTTTGTCAGTCTCTTTTCATTTATTCTTTCTACGTGACCAACTATGCGAGCATCCCTTTCTCAAATTAGCCATTATATCTTTTTTCAAAATTACTTTGTTTAAAAAAATAGTCCATTTATCATCCTCATTATCTTCCAGCCCTGTTCCCAGTTAATTGTTGGTCGGTGTAGTATGTTTCTTCTTCCAGTGTGGAAGAATGTATTCAGTATCTTGAATTTAGCAATTTCGTCAGTTATTTTGAGCGTATAAGATTATTCATAAAATTTTCGGTTCCAAGCCTCGAGTCAAGAGCATAGCGAGTATGTACACGCTGCTAAAATTGTTCGAATAACTTAACCTCTAATCAAAACAGAGTGTGGTCGAATAACCCTTATCAGGGTAGTACAACTCCTTGAAGAGTTTTAAAATAGGCATGTAAACCTAATCAAGATAGATTAAGAAATAATACCATTATTCTCATAGTTACTGAGAACTTAATATAGACTCCTGAATAAATACTTCCCGTAGCAAAGACTGAACGCGGCTTTGACAAAGAAGACATTGAATCTTCTATACAAAGTAGGAATGTAAAATAGAACTCCATTTGTAAATAAAAATAGTACAAAGTCAGAGCAAGAATATAAAAAACCATAAATTGAAGAAATGGAAAAAGTCTTAAAATCCTATGTGTGACAATGTTTGATTCCATAATATTGTAATCTCCGAACTATAATTGCGCATCCCATATCTGTCTACTCAGGAACCCGGGGGGCTACCGCCTAAATCGATTGCTGATGATAGCTATATAGCAATGCACTGCTTACGGCTATAGCAGCCACCCTGAATTTTTAGGCAGTACGGATTTTGTGCAAAATTCCTACAAAATCATTCGGTGATCATTCGTTCAAAGCTATCGCTAATAGTTTAGGTGCATTTGGTGCGAAATGACAGCATGACGTCATAAACTATAGCTTTTGCTTTAGCAATCGAGTTAGGCGGTAGGCCCCCCGGTCTTGTTAATTCTGTCGTCGACACGCCTCCTCGACAACTTATAAGCCGAGATTAAGCAATTTGGCATTATTGGGCCCGATTCAATTAGTTATCTATTGAATATTAAGTAAACCTGAACTACGGATCGGATACCGTCGACGTCAGCGAAGGAATTTCATGAAACTACGATTTTTATTAACTACATAAAGCGTTACCTATATGCCTACGAACATATTTTTATAGATACATACGTATCAGTAAATAACAAACAAGATATGCACATACTTATTCATTTATGGTGCAGTTACAATCAACAGATAGTAACATAAAAAAGTTACTTAAACTTAATATAAACAACCTATAATAACTGTGCCCAATGACAAGAGTTCACAGCATTTAACACTTATAAAATAAGTAGGTTAACCCATTATTACCAAGACTTCTACTTAGAGATCAGTGTAATTTTTAGCACAGGACAGCTTCAATATACGCTAATGATCATTAACAGTGAACGGTTACTGCTAGGGTAACAGCTTGAAACGTGTGACCGTAACACCTTAGTAACGACAGTGTGTGGTGTTGATATCAAGTCAGACGTCCCTAATCCGTGCAGTGTGGCCACATGAGTAGATAAACCGAACAGAGTAAAAGCTTCCTAAGAATGTCTTCGCACTAACCCTGACATTATGCAACTGGCTGTGCGTCATAAACCGGTTTTTTCCAGTCTCGCCGCGTGCGCGACAGTAGCCAGTGGTAACGCACACATGCTCCGCGTGCTTGTAGTAGAGCAACCGATTCGCGCGGTTGTATGAAGGTTATTCTCTGTTCTGTTTATTTACTCGTGTGGTGTGGCTTCCTATCTAAGAAAAGAAAGAGCTCATTTCCACATGAAATCGTCGTAAGAATGTAAATAGGGAAATTCACAGGTACCAGTGCAGTGCCATCATTTCAAATTACCCGAACCAACCCACTGGATAAACGTAGTCACTATGACTTCAACGTTGCATGAATTTTTATAGCTTAATGGTCTGTTATCAGCGTTTAGGACCATATTAAAACTAAGATAGTTAGTAGTTATCTTAACTTTTCTATGAAATTATTGTTGTGATTTTTAGCTGAAAATTTATACAAATCTGAGAAATTAAATAAATGTTATTTCTTTGTAATAATTACTATGAGACTGAAATGGCAATCTACCTCAGACCTATAGACTAGTCATATTTAGTTATTTGTATGCAAATGGTCGATGTACAGACACCACGTCAGGTTACCACATTATAACTCTCAATCCATTTTGTGCTTTATGTATAACACATTAAAGTTGACAATAGTCTGATATGCTGTTGACTGTAACACAGACTGTTATAGCAGAGACGACGCTGAGTTATTATCTCTGTTCACCAGATTCGAGAATGCACAGGAAACAATGCAGCGAAAACACTGGCCAACGTGAGGAATTTTCTTAATGCGGAGCTTAAAAAGGACACATTCGACATCGATTCTGAAGCGAAAATCCGAAAGAGTAGAATGCAGGCCCAGCCAACACATCTGGTAAGGTTTTGTTAAGAAGCAGCTGCCAAAATGAATAGCGTTTTCTTTTGGTTATAAGATAATATGCTGTTTTGCGTGATTTTGCTCGCCTCCTAAGCTCCAATTCACAATTAACAATACCTTTATCTGAAGATCTGTCATCTGTAATCATTTCGTATTGGGATATATGAAATATGTTAACATCAAAAGATACTCACGAGTTAGTGAAGTTGTTTATTTCAAAGGTGTGCTCGTGCAAACGCATCAAAATATCATAATTGGTCTTTACTTTAAGCAGGGAAGGTAACATGATGTTTCAGATAATTTACTTAACAGGAGAACGTAATTTTAAATTAAATCGACTAACATCTTTTGAGAAATGAAGCATAAATTTCCTTAACAGCTTGAAATCTCGGCAAAAATATCAAATGATCTTAATGTTTTCGCGGGCTGTGTAAACAATGTTTGGAGCGTGTTCGTTTACCAGAGCCGGCAGCCGAATGCAGCTAACGACTTAATGTAATTGAGCCATATATCCAAAGTATTGCCTTTCCGTGCATCTGCTGGCTTATAAGAATTTTTAAGTCTTGCCAATTGGTCGATTACGAGACGCTAGTGCCAAAAGAGGTTTATAGCCTCTTTTGCATTCATTTGAAATATTTATTATGAATGTAAGGTGTTGTTTTAAAAGAAGACGTTATGAGAAGGATTGAGAAAGGGATGCTCGCATGGTTTGGTCACGACAGGATGAGAAGAACTGAGAAAGGGATGCTCGCATGGTCACGACAGGAGGAGTGAAAGGAGACTGACAAAAAGGATTTATATGTCGGAAGTAAATGAAAACAACAGTTGAAGGATTCGATGGATTTTTCATGATCAAATAATTGGACCGGCCGTTTGGTGACGGCAGAGTAGAATACAATTGTCACCACCCCAAATCTCTCCCGTGGGTGTCGTACAAGGCGACTAAGGATAAATCGGTGATGAGGAATGGGCAGCAGCGTTCCTCTTATACCACCACTTATCCACCTAGCAATATACTGCGACTTTTGAGCCCGATAAATGGCAATAGGCTCGCCACCTATTACATGGGACCTGATATAATTGGCAAAACGTGGGTGCTAGTTCACCTCTGCCTACCCCTTCGGGGATATAGGCGTGATTTATGTATGTATGTATGTAAATAATTGGAAGTATATTAAAAAAGGACTAGGTAAAGAATACCTGAAACTGACGGAGTATTGAAGAGAGTAATAAGATTTAATGAAGCGAAAGAAGTAGGTAGAGATGTAATATGTAAAGATCGTAGCAAGTGGAAAGAAGTTCTGTACGAGTATGGAGTTAGTAGTCTGACAGTCATTTTTAAAAAGCCATCCATGCGTGCCACAGAGCAAAAAATAAAATAGTTTATTGATATGGTCCTGTGTATTGCCATGTAGACTGTCACCAGTAAGAAATAATTTATTTCTGCCATTTATACAACTTTGACTTTTGACTTCGAGCCCCTATGTATATCGGTATCGTCATAATCAAAGATTCACAACGGGTGAACACGAAAATTTAACGCACGGTTCGTTTTGGGCCTGAGCTTCCGTTAGGGAAATTAAGATGTAAATAATGAATCACGTAAAAGGCAGGAACAAGGGTTCTTATTAGGGAAATACAATCGTAGCTATCAAGGTGAGGTAAAGCTATTCTATATACCTATAAGCTATTCGAATGATAATCTTCACCAGCCCCTTATAATTTCCGCACTGCTGGGGCACGGGCCTTCGCTATGGATGGAAGAATATAGGGAGATTGGGACATACCTAACCCACCACGCTAGCGCAGTGTGAATTGGTGGGTATTATCGACTGAAGATGCACCCGGGACCAACGGCTTAATGTGCCTTCCGAAGCACGGAGGAACTCTGGATAGTAAATTTTTGGTCACCCATCCAATGTCCGGCCTTAGCGACATATGCATAGTTTACGCAATCGCAGGCCAAGCGCGCTATACCACTGCGCTAGCGAGCTCCGCTAACGAGCGATGTCGAATGATATAGGTTAGGTATATTTTCCGATCAGGAACACGATAACCAACTTTTGCGAAATCTATTCAACCTCCGCAGGTTGAATAACTAATTGGTCCATTCGGATCCTCAACAAGTGAAAATGATGAATATTTAAATGAGGTAAATGTTTCCCTATATCGATTTCTGTCGTTACTTCAAGCACGGTAGATAATGTATAATTACTGTAGTTTAAGCACGGAGCACGGTCTTTGGGTTTAAGCGACCATGATGTGATGTGACATTACGCCCAATAAGGTCGAATTGTTGATGGCTTAACAGCCAAGAGGATCCAAGTTCGAATCCTGGTTACAAACATTAATATTATGATGAACACAGAAATTTGAATTTAAGTAGTTAGATGGTCGATTATATCATGTTTTTTATTATATTATGTATAATTATTATTAGAAATATATTTGCCATTTTTTACATTATTTGTTCTTATGAGTCTCTGAGTACGGCAGTAACCTGACGTTCTCGTCCGTGAAGCCCGTAAGAAACACAATAACAGTTCTGTCGCTGGACAATTTGAGTCATAATGACAATTTCCTTTGTACTCCCCACATTGTGGACGGGGACATAAACCGGTTGCGGCAAGAAAAACGTCCCTCCCTATTCATAAATCTCCAAAATTCAGCTGTGGCCGTACCATGAAGTATTAGTGCGATCCAAACGCGGGTGACAAAACGAGACGCCGCTCTACACGGCTTATAGCGATGTCTCACTTTAATAACGGGAATTGAGTCGCGTTTAGTGTTGGTGGTAAGGCCCCTGGTCGCTTGTGATGTTTGTCACGTACACCGATCATACCTCTGCGTTAAATGTGCACATCTTCCCACAGCCTTGGACGTGGAGAATTCGGGGGATCCCGCGTATTTTTCCATAATGAAAGTATTATTTTGGAAATAAACTGACCTAAGCCTAAGAAAAGACATTTCATATTTTCAACGTTTATTATGCAGTTATATGATATAAGATCAAAAATCATGATTAATAGGTGTAATCGCCAAATAACTTCGCAACTATGGTTGAATGGCGAAATGAGTCTTCCGCTTCGTACCTTAACGTGCAAATGGATGTCAAAACTTAAAATGGCGTTTTCGTAGTACGTACATAACAAATCAAACAGATCATAGTTTGAAACCTAAATAACTTTTTTTTGGTTCTCCCATTTAGGGAAGCAAACACTTTCAAATAATCTGCCGTAGTATCGTCATTATATTTCAAATATAAAAAAATCGGTGGCTGAAATGATACTGCTCATTACACTGTGTACAATGTTTTAAGCCGCCTTGTACGATACCCACAGAAGAGATCATCCCAGCTAGCATGACCACCGAAACACGATATGATATAGCCATTTATCGCGTTGACCTTTAAAAAATCATTAGGTTTTAATACTTGGATATGCCTTTACGGCTATATGTTAAAAATATAGCTAACCTGTCAAAAATCGAATGATTTTTGTAAGTTCAACGCGATAAATGGCTATACCATAAAACGTGTTTCGGTGCTCATGATAGCCGGGCAGGTGTGATGATAACTGTATTCTGCTCTGCCGTCACAACACACCATTATATAGATCTACAGAATATTGTTAGAGGACAAAACTCAACCTAATACCCGCCATCTTCTCCAGATACAAGAAATATCGCGCACAGAAAGGCAGAAATCTGAGCACATATCTCGTATCCTGTCCTCGAAGTACTTAGAGCGAATGGCACATGACAAATATTTCCTAATATCGCTGTGTAAGGACGAGAGGCTGTTATCAGCAAATAAAAAAGGGTCTGCCGTATTGCAAGAGCTGGCTAATAAGGCCTTGGGTGACGTTGAAAATAGACAAGTAAGTGTTAAATGACATTTAAATACCTAACAGGTAGGGTAAAACCGGGATAGGTTCCCCCCCACCTTTTGAAAATGCTTCTTTATTTGAAAAATAAAAATTTTAAATGAATAATTTGTGTGTATTTAGATTAATTATTTGGGTTTAATTGTTAATTATAATAACACGAGAGATCCATTTTAAAATCCTACTTGATTTTCCGTAGTCCAAGAGCAAACTTGAGCTTGCATTGCACTCCTTCCTATCGTGATCTTTCGTGGCATCGTTCGCTGCAATAAGTAAGAGTCGAAATACTCACTAGAAACATTTAAAATACCTGTATAATATACTAATACCCCTAACTCGCCGCGGAGATCAAAACGCACAGGAGCGAAACGAGTCCTCATCACGCGGCAGCCCGTGGGAAATTGAGGTACGGGGTGACTACGGCATACACTTATACTATTATTTCATAATTGCGAGTTCGGGAAGTAAGGTTTTTTGAAAGTGAGGCAACTATCCCATCGAGGCATCTATCCCGGTTTTACCCTAATCAGGACAGAATTTTTCGAAACTTTCTAAAATAATAATGTTTGATATTTTTTATTGCCTTCGTCATCATCACTGGATATTCAATGTCCACATTGCTGTGCACTATTTTTAGCTAGTTTTCTTATTACTTAACGAATCTTAGTTACTTGTCGTTGTTGGCAACAAATATTCAAAACTACTTAAGTCCAATATAGCGCGAGGAATTACCATAATATTAATTTTCTGTTACGCAGTGTAAACTTACTAATTTTAGCCACTCAATTTTGAACAGTATCAAATTAATATTAGAAACTAATATTAATTGGATACTTAGAAACTTGTGTTGCTAATTGGTATTTAATATCTCAACCTCGGATTCTGATATGGGGTTGTTTCTTAGGGTTGTTAATTAACAAATATCATGGCATGGAACTATGGAAATGCGTAAAGCCAATTAGCTATTATGTATAACGTAAATGTGAAGTGAAGCAATTTTAGATACCTAGTTAAAATAAACAGCTGGCTCAACTCACACTTTGTATAGGTGATTTACTATAGGAATGGTTATACCAGCGGAAGATTGCGATCGGCATCTCACTGCACAATTTTTTCCGTTATACGTATCGTATAATGTTCAAATGAAAATCAAAATAATAATCAGTAGGTACTTCTTTTTTATGTTAGACACTTGCCCTTCATCTCACCCGATGGTAAGTGACGATAAGGGCCAAAGATGGAATCCAGCTTCACCTGAAACCCTCAACCACAAAGGGGTATCCTAACTAGGCTATCCTATCACTAGGCTATCCTATCACAATTGTCGAAACACAATAATGCTGTTAACATTATTATTATGGGGATAGATTTTGATAACTGGTAGCAGCTACCCAGGCGGACTAGAATTAAGTCCTACCACCAACCAAACCGAGTACTAATTTTTACCCCCCCGGGGATCGAACCCGGGAGCTCCGGTGGGCGAACCACTAGGCTACGGAGGGGGTTAAATTTCTATTTTAAGAGTAGAACATGAGTTTTTTTTTCTTTGTTATCTATTTCAAATGTAGAACCTGTATTTTCTGTTTCTACGTCATGTGTTATTTTAGGCAGTGCTCCGAGAAAGGCGCCCGCTATACGCCGCCCGCGCATCAGAAGCGGCTGCGCGCGCGCGTCTCTCCCGCAATCGGAAAGAGCAACAGAATCGAGCGCAAAAGCAACACGCTATCGATGCGAAGCGACTCGTACACGCCGCACAGTCCGCTCACGAAGAGCGGGACACGGCGAAATGTCTCGAAGCGGCCGAGTTCGCCATGGAGCAGATCTCCAGGAAACCCGCTAACTTATTGCCGAAGAAGGATAAGTTCTTGCAGCAGCTGTACGATGTTGTCGCTAACGCGTTCCTCGATCAGGTATGCAAGTAGGTTTGTTGAGGTTTCAGTTCTGTTTGAGGACCTCTAACTGCCGCACTCATAGATGTCAATTAACTTTAAGCCTCACTCAAACGGCCGCGGTGGCGGGACGGTGGCGGTGGCGAACCGAACAACCTACGTTACCACCGCTGACCGCTGCAGTTTGAGTGAGGACTTAATGAGTACTTGATGTCAAAAATTTTCATTTAATACTAGACCATAGACACGGAAAGAATAGCGACTAGTTTTGAATTGTCATTTCAAAACTAGTCGCTTTGAGTGCAGTAGTAAGTGTATAGTGTAACAGCAGTGGTAGTTTACAGTTGCGTAAACTAGATTTTACGCAACTGCAAGCCGCGTGGTGACGGCAGAGTAGAATACAATTGGCACCACCCCAAATCTCTCCCATGGGTGTCGTACAAGGCGACTAAAGATAAATCAGTGATGAGGAATGGGCAGCAGCGTCCCTCTTATACCACCTAGCAATAGTACTGCGACTTTTGTGCGCGATAAATGGCAATAGACTCGCCACCTATTACATGGGATCTGACATAATTGGCGAAACGTAGGTACTAGTTCACCTCTGCCTACCCCTTCGGGGATGTAGGCGTGATTTATGTATGTATGTATGTAAACTACCTGTCAAAACAATTATTAATAATATTGCTGTTCTGCAAAAGCAAATAACAATAATATTCGGAAGAATAATAACCAATCAATGGACCGGAAAAAGAAGTCTAATAATCCACTGTATTGTGTTCAGAAATGCGTGAAGGATACAATGAGCGAATCGGACCGCGAAAAGAGGGCGTACGTACTCCTTGGCATGTACTTGTCCAGGGAGCCTAGCCGGGACTCGGTGCTTCGGGCTCGGCCGCCGGCACCACCAAGAGACGCCAAGTAAACAACCATTTAACGTGGACGCACATCTATCTGAGCCGAACGCGTCAAACGCGCAGAAGTCAACGAGGCCTCAGGGAGATTCGGACCAATCGACACCGGCAAGTTTGCGAGTTTCATATGATTCAATATAAAGATTTCTTTAAATTCGTTGACTTCGGCGTGTTCGGCTTGGATAAATGTGCGTCCACCTTAATTGTGTTTTGATTTTTATTTAAAAATTATATACCTACTTAACTGCCGCACTCAGAGACGTCAAAAAACGTTAATGAGTACTTAACGTCAAAAAATAACAATTCAAAACCAGTCGCTGTTCTTGCCGCGTCTATGGTCTAGATTTGAATGAAAAATTTTGACATTAAATACTCATTCAAGTTAATTGATGTCTCTGAGTGCGGCAGTAAGTGTTATAAAAAAATTCCAATCATCAGTTTCTGCATCAACACAATTCATTTTTCTCAAGCATTACCGTGACAAAAGGTCGGAAAATTATAAAATGGTGTTCTGATCGCTTGTCTTACGCAATCCAAGTGGCTGCCTATAACACTAGGCCTACCAGCCCGGCTAGCATGACCACCGAAACACAATATAATAATTATAACCATTTATCGCTTTGAACTGTGAAAAAACAATGGATTTTTGACAGTTCTAAGCGATGATAAATGGCTTTATCATTATTATCGTGTTTCGGTGGTCATGCTAGTTAGACAGGACCTGGTAAACTCCCACAATTTAACTTAACATTGTAAGCCAACCCTCACAATGTAAAAATATAATAGAGGGCCTTTTAAAGTTAGGTATTATTAATGAAAACGGGCATAAGTTATGTTTTGACGGTAATATCTACAGAAATTACAATAACGTGAACTTTACAGCGTCTAGGGAGATCATAGCGTAGCCGCTTTCATTTTACTAATGTTATTTTTGATTTGACTGATGAATGTAGGACGTGGGTGTACATTTATTGGACGAATAAAAGCACTAAAAGATAAGTATTTCTGGCTGTTTCATGTAGCAACTGATCAATATCATTCCGTTTAACGCTTCTAGGTTATAGGGCCGATGAATTGTTAGATAAGAGCTATAAATTAAACGCCTTTATCCCAAACCAATATTGTAAAGCAGGCTCCTTGTCATTTATTAATTTTATGCAAGCAAACTGTGGAGATAGCGCCGAACAAAACGACTATTAAAAGGCTGTAAATTCTGACAATATTTAGAAGACGTAAATCTCCATTGCTCGAGGATTGTTATTGTAATTAGGAATTGTGTTCGATCTGATTTAAATTACGTCATGTCAGTTACAGTTGTATCCAGGATTATTCATATTATTATGAAACAACGAAATTATACTATTTAAAAACTTAGTCATAGTTAAACTGTATTTTTAGTACAGATTTATTTTACAGAATTTTTGACATGTCAGTAAAAATCCGAATTAACCGTTCTGAATTATTATTTTTTGTACAATGTACGGTCAATGGCATTTCAGGCAACCCAAAACTTTCAAATGTCTTCAATCGATTGTCAATTTTAACTTGTTTGTAGTAAGGCACAAAATCGGTTGATAAAATTAGACATTTTGTGGTAACCCAAGATGTCATTGGCTGTACTTTGTAATATTATAACGATAATGATATTAAGTAACATTTATACTAACATTGCGTTTCTTAAATATAAAAGAGTTTCAACAAAAACTTGTATCATTGTAAATTAAAGTAAGTCGTATTATTATAAGTTTAGAGCACACAATCATAATGCTCCTGAGTATTTTTGAGTTGCGTCTCTCTTGTATTAAGGAATACTTACCTTTTTTTAAGTACGTACGTATGCAAATACGTTTCAAGCGTTTCGAATTCCAATAGAAGACTGTCTGGAAATATAAAATATCTTTTACTTTTAACGAATCACAAATTGATATGAAATCTCCTGAGAGGCTCATAGGATTTTGAACTTTATTATTTCATTTTATAGGCTGTCAATCATCAAGCTGTGAAATTGTGTAGACAATGATAATGTACAAACCTTAACAGTGTTTGTCCATTATCTAAAATCATAATTATTTATGTTCCAGGCAACGTTTGCGTACACTAGAACGGAGCCTGACTATGAGTACGCGTCCCTTTGAACGCTGTTATTTACTCCACGAACTGGCTCGTCTCCATGCTGATACCAAACACTCTCACAGAGCGAGATTCTTTGCTTTGAAATGTCAGACTGGTAATTATATTTATGTAAATATGAATACCTGAAGCGTGAAATATAGATTTAGTTACCGCCGTAGTTCAAACAAGACCGAGTTATTGTGTTTAATGTCAGAGTTAACAGTTAGGTCTGATTTTTTTGGTGGTAATTATTCAAGGTATATGGACCTTCGCTACGTTACTGTGGAAACAATATGCTACTAATATTGATTTATTCACAAAACGACCAATAGGCTAGGAAATGACAGAAAATAGTGGATGGAGACAAAGAGAAAGGCCGGAGAGGCGAACGTTGGATTGTGTGAGAAATAACATGCATGTAAATGAGTGAGGAGATGACAGATAACAGGAATGAATAAAGGAAAATACATCCGCTGAACTCAGATCAAATTGGACAAAGGCGAGATGATGACGAAACGACGCGTGTATCACCTTATATATCAAGGGAACATAGAGTGACGTATGATGGCCATAGATAACCAATCGTCAATTCCAATACCGTTTATTGTCATTAATTTATAAGGGAACTCTTTACCAATTCTTATCAAGCTACTTACCGACAATTGTGTCGAAATTGTCAATATTACTTAGTGATACCTAATAATCACTCTTCAAATCCTTCATGCTTGGGAAACAACCTTAGGCCGCCGTTGGCCTTAGCTGCAGCTAAAGCCAGTCGTTAATACCCACAGCATACCGCATTGGACCACCGTTGTGGGTTACGTCCACAGTACCTTATATTCTTCCATACAAAAGGTAGGCCTGTGCCCCAGTAATAGGGACATTAAAACGCTGGTAATGGTAATAGAAGTTGTAAAACTAAAAGCTAGTTACAAAACTTAAATTGAAAAAAAATATTTGTAGAAGCAAGGGCGGCAAACCAAAAAATATGGCTTATAAACGCAACATTTTTGCTGGCACGCTGTCACCTGTTACAAAGCAACCGCCCTGAAGCTCGAGCAGCGCTGATTGAAGCTGTGGGGTTTGCAAGATCATTTGGATACAGCGATGTAGCGGCTTTTCTCGATACGGTAATTATTTTATATTTTGGTTCCAATACATTTTGTGTTTTGAATATCAAAGAGATACGACTCAAAATGGCATACTCGCAACCATAAGTCATACATAAATCACGCCTATATCCCCGAAGGGATAGGCACGTTTCACCAATTATGGAATGGGCAGTTGCAGGAACGCTGCAGCTGCCCATTCCTCATCGTTATTTTAACGTATTCCTTGTACACCCACGCGTGAAATTGGGGGTGGTGCCAATTGTATTCTGCTCTGCCGTCACCATACGGCATTGATCAATTATGGATAAAAAACAACATATACTTTGTCGGAGATAGTAGGAGTTACTCGATTAGCTATAATATGCACACGTATTTATTTAAGGGCCGTGTGGTGACGGCAGAGCAGAATATAATTGTCACCACCCCCATCTCTCCCGTGGGTGTCGTACAAGGCGACTAAGGGTAAAGACAGCAATGAGTAATGGGCAGCAGCATTTCTCTCATACCACCTAGCAATATAAATTTGTACTGCGATTTATGTGCCCGATAAATGGCAATAGGCTCGCCACCTGTTACATGGGACCGAACATAATTGGCGAAAAGTCGGTGTTAATTCACCTCTGCCTACCCCTTCGGGGATATAGGCGTGATTTATGTATGTATGTATGTATTTATTTAAAATTCAGTATTAGAGGCTATTATTAATAATATAAAGTAGGTACTCCTTCGATAGTTCGAGCCCTGCCTTTTCACAAGATTTTACTAATTATTCTTTTACATAGAACGAAACTTTATTTTATGTAGCGTTCAAAATTAACAAACAAGTAATATAATAAACTTTTTCAGTTGACTTTGAAATGTCAGCATTGAAAGTTCAAAGTCAATGTCTACGCCGTCGTTGTATAATAAAAAATTACTAATGTCTAATGACCACTGTTACAGCATATCATTAAAATCGTTACCATTATGATACTGATGTTATCGCGGGGAATTAAGTGGACTGTATAGGCAAGCGGTTCAGCAGAATAGAAAATGCGGATAGGATACGATGCGTGTGGTACAAAAAAGAGGGAAAAGATACCTCGCTCTCTAATGGTGTGCTGCGGCGACCAACATCATGGCGGCCAGCGGCTTGGGTAGCTTAGCTCCGTCCGGTGTCTTCTTTGTACGCACTTGTTAGTTAAACTCTTCACAATCACACACAGTCAATACACGTAATTACGTATGCACAATTGTTTATCATTAGTAGGTTTACTAGGAAAATAGATCCACGGGGAATCTACTTGATGCGGTTTTCGGCGCGGGAGAATTACTATGCTTGCAGCAGCGCGGTCCTTAGGCAAGTGACCGGCGTCTTCGCCGGTAGTGCCATCTCTTTCTCTTGGCCGCAGCGTAAGGCGTGAGAGCGAGATGGAAAATAGGAAGGAGAAGGTGTACCACACGCGAAATAATAAAATAGTGAATAATCAGTGGCGCCAACATCCCCCCCACCTTAAAGCGTTGTCTTTAAAAATATAGACATTTATATATTAAGCGATAATGCGATAGATAATAAATATAGATAAATATAAATAAGCGGTGTTTAGTGTAAAAGTGTGAAAGAACCTATTGAGTAGGGAGCCCACAAAGACGTACCACAGGTCGAACGAAAGTACCCCTTGTGGTGCGAACTGACACTACTCTAATTAAACCATCCTTAGATGGGTGAATCTTCTCTATTACCCCTAGCGGCCATGATAAGGGAGGAGAGTTATCGTTAATGATTATTACAACCATTCCTTCCTTTACTCCTTCTTCATTGATATTCCACTTTTGTCTAGATTGCAAACCAGACAGATATTCGCGTTTCCATCTCTTCCAAAACGTTTGAACCAATTTGTCCATCAACGTATGCCTTTCAAGAAGACGCTCGGGCGTGGTAGCTATCATGGGCGCGGGCAACGATTTAAGCGGTGAAGTGTTAATAAAATGAGCGGGAGTTAAAGCGGTTGGCTCGGATGGGTCAGCGCTAAGAACTGTTAGAGGGCGGGAATTGACCAAACACTCAATTTGTGTAAGAATTGTAACAAGTTCTTCATATGACAAAATCTGTTGACCTACAACTCTAAAGAAATGGTTCTTAACGATTTTCACCATGGACTCCCAAGAGCCACCAAAGTGCGGTGATGCGGGTGGAATAAAACTCCAGTCAATGCGGTTTTCTGAAAGCTCTTCTTGAAATTTATGTCTAAACTCTCCATCGATAAATTTATACAGATCGTTCAAATAGGACCTCGCGCCTCTAAAATTGGTGCCATTATCAGAGTACATCCTCTCAATTGGCCCACGACGTGACAGGAACCGTTTTAAAGCTGCTATAAAGCTCACAGTGCTAAGGTCGGTGGCAACCTCGATATGAATTGCCCGAGTTGTGAGACAAGTAAAAATACAAAAATATGCCTTACGACTCCTAACACCTCTGCCACGAATGGGGGTATACCGAATAGGACCAGCGTAATCGCATCCAGTATGAATGAAAGCCTTTGTAGATTGTACTACGCGTTGTCGTGGAAGATCGCTCATAAGAGGGGGAGCACAAGGGCGCGGTTTTAGCTTAAAACAGATGTTACATTCGTGTATCTTCCGACGAATAAGGCTTCTCGCGGATAAAATCCAATAACGCTGCCTAAGGCATGACATTAAAAGCTCAGGTCCAGCATGTAAGAATTTTTTATGGTAATAAGTAACTAAGAGTTCCACTATGCGGTCATGACTCGGCAAAATTATGGGGTGTTTTACATAATAAGTCTCATCCGAGTTATTTAATCTGCCTCCTACAAGAAGAAGATCATCATCCAAAAAAGGCTTTAATTTAATTAACGAACCTGAACACTTAAGATTATTTTTCAAATTTATAATGTCCTTATAAAAGTGTTTATGTTGGACATGTCGCCACAAAAATAACTCGGCAAAATTTAAATCGTTAGCAGAAACCTTCTCGTGGCGCGGTAACCTTTTAAAAAATCTAAGAACATATACTATAACGCGGAGTAACTTAGACCACGAAGAAACTCGATCCGCGATTAACAAAACAGGGGATGTAAAAACTTCAGGAGCGGAAACGATATGAGAATGAACCTTTTCATCGGGAATGGTTTCATCTATATTTAAATTACTAAATGTATTTATTGGCCATTCATCGGGACACCTTTGAATCCACAAAGGACCCTTAAACCATAGCGGATGGTCAATAATTTTATCTGGTGTAAGACCACGCGACAAACAATCAGCGGGGTTGTCGACACCAGACACATGAAAAAAGCGTTCAGCGGGAATGCTATCCGTAGCTTTTACAACGCGGTTTGCGACGAAAGTGTGCCATCTATGAGGAGGTGAACTTAGCCAACAGAGGGCCACCTTAGAATCTGTGAATGCATAGATTGCAGTGACACTATGGCGGTTGTTATACGTGTCATGAACACGACGCAAAAGAGTAGCCATCAAAACAGTAGCACAAAGCTCCAACCTCGCTACGGACACAGGTTTGACAGGGGAAACCTTAGATTTTGCGCAAACTAACCTCACAATCGTTTCATCACCCCTGGTAATATGAGCGTATATGACCGAACCATAGGCGCGCTCACTGGCATCTGAAAACCCTACCAAGCGTAAAGTAGAATTCTCATACACCCCTAAGTGACGCTGTATTTTTAAATTATTGATGTGCGGGAGTGTATTACAAAATATTTGCCACATATCGATTATGTGTTGCGGTGGATCTTCGTCCCAGTCTATCTTTAATAACCATAATTCCTTTATTAATAATTTAGCATAAACGACAACAGGCGCAACGAAGCCCATGACGTCCCACAGACGAGCGACTGTGGAAAGTATAATACGCTTGGTACAGCGATTATCAGGGGGAAAAATGTGAAATTCAAAATAATCATTGGCCCTAGACCAATGAAGGCCAAGCACCTTTTGCTCGGTATTTTTATCAAAATCAATTAAATCAGCGGTTCGATGAGACGCGGGTATGTGTTGTAAGACTTTATTAGAATTACTAGACCATTTAACCAAGTCGAATTGTCCCCTTTTAAACAAATTTATTAATTGTTGAGACGCGCTAATTGCGTCCGATTCCGACTTCTCGCTAAATACTACGTCATCCATATAGAGCGAGCTGTTGATGATATCT
Source organism: Cataclysta lemnata (assembly GCA_963931975.1). Classification (NCBI taxonomy): domain Eukaryota; kingdom Metazoa; phylum Arthropoda; class Insecta; order Lepidoptera; family Crambidae; genus Cataclysta; species Cataclysta lemnata. Next base: position 7,523,353 of record OZ008348.1, on the reverse strand, counting down.
CGGGCCTTCAGAAACTCGTCCCCACTCTCCCCCTCGTCCTCAACAAGCCTATGTATGACGCGCAGTGCGTGGTAAGGACTGGACTTCAAACCGAAGCAAACGCGATTAAATTGATACAATAGAAGCGGATCATTACTATCAAAGCGATAAAGAATGCGTTGAAAACGCCTATCACACTCATTCACTTCTATTTGCAAAAACATCTGCTTGCAATCAGCAGACAAAGCGACTGGAAAAAGACGAAAATTTAAAAGAATGTTAAACAGATCGGCCTGTAGATTAGGTCCGCTGTGTAAAATGTCGTTGAGTGAAACGCCTGAATTTGTCTTACAACTGGCGTCCAAAACAGCACGTATCTTGGTGGTGGATTTATCCATGCGTATAACAGCGTGATGCGGAATAACATAATCAGGACGACAGTCGTTAACATCGATTGAAACCGACAAAGGTGACAAATATCCTTTGTCTATATAATCCCGAATAACTAAATTATAATCGGAACGTAAACCAGAAACCGCATCTAGTTTTCTTTCTAAGCATAAATATCTTTTGCGCGCGATTTCCAATGAACTACCTAACATAAAAACGTCAGAACGAAACGGCAAAGAAACCTTATACCTACCACTCACTTTCTCACGCGTGGTAGTAGCGTTGAAATAATGTTCACACTCAATGTCCTCCAATGAGTATTGGGCCTTATCTGAGATTGGCAACTCGTCCAGTTCCCAAAACCTTTTTAACATGTTGTCAATCTCAATCGTACAGCAATAAGCTAGAGATATATTATTTTCCGGCGGCATTAATACGGGAACCGTGCCCATGATCACATAACCTAAGGTGGTACGTATGGCGGGCGGTGCGAAACTTTTACTATGCACGACACCCGGGAGTAACAGATGTGAAAACAACTCGGCACCTATAAGCATATCGATACGCCCAGGTTTACCAAAAGACTCGTCAGCGAGCGGGAGACCTTGTAGGTAAGGTAATGCGGAGACATCTACCGATGTCGTAGGTAAATTATCCGTGATTACATCAACCACGAGCGGAGTAATATTATATTTTATATTTTTATTAAAACGAGATGAGAAATGAATATTGATTAAACCGTGAACGGGTTTTTCAACGCCACCTATACCCTTTACTTTCGAATGCGTACTATTAACATTATAATTATTTAACAAGCCCAAACGTTTAGAACAATCGGTTGTAATAAAATGACTCTGCGAACCACTGTCCAACAAACAACGAACGTAATGTTGTCTATCGTAAATATCATAAACTTTGACAACCGCGGTTGCCAACAAAACCGTTACGGGCTTATTATACGGCTGGTTTAGCTCGCGACTGCTCGGAGCGGCAATGGACGTATTGCACATCGGTGCTGGCGCCGACCCGTTATCACAGTAGCGCACGGCCACAGATTCCGTGTGTCGCGACGGCGCGTTGGTTGTAGCACTCGATGTGTGCGCGGGCGATTCAATAGCAGAAAGTACATGGCTCGACACTGGAGCTGCGGGCAAATTGGAATTACTGGACTCGAAATGTAGAAGTGTATGGTGCCCTTTAGAACATTGCTTGCACTTCATACTTGAATTGCAATTATAAGTTTTATGTTTAATACTCAGGCAATTTACGCACCCGTCGCGCTCTTTAATAGACTTAAAACGGTTAGAAGGTGTCATTTTAGAAAACTCTGGACATTTATACATATGATCATGTACTATATTATTGCACAAACAGCGCAATGAGTTAGAAATAGCTACATAAGCATGCGGTTGAGGTACTTTAGGCGGCTTGTCAACATATGAACTAGTAGGCTTTTTGAAGCTAGAATTATCGGGCTTGGAAAGCGAATTAACATTCTGCATAATTCGTAACTGATCTTTGATAAAACTTACTAAGCTATCAAATGTAGGGATTTGTACAGACTTTGAACTGAATTCGAATAATCGTATAGATTCCGAATCTAATTTTTTAAGAGCGATATGCAAGAATATAAAATCCAACAGGTTATCTATTTTAATATGTTTGAGTGCATTAATTGAAGACACAAACTTATCCAAAAATGACTCAAAATTATTTACTGAAGCAGACGGGCATGGTTTGTGGTCTAATATCTGCGTAAGGTACTTCGAAGCAAGAGTTCGTTTGTCCTCATACTTATCAATAAGCGAGGTAATTATAAGATCGTAATTGTCACCACAAGGAGTAATCCCAGCAAACACAGATTGAGCCTTAACTGAGAGTTTACCCATTAGATAGTAAAGCTTTTGCGAGGCAGTAAGGGAATCATTATCGTGGACAGTACTCTTAAACCCAGCATAAAAAAGCGGCCACGAGCGAACGTCTCCGTCAAAGGACATCAATTCAATAGGCGGCAATCGACATTGCGACTTAATCGGCTTTTTAAGTTGCGACTTATCAAAAGACGAAATTTTGTCGTATTTATATTTAACACGACAGTACATATCCTCAAAAATAGACCAAGATTGGTCTTGAATTACAGACTTTGGATTTAATTTTAAATGTAACTCGTTATAGGTATTTGCGACAGAATGAAACTCATTTCGAATACATTCTAAATAAACGCAAGACATTAAAAATTCTTCCTTGACATCTTCGTTACTAATATTCTTCAAAAAATTAAATATAGTTTGTAGGCGAGCAAAAATATTGTCGCGGCGATTTAATGCAATTTGTAACTTAACTTCGTCGTCTGATAGATGCATTTCTTTTTTATCAGCTTTAGCCATTTCAAATTTGTAAATAAGCTAGGTAGGTATGTGATAAGCGAGATTAAGATCTGCGAATATCCGTAATTCGCAGCAACTCGATTGCGCGGGTAAGTATTTAAAACAGCTGACCGAGTTGAAGCACCTCGATACAGCGTGAGGACGATTTGTGAAGGTAAGCACAAACTGTTATTATTATTAGAGCGGAGTAGGTATGTATGCGAGCAATGGTTGAATAAAATACGAAAATTCAAAATGGCGATGCTATGCGTAGTTATAGGAATTTATTACCTATAATGCTTTTATTAATATTATTTGAATGAAATAGAACGAGCGGTTTAGTTATGAGCGGTTCAATAATAAAATTGTAGAAAATACGTACTAAGTGTAATGTGTAGTATATGTATCGTGTTATATTTCAATGAAGTGAAGCGGGGAAATTAATTTTATTTTAATATGGGAGGCGTAAATGGTCGAAATAAGAATGGATCTCGGCCGAATGGACCAAAAATGTTATCGCGGGGAATTAAGTGGACTGTATAGGCAAGCGGTTCAGCAGAATAGAAAATGCGGATAGGATACGATGCGTGTGGTACAAAAAAGAGGGAAAAGATACCTCGCTCTCTAATGGTGTGCTGCGGCGACCAACATCATGGCGGCCAGCGGCTTGGGTAGCTTAGCTCCGTCCGGTGTCTTCTTTGTACGCACTTGTTAGTTAAACTCTTCACAATCACACACAGTCAATACACGTAATTACGTATGCACAATTGTTTATCATTAGTAGGTTTACTAGGAAAATAGATCCACGGGGAATCTACTTGATGCGGTTTTCGGCGCGGGAGAATTACTATGCTTGCAGCAGCGCGGTCCTTAGGCAAGTGACCGGCGTCTTCGCCGGTAGTGCCATCTCTTTCTCTTGGCCGCAGCGTAAGGCGTGAGAGCGAGATGGAAAATAGGAAGGAGAAGGTGTACCACACGCGAAATAATAAAATAGTGAATAATCAGTGGCGCCAACAACTGACATGATTTATGTCGCACCCAACTAGCTGGATAAGCCGTCCAATCAACAGCCTAGCTTCTTTACTAATTCTATATTAGCACCTACTGCCAATCGCCGGCCGCTGCCGCAGCACTAAAAATGAAAATTTTATTTAGAATTTTTTTTCTAAATATAATGTTCAAATAAAAATTAAATCCTAATTTCTTCTTTTAGGTCTTCTTTAGAAGTGCCTATTTTTTAAATAATAATAGTGTGTACTTATTATCTTACATCTATCAGATGTTGCACATAATGATCCTATCACTACAATTAATATTAGTAGTGAAGTCATGTATAATAGATAGATAAGCCATGATTGAATCTTGTAATATAGATTGCTAATGGTCCGTTAGTATTGGATTGCAAATGCTTTGACCGACTTGTGTACCTGATTCGAGGTGGCGGCCTTCTCAATGCTTAAGGTCCTGTAATTATACATATATAACGTTATAATATAAAGTATTTTTTTAATTATGTTTACTGTTGTTTTATACGAGAGATATGATTATTTGTGTTACTTTACAATTTAATTATAGTCTGACACCATGTTGTCTGTATAACGATATTTTCATGAATTTTGTTTTAGATAATAATATTTTTCATTTGTCATTTTTCGCCACACTGAAAAATAATAATGTCAATTCTTATTCTTTCCATTCCAGTGGGAAAATATATTACTTAAGACACCCGCAAAACATTTGTGAATTTCAAATATGAGTATTTGCTAACAAGACGTAAAATAAAATTTTATCTCACGCGTCTGATATGAAACGGGATTTTTGCTTGATATAATAAACAGGAGAATAAAAGGTCAAATTTACGAGTATCCTCAAGTAAGGTTCTTCGAGTGCTGGGTTAGGGACGGCATTGCTATTTATGACCTTTGGTCCTCCAAATGTAATTCCCATAATCCCAATTAAGCCACGTTTCCACGGTCCACCGAAAGATAGGAGAACGGTTAGAAAAGTTGCCCGATCTCTAGGGGATCAACCGTTTTTCTGTTTAATTAGAATTAAGGGAAGAAGCTTAATTACTAAGGGAGTTTAGGAAAATTTGAATTCAGGTAGACAGTACACCTTCTGATTTTCATGTCAGGTGGGACCTCAGATTTATTACAGTTTTCACGGCCGTCTGTATTATAGCTGGTTTTGATTGTGAATACCCTTTGATAAACCTTTACAGAACTGGGATTGACATATAATAAAGGGGCTCTATCACCTGAAAAATACGTCAGTAATCTAACATTTCAGACCCGAATTTGAAATACTAAAATTCGTTGCACCACCCTCATCTTTCTTACGAGTGTCGTACAAGGCTATTAAGGATTAAAACAGCAATGAGTAATGGCCAGCAGCATTCCTCTTATGTCACCTAGCAATATACTGCGATTTACGTGCCCGAAAGATATCAATAGGCTCGCCACTTGTTACACGGGGTCGAACATAATTGGCGAAACGTGGGCGTTAATAATTTCACCCTGCTTGGTCGGGGATACATAGGTTTGATTTATGTATGTATGTATTTTTTACCCTTGCAGTGCGTGAATGTTTCCCTTGAAGGTGAAGTCGCTTCCAGTGAAGCCTTACTTGAGAAGCGAGAGAAGGCTATGGTCAGTCTTATGCAAGATGATGACCTACGCAGTGCCGCTCAGCATCTATTCAGAAGAATGTCCGTCATCCCAGCATCTAGGTAAGGTGCTTTTTGCAGATAATAATAATTATGATAGAATGAAACTGGAACCTGCCTGGCTAGCATGACCACCAAAACACGATATGATGATTTATGTAAGTTCAAAGCGATAAATGGCTATATCATAGTAGTATCGTGTTTAGGTGGTCACGCTAGCCGGGCAGGATCTAGATATGTTCCAGTCACATGTGTAAAGTAATCGTCAAAGGGCAACTGAGATTTTCTTTAAGATACAGACATCACGCCTATAAATAGTAATGCCCATTTAGTTAATTTAACATTAGGTATATTAGTTTTCGGAGGAATTAGGCCCAAAACGGGTAGGTATATTGCCCAAAACTCTGGTGCGACCTAAGGTAATTACGATGACGAAACGTGGGTGTTAATTCGCCTCTTTCTTCCTACGCCTGCGTGGATAAATACGATTTATGTAGATATGTATCTACGAGTATGTTCATTGGACTAGATGGCCGGTGTGAGTGTGTCTAAAGGAGAAATTCCACCAGTGTGCTGTATTTTGCGGCATAGCGTACGTCAGTAGGGGTTTTTTGGGCGTTATAATTCACTTTTTTAGTACCTAAACCACCGTTTAGTGACGGCATCCACAGTAAAGGTCTCTAGATACGTAACGGCAAAATACCCCGCACGGGACGTGGACGGGACGGGGACGGGGCCTCTCTCATTCAAAACGCCCCGTGCACGTCCCGTCTGTGACTCCATAACATTTTATGTCCTTCATGTACTTGTATGAAACGGTATTGCTGCAGTCACGTCCCCGTCCCGTCCACGTCCCGTCCGGGGTATTTTTGCGTTACGTATGCAGATACCTTATAGGTTTCGTTGCACGCTCAAATTCCGCTGCGCTCCGCATCATTTCACAGCGTCTGTCTAGGTGGTTTACTGAAAAAGTGAATAAGAATGCCTAATAACCACCTACTGGCGTACACTGTGCCGCATAGCCCAGCACACTGGTGGAAATTCGCCTTAAGAATCGTTAAATTGTCCATGCTTTTCAAAAAATTAAATCATTCTGATATTTTTTTAATACTTACGAACCAAGTACGGCACACCATGTCTCATACGTTTCAATTAATAGAACATCGATTTGGCACATTAATAGCTTGTTGCCGGGAAATCGAACCAATTATACGGTGAACATCTCACAAGACGAACGTTTGATTGCAGGTGCTAACCGCCGTACTCAGAGACGTCAATTAACGTTAATGAGTACTTAATAAAAAAAATGACAATTCAAAACTAGTCGCTATTCTTGCCGCGTCTATGGTCTAGTTTTGATTGAGATTTTTTTGTATTAAGTACCCATAATACAAAAAAATCTTACTTGTGAGTGCGGCTGTAGGTGTATCTGTTGATGGGACGTTTCTCAATATGCCGTACATTTTGGATTTGAGTTGTATTCTTCATTGTCCTAACCAATACCTAATATTTTTCAGTTTCGTTTAATTTATATCTCCTCCCTCAAAGGAGGGGATTTCTACGTTAGAAATCAACTCCTTTGAATTTATAAAAACTAAAACACCATTTATAAATTAAAATCCCAAGTCATTTTTGTTCTGATTGCTTTTTGATTTCGGAAATCCCAAAGCGCATTACATGTAATTCAAACGTAGCATTGACGTAGGGCAATAGGAAATTGGTTTTATCCGAAAAGCCCACAGATCCCGTGGGATCTGAATTTTCGCTTTTACAGTCGCAACAATAGGTTTTGACACGTGTCAAAAGTTTAGCGAAACACGCCTAAATGATTACTTTGAGAATCAGCCGCACGAACGGTTCAAAGCGATCGTAAAAATGTGGTATAATAGAAAGAATCATTATTTGTATTTTGATGTCGTTGTACCGTTTATGGATCATTTTTTTATATATTTATGATCGTAGCAATAATCATAGAATACAATTATTATTTAATAATTTAAAAAAATGAATGAAAATCGGTACCCAATTCCTAAAAACATTGCTTAATATTTACGTTCATTAATCACGTTATCTACGTCCAATATAAATAAAATTCGATAATTATTACATAATTAAATACTTAAAAAAAAATATTAAATTGTTTTGTTTGCGCCTTTTGTCCAATTATTTCAATTATACATAAATCACGCCTATATCCCCGAAGGGGTAGGCAGAGGTGAACTAGCACCCACGTTTCGCCAGTTATGTTAGGTCCCATGTAATAGGTGGCGAGCCTATTGCCATTTATCGGGCACAATAGTCGCAGTAGGTAATAGCTAGATGATTTCAATTATACCTAATTTAAAAGCCACTTTCTTAACTTCAATAAATTGAAACGATTGTACACAAAGTATATATCTGATTTACTTTTCGTATCGTTCTTTTTTTGTTTATATTGTTTATTATAAGTACTTTCAAATAGAATAGCACATACATAATAAGTCACGCCTTTCTCCCACAGGGGTAGGCAGAGATTACTTCTTTCCAATTGCTACTATACTTGGGTACATACTTATTTAGCTTATGCGTGATGTTTTGCATTCGAAGACTCCCATTGAAGTTTATGGGGGATAACAACAAAGGTAGACACAGAAATCCTCAGTAAGACTCAATAGCTGAACCTCAAGAATAATACAGCCAGTATAACTCCTGAGATTTTATGGCATTGTATAATTTCAGTGTGTAAGCTATATAAATCCTATTTGGTTTATTAAAGGGTGTGCGCATAGCTTGGGGAGGATTTTGCGAAAACCCATTGCTTAGGTGAAGTGGGGGTTCGGAGTTCGTTTTGTAAGCTTAGAGATTGTTATTTGGCATAAGTAGCGCGAACGTAGACGGTGAATTAAAGCGAGATTCCTGTAAATACTTCTGAACTAAAATAAATAAAGATTACTGTTCTGTATATCTTGAATCGAATGTGTTTTGCGTAAGTCACATTGTATTAAAAGTTAACCCAAGATTAACTGCACGATATTTGTTCCGTAGATGTTATACGGTGATGAGGATGTGTAAATGTATTTCTAGATTGCGGTGTTACCCGTGGGCTTACAAGGTTAAGTTGAAGGGATAGAGAAGTTAGGATAAATTAACTTGCGTCCGGGTTACTGTAGGTAGATTGCGGAAGCCACATGTACTCCCTTTTATTTTATAACTAGTGGTCAGCCGCGGCTTCGCTCGCGTTAATGTCGGTTATTATATATAGGTTAACGATAAACGGACTATCCAACACAAAAATAATTTTTATTCGAATCAGTAATTCATGAGATTAGCGCGTTCAACCCAACAAAGAAACTCTTCAGCTTTATAATACGAGTATTAGTAAATATAATATGCACAATTGAGGAGAAGGACATTTCAAGAGACTGGTGAATGCAAAGAGTAATTGGGATGATCATTTCAATCATACTGCTCGCCGCCTCTCGGAAAACAACCCACTTCGGATACATACATAAATGTATACGTGCATAATCACTCCTTTATCCCCGCAGACATAGGCAGAGATGTATAGATATATTAATATTACATATAAATCTCACTAACGGACAGCGATGGTAGCATTACTTTTGTACCACCTTGCAATATACTGCGGTTTACGGGCCCAACAGGTTTGCCGAACATAATTGGTGAAACGTGGGTGTTAATTCAACTCTGCCTACCCCTTCGGGGATAGTATAGGCGTGATTTGTGTATGTATATATAAAAATGTTTCTTTTCAGTCATATTCCCGAAAAAACATAACCTGTATGTCGAATATATAATGTGAATATATTGCCGTGTGGTGACGGCAGAGTAGAATACAATTGTCACCACCCCAAATCTCTCCCGTGGGTGTCGTACAAAGCGACTAAGGATAAAACAGTGATGAGGAATGGGCAGCAGCGTTCCTGTTATACCTACCTCCTAGCAATATACTCGACTTTTGTGTCCGATAAATGACAATAGGCTCGCCACCTATTACATGGGACCTGACATAATTGGCGAAACGTGGGTGCTAGTTCACCTCTGCCTACCCCTTCGAGGATATAGGCGTGATTTATGTATGTATGTATGTATGTGAATATTTTGGGTGATTTCACTTTTTGTATTTTGGGCGCCGTTATTCCTGTATTGATCCCTAGCCTGTCCAGTTAGTTAGCCATCACATCGGGGAATAATGGCTTGTTCCCGATACACGTGTCAAACTATACTAGTCATTACGTTTGATGTGAACGTTCCATTATTTTAGCCAGTGATTATGTGGTTTTAACTTCACACAATCAGTGTTAACTTCGTTAGCGGAAATAAAACAGCAAATGAAATATTATCTGATTTTTTTTGGTTAAAAATGGCAAAAGGCTCGTCCATTATTACATGGGATGTTATATAGTTGGCGAATTGTGGGTATTAATGAACTCTGAATACCTCTTTGGGGATAAATAAGCAAGATAGAAGCAAGATAGACTATCTGTTTAAATACTGAATTTAATAAAAATATATTTTGTATTATGTACGAAATGTATTGTTTCGTACATATTACAAAATATATTTTTATGTGAAAAATATGTAAAAAGTGTTTCGAAAACACATAGGAAAACCAAATTTAAAAGGTAAGGAAAGTAGTATATAAATTTGACAGTTCTCGTAGATCGATCGTTCAGTAAATCGAATATTTTGCCAACAGCACTAAGTAATTCAAAAAGTCCTTGAAATGAGTTTGACATTACTTGAAAATTCAAGAAAACAAACTTAGACGTAATGTGGCACATTATGCCAAGAATCATCGAAGTTAAAACAGAGTTAGGAAGATAATTCGGCTTATTGAAGCTCAAGTTCAAAGCCCATAACCCGATCAAAATGAGCTAACTCTGGTACATTAGCTTCGAAGATCGTTAATACTAGCGATGTCAGTATCTGAGTTTTGAAAATTAGGTTTCAAAGTAGAAACCTATAATAATAGTAGAAAAATCATTTTAAATTTGGAGTATATTTTGCCTTGCGCTTTATTGTTTTCTACAAAAGTGAATAAATATTATTTAGTAGATGTAGTGCTACAGTAAATATTCTTCTTCTCCCTGCCCTGTTCCCAGTCTATCTGGGGTTGGCGCAGTATGTTTCCTCTTCCATTCATATCGGTCAGACGTAATCAAGCCATCCACTCCCAGATTCATATCATCCATCACACCGTAAAAAAGGTGCCAGTGATGAATGGACGTATAGAAAAGAGACGGAACGGACCATGTCGAGAAATCGATGAACGGATAGAGCGATTGGAATGACAACATTCCAATCTATTTTGCTCAAAGTTTTGGCTTAGGTTTTACAGCCGGCCGCCTGCCTGACACCAAACCTCTTTGGGAATGCTGTTGTTGGTGGTTTGCCTACCACCATTCGGGTGCCCCAAGATTGGTCTAGACCGGGCAATCTCCCTTAGTCGACTTTTACGACACTCATGGGATGAGTCGGGGCTGGCATATTCTACGTTATTTTTTCGCTCCCAGGCCAGCGTAGAAGACCGTAAATATTATAGTAAAAAATTTATTATTAAATGCCGTATAAATCATTTTCTAGTGCCTCGCCTGACATTAAGTGACGTTGAAACCGCCTGTGGTACGTGCTTGTCTTAAATGTCCAAGTAGTTAACGTGGGAGCACACACCGGACGAGACTCGGAGAATTTAACGTCTTATTAGTTTACATTGTGCACGCATATTAATATTTTGAGTGTTGGTTTGATCTACGAAACATACTGATTAGATTTTACATTAATATTAATTATTGTTGATAATGCAAAACCCTGATCACGGGTTTATAGTAACTTTTCTACTATAAAAATAAAATGTATAATTAAAATTACATGAAATCAAACTACACTAATTAGGAAATTACAAAATGTCATAAATAATTATAGTCGTACATTTTATTCAATTAACAATTAATACAATTAAGTTTTTGGTGATCTTTTCAATACCCTAGATTGCCTTTCCACGCCTAGAGCATGTTCATATTGACAAATAAATTCTTAACTGTGCTAACTTCTTTATTTTAATACTATTTTGCTTTGATAATTTTTGTTAATCTACGACTTTGATATTCATTGGTGCAATATTAAACAAAGGCCGTGTGGTGAGGTGACGGCAGAGTAGAATACAATTGTCACCACCCCAAGTCTCTCCCGTGGGTGTTGTACAAGGCGACTAAGGATAAATCAGCAATGAGGAATGGGCAGCAGCGTTCCTCTTATATCAGCTAGCAATAGTACTGCGACTTTTGTGCCCGATAAATAGCAATAGGCTAGCCACCTATTACATGGGACCTAACATAATTGGCGAAATGTGGGTGCTTGTTCACCTCTGCATTCCCCTTCGGGCATATAGGCGTGATTTATGTATGTATTTATGTAATATTAAACAATGTTACAATAAATGTGCCATAGATTCATAGTTTAACAACAAACATAATTTTGAACTAACAACAAAGTTTCAGACCCGGTGCCATTGGTTAAAATATGGCTTGATTTCAGTTCAATTAGACAATCATAGCAAAAACTTCGCACCATGAATTGTACCCAACTGAACTCTGGCTTATTTCGTTAACCTACATCACATTTCACAATGGCTGTATTTTTTTAAGTCTTTCTTTTTTTAGGTGTCTATAAAGAAACTATAAAAAAAAAAACAGAATACAAAATAATTTAAATTATTGATGGCTGGTCTGATCGAATGGTCAGACCGCTGGCTGTTGACCAACAGGTCCCGTGTTCAAATCCTGGTTCAAAAGGGGCAAAAGTTTGAGTGATAAACACATAAATTAAATGTGTGTGTTCATAGTGTAGCCGTGTGGTGACCCCAGAGTAGAATACAATTGTCACCATCCCAAATCTCTCCCGTGGGTGTCGTACAAGGCGACTAAGGATAAATCAGTGATGAGGAATGGGCAGCAGCGTTCCTCTTATACTACCGTCCTGACAATGTACTGCGACTTTTGTGCCCGATAAATGGCAATAGGCTCGCCACCTATTACATGGGACTTAACATAATTGGCGAAACGCGGGTGAGAATTCACCTCTGCCTACCCCTTCGGGGATATGGGCGTGATTTATGTATGTATGTATGTATGTATGTGTGTTCATCGCTCAAACTTTGTTCTTGAGTCATGGCTGTTTACCTATATGTTTATGTAGTAGATTTTCAATATTTCTGTACATATAACTAATAAGTATGTAAATACTGTGCGTCATGTGGTCATAACACAAGCGCTAATGCTACTTACTTTGGACTAGACTATTAGATGTGAGTTTAAGAAATATTGATTTATTATTGATATTAATAAGGATCTATTCTGCGAAATTCTGTCCTCTTGGGGTTTAATAAAGGCCGAACAGACAGTGGTTGGTATTTAGTAGGTACCTACTGAAGACAAAACTAAGTGGTTGATGAACTTTTGCGCCCGCAGCTAACTATTTTGCTTTGTAGCCTATCTCCGGCTCAAAGCCGAATAGTTCGATCTTGGCATTGAAATAATAGGATTAGAAGATTAAGTTTCCGTTATAAGATCATAGATTACAGGCGACGGTATATTTGATAACTCGATACAGTCAACCACATGTCAGACTGTACAAATCTGAAGAATGCCTATTGATTTTCAACCTTTACCTTAACGTTATAACACGTTTTGGTTGATTGTAGGTTAGTGGTATTAAAATACCTATGTGTTATGTGATTCATACAAGGAAAAGAGATCACAAAAATTACAAAAAAAATATCTATGTTGTGACGTGGTGTTTATATACAGAGGCGAAAGTTCTTAACATTGCATGGATTCACGATAAGAGAGCGTCTGGTCCATAGTGTTAAAACTTCACAGCATGGTTCATTCACCCAGCCATATAATTTAGAATAAAATGTTAAAGTCGCTATTTAAATGCGCATAGATAAAATGTGACCATACTATATTATTATTATTTTGTTTCAAATGTTCATTAAAAACGTTTTTTATGTTGACTTATCCAAATAATAGGTAGTCATAAATTAAACTTTGTATTAATAATTGCAAAGCACAAACTCGAATGAGAACTTTTGACATTTTGGAGTAAACTGGGGGCCTACTGCCTAGCTCTCGATTGCTAAAGCAAAAGCTATAGTTTAAGACGTCTTGCTGTCATTTCTTACCAAATGTACCTAAACTATAAGCGATAGCGACGAATGATTTTGTATGAATTTGGCACAAAATCCGTACCGCCTAAAAATTCAGGATGGCTGCTATAGCCGTAAGCAGTGCATTGCTTTAAAGCTATCATCAGCAATCGAGTTAGGCGGTAGGCCCCCTGGTGTGCTGTTGTATCTAGAATACCCTCTACAAGCTTATGTTTAATTGGATAAATTTTTGATTGCAGACGTTTTTCAATAATGCCCGGCGCCCGTGTCGATGACAACAAAACAACCAGCATGAATCGTCGGGTATCCATAATGCCGAAGACTCAACAGCAACCCACTAAAATATCTCGCAAATCCCGCCATCCTTTAGGGTTCCAAGAGTTTGATATTTAATTTTAACCCTTGTCCATTCATAATTATGTGATCAATTCTTTTTATTATGTATCATTTACCATTTTTATTTAAAATTATACTTCTGACGTTTATATTATCTAATAAAATGAAATTACATCTTTCATTTACCAATATAATTATGTAACCTGATTAATTCTATATAATTTCTACAGATAGGCCCATTTCATTCTACTGGATGTCGCCGGTCGCGTGTATGATGCTTCAAAGTAGCTTTCATTTGTTTCGCGGGCGTCCGGTTGCGTAGCTTCATACAAATTGTGCCGGTCACGTTCGCATGTAACAGGCGACACGATGGAGAATGAAAGAGGCATAAGAAGGAATAATTAGGTACACTCCTAAAGCATCTTTTTTTATTAAAAAGCATTTTTTTTAATTCTTCGAATGGGATCATTACTCCGTCAACATGTAATGTGATCGGCTATGCAACGACGTAAGAGAGAGCAAAAAAATCCCACATAGATCAGGCCTTTGAATGTATAGATTTTTTTTTCACAGGATAGTGCCGGCTTTAGTTTTGGGCTACTTTCCCCAATGTTGAGTATTAGGCCATCAAATTGTAGTTGCAAAAAATATATACGAGCTGAATCCATTAAGTTATTTTAAATAAAATAATTAATGGATGAATGAATGCTCGTGGGAATATAAGAGAACGTTATTAATAAAAAATTGCTTATTCCAATTGTTTTCGCAAAAAAAAGCGCCACCGACCATCGAACACAATACCAAAACCGCTCGCTCGGCGAGAACGGCGAATCCTCCTAAATCATCCACGACTCCGGTCGCCGTGACAAGAAACACGCAATTAACTTCCCGCTACATTCATAATAATGTCGCGCGACATGACGCACCCTATACCGACACACTCGGTGTCATGGATGGACGTAGTATAAAAACAAGGACTGAGCAGAAGAGCCGAAAATACAAGCCTGACTGCCGCACTCAGAGACGTCAATTAACGATAATGAGTGCTGAATGTCAAAAAATGACAATTCAAAACTAGTCTCTATTTTTGTCAGGTTATTGATCTAAATTTAAACGAAAATTTTTGTCATTACGTACTCATTAAAGTTATTTGACGTCTCTGAGTGCGGCAGTAAGATGTATATAAGTGGAGTTGTTCATCCTCTTCTAATAGGGTTGTTCGTCCTCTTCTGATGACAGTTGTCATGTCAACTTTCGTCGGGGGGGCAATTGCGAAAAGGGGACAAAGAACTCCACTCTGGCCATCTCACTCGGCTCGTTTTTCCTCTGATATAATTTGCTTTCCACAGTAAACCTTATGTCGGACGCATATGTTTTGTTTTACTATTACACTATTCTGACAGTGCTCAGTCCACATTTATTAATATTGCGTCCATGCCCGGTGTATGTACGGCCACGTTTATAAAACACTCCGTCGAGGTCGCCGTCGTAATTTATTTACCCCTTTCGGGTAGTGGCTGGTACGAACTCACCCGATTAACTGGAGGATTCTGTGGTTTTGTAATTAAATTGAAAATGTTTAGTTGGCGGGACGTTGCCGGTGGCGGATGTTTTTGATGTTGCTGTTGATAACATAGAAACAGTTCACACCTCCCCGGACAGGCGGCCTATTTTCGAATGGGTTGGGTTGTCGACCCATTGGAATATAGGCCCTATAATTATATTTGGGAAAGGCCCGCGAGATGGAAGCAGTAGACAAAGACAAAAAAACATCAATATCTTCCCCTTTATGTCTCCACTATTGGGGCACATACTTTCTCTATGGGTAGGTTGAATATAGGGCAATTGGGCCATAACCCACCACGAACACTATAATTGGTCACCCATCCCATGGCCGGGCTTCACGAACGTTGCTTACTTAACGCAATCGCAGAGCGACATCGAGCTTTTACACTTCCAAGACATTAAATACACAATATCTGTAATAATCTTTCTCATTCATCAAACTCGTTCACCACATTCATACTAATGATGTACTGTTTTGAAATATAAGCTAGGAATACCAAGCTTGGATACGTAAAGGCCCAATCATTTGGATTTATGTATTTCCAGTACCTAAAGAATATAATTCTAGTGGTTAGAATAAGAAATTCGAAAAATTATGGTCTTGATGCGGGAATATCTGCTTTGGAATGTTTGAAATTTATTTCTACATTGCGAGGGTACCCGTTGGCTTACAACGTGAAGTGTAAAGGTAAGAAAAATTTCGGCAAGTTAAATAGTGTCTTGGTTGACCGAGCGGTCAGGCACCTGCCCGGATAGCAGCGGACGCGGGTTCGTTTCCCGCATCAAGGCCATAGTTTTTCGAAAATATTTTTCTAACCACCAAAATCTTTGTACAAATTTTTCTAACATTTACATAATGTTAAAATTGAAATTGGATAGAATATAATTCTTTTTGTACGTACGTTACATCCCAAAAAGACTAATACGTACAAAAACGCTGTATCTTTACCCTTTGAAACAAGCAAAATAGAATACAGCAAGTAAACTTTACGTAAAAGTTAAACGTTTACAGTGCAAACGTTTGCTGCTGTAACGTGTATAGAATATTTCGTTTCGGATATAACGTGAATAGATTTGGCAGCCTATTTTGTTTATTGCCTATAATTCTTTGGGGCAATTTATTACTTTGAGTTTTACATTGCTTATCGCCTATCTGCGATGCGACGATAGGGTCGATTCTGACCATGGTTCTCTAAACCTAAAACTAATTTGACAACAGTGTTTCTCTGTCATTCTCAATATGGAATGAAAAGGAGAGACTGATCTTAAATTTAGTTTTAAGTTTAGAGAATCATGTCAGAATTGACCCTAATGCCTGTGAAATTGGTTTTATTTCTAGTTAGCATAGGTACAAACTGTATGTGACCCATTTTTCAAATAGATTTTTAGCATCCACACCTCGAGGGTATAACAATATACTAAGGAATATTTTCTGGTATATGTATACTAACCTTGAGGCACACGAATTATGGCAGGTAATCCTCCAATAACAGCATACCCAAAGAGGTTTGATGTAAAAATGGATTTTAATGTTGTCATCAGATAATCTAGAAACGGGGCACCAAAATTATGGTGTTACATCACCTGTAGTGTAAATTTTACTCATACCTCTAACAGAAATTTTAAAGCGTAATACAAACAGAAGGACATGAAAATAACTATGAAGTTTTGATTGATTACAGTGCCACATAATTTAATCTATTCACAAAGGGCACTCGGTACCACCAAAAATAGTATACCTTTTAACAGATCCGTGTTCAATTACCACGGAATTATTTATCATTCCCATTCGGCTTCACTGTGTGACAACAATAACGGAAATTTCAAATTTATCCATTAATCACGAGGGAAAATGACACAAATTTGTCAACCTACGGTAGGTAGTCTGCTGCTGTGACGTCACCGAATAATTAATGAACCTATCTCGGAATAGAGGTAAGTGATGTATCGTGTCAGCTTGGAGAATGTCCTCATCTACAAGCGAACGGAATATCGGGACCATTAGAAAATATTAATGTTGTAATGACACAGCTGTTTTCGGAATATTTCTTCGAACCTAAGTGTTTTGTGGCGGTTTAAGACATCGGTATATGAAAAAGATTCTTTCTCAGTTCAATAGGGTTATTTTTATGAGTAAGTTGCTTATACAGCAAGGGTGGGAATATTTTGCAAGGCTAACTTGTAAACTTGGAGAACTAATAAAAACACAATACCGCTCACGCCAGCACTGATTAGGCAGAGGAGTATCAACACCCTTGTTTCGTCAATTATGTTAGTTCCCATGTAATAGAGTCTATTATCATACCATCATCGGGTACAGAAAGAAAGCCGCAGCACATTTAGTCATCATGGTCTATCTCCTTGTACGTTACCTACGAGAGATTAAGGCTGGTGTGAGAATTGTATTTCCCTCTAATCATCAACAGATAAATAAAAACACTCACGTCTAGTTATCCATAAGAATTCGGCATCTGCAAATGTAACAAACATTCAATTCTATGTATGTTCACGATCGTTCAAGAAACTCTTGTAGACGTGGTAAAGTCATAATGAACCAGCTCCTACTGTTATTATTATGATTGAAAGCATATAATCGTGACACACGGAATGTCAAATCTACTAATTATAATTGATGTACTCTACGGAAATGTGGATTGACATATTAACAGGATTGAAATGGTCCTAACATATATCTAGTCCAAAGTAGAATAAGCACAGCCGTGTGGTGACGGCAGAGCAGAATACAATTGCGACCACCCCCATTTCTCCCGTGGGTGTCGTACAAGGCGACTAAGAGTAAAGACAGCGATGAGTAATGAGCAGCAGCGTTCCTCTTATACCACCTAGCAATATACTGCGATTTACGTGCCCGATAAATGACAATAGGCTCGTCGCCACCTATTACATGGGACCAAACTTAGTTGGCGAAAAGTGGGCGTTTAGTTCACCTCTGCCTACCCCTTCGGAGATATAGGCGTGATTTATGTATGATGTCTCGAAATTAAATGTCTGTGTTCATCACACAAACATTTCTCTTGTTCATTCAAACCTATAAGCAGATACAAATCAAACAATAAAACTAAAGTCAAAAGTCAGTAAAATTACTCCGATAATATGTATAGATATAGATAATTACCCTCATGCATTCGTTATGTGTTTTAATCAGCAAGATTCCTCTTCTTAGCCACGTACTTTGGAAATGTTGATCTTGCTGTTCTACACCCATTCATTTACATAAGCAAGCAATCAGAATAACAAAGCTGGCTGTGATGAAGGCCATTGTCATAATTTTCCGTTGTCGTTTGCCAAGATTCTCTCCTTATGAGATGTGAGGAAGTGAGCCCAAACATATTTCACTGTGTTATGGGAATTTATGGCTGTTTCGGATGAGCGAGGTTACAGACAATGTTTCACGGGCTTACAATCAAATCAACGTTTTTATTGTCGTCCCTAACTTGTGCGATATTAATGAAACACCCGCTGAAATGTCGAGGGCTAGAAGAACACTTTCTTTGTGTTATTAAGTATCTACTGAATTTAGATTTTGCCTAAAAACGCAGTGTTACAAAAAAAATATTGTTTAAATATTATTACATTTAGTTACTTCTGCAACCATCTATAAAATTGTAAGAGACAACTATTTCACTGAATATCAGTAAAATATTACGAAAAAGGGAAATTAGTAGCTAGTAGAATGATTAGGTAATGAGCATTGAATTTAACACGAGAATAAAATTCTAGTTGGTTTGTTTGACACCAAAATATTGTTAAAATACTATCATTAATCATATCTTACTATTCACTTTAGTTTCGGGGGTCTTCTATAACATCTCTGAAATAATTTCTCTGAAATCTGAAAAACATTTTTAATAGAATCAGTCAGCAATACAAGAGACGACAAGCGAAAGAAGCAAGCGGTACCTACGACATGTGTGAGACCTAGCAGAAAGGCCTGATTAATACCTGTGACAACTCCTAAAAATAGCAAATGTGAAGGTCCCATTTAATAGAAAAGCCACCTTTACATTAATACCAGACAGGAGAACAAAAATGTTATTGAAGCAGAGAACGGTCAGATGATTTCGCCTTAATTGCTTTTATGGTTGGCTGGTTACCTGATGGAACGGTATTAGATTTGTACGCAAGTATTAAAACAAAAACAAGTAAAGAAATAGTTTCTATACTACGATCATATACTTTTTGCTCTGATGATTAATGCAATAAGCTGGAATGAGTATTTGTTACTCGAAAGCTATTAAAAAAAAAACAAAAACAACAAAAAAGTATATTCGGGCCAGGTACCCGAAATCAACGGGTATGCATGACAACAATGAGATGAAGCGAAAGAAGTATGAGTGTAAGGGTCGTAGCAAGTGGAAACAAGTCAGTGATCTCTGCCTTCCCCTATGGGAGAAAGGCGTAAGGTATGTATTCACATATATGTATGTACAAAAAGTGTTTTAGATAAGAAGTGTATAAATCTGATGTTGTCATGTTTTTGTTAATTGTGACAGGGACTGGATCTGTAACAATGAATGTTGCCTTTTTAAACATATAATATATAAAAAAGTAGGCAGAGGTGTATGATTAACTCTCACATTTCATCAAGTATGTTTGGTCGCCTGTAATAGGGGGCGAGTCTATTGCTATCACAAGGTAAGTAAATCGCAGTATATCGTTAGGTGGTATAACAGTAACGATGCTGCTTATTCTTAATCAGTGTTTTATCTATAAATTGATTGGGGTGACAATTGTATTCTGTTCTGCCATCTTCGCACTGACCACTGTTATTATTACTATGACGCATTAATGTTTGAAAAAATATTGGAACATTCATGTCTGTTAAAAAATATAGTTACGTCTACAGAATGGTCCTATTTTTACAGCTTGCTATTTGGGATGTGGTTAAATAAATATTGCTGAGTTGATTTTTGATTTCGACTTCATTTTTAGCTATCGAAGGACCACGCTTTGCCTAACTATTGACGTTGAGCTTTTAGCGATTCTTGTACACATATAGAGAGAGATAAATCACCGAGATGCCATGACTGCGATACTAAATCCAGGTCTTATCCTAAATACAGCCCGCTGGAGATGGAAATATCGAGGGATCAAGTATAGCTTCTAACAAATTGCTGTAATACAAACCTGTAACCTGTGCTTATAGCCACAAACCTGTAACCCTTACAATGGAAGAGCAAAAACTTTTTTTAAGCCAAACAAAGAATTATAATTGTTAAGCATGTACGTCAAAGCAGCGTGGACCGTTACATGTTTAAACCAAGTTTCATATTGAACATGTTTAAGCTAGCAAACCGGCTCGCAAGTTGACGAGTTGTGACATGCTGTAAAGTTGGTACAAGTTTGCATGACAAGACATACAAATTATCCATATAACCCCCGAGCATTACAACGTGCTAAGTGCTTACATGAGTCCCAATGGTCATAAATTATTGCTGAAACATCTAAGCTTGATTGAATTTACTGGTTTCGTAAGCTGCAGTCCTCGGTTTGAATACTTTTCCGAGAGGCATTCGTGCTAGAGATATGTATCGTTTTCATCGTAATAACTACGAGTGCTCATCGACGCGGAAATGTTTGGAAACTAGTAAAATCGTCAACCAAAGTCCAACTACGAAACAATAAGCTTTTGTGGCAACGGTGGAGTTAGTTATCAAATGCATTTTTTTTACTTTTAAATGATGATGATGTTTCTACCCAACTGAAGTCGATTTAAATTGATAATTATTAATGTTTTGATGTCATGCGACGAAGACATCTAGGTCTCAAATTCCCGTAGGGTAAGATTGTTTAGTGGTGAATACTGACCATTTTATTAATTGTTAAATTTCTTTAAGCTGTTAACAATTTATTGTTGATTCAGTGACTGTTGCTCTTAGATATTCAGATTTTTCTCTTTATCTCGTTCTCTCAATATTAAAAGATGTTCTTGTTCAAAAAGTCTTGTGACCTTTAGAGAAGCGTATTCAATTATTACACCAAGTAGTCAACATCCACTCCAACGCATTTGATATTCATTGAGCTCGTTATTTAATTACCCATTAGAGTAAGCAAGCTAGGAAAGAAACTTTATGATATTCAAAGTGTTTATTTCTGTATATTTTATGATTTATTTTATGATGTGATGAAACTCTAGGGACGAATAATGCATGGCTTAGCGAAGTAGAAAAACAATATAGCGCAATCTACGAATGATAATCGGCACTATTGTAATTGCTATATACATAATATTTATTGTAATTTTTCAATGTCTTTAAAGGGTTAAGGCCATGAAAGGTGTTATTGGTCAGTTGTTTCTTTTTGAATAATTTTCCTACCCAGTTACCAAGTTAAGTATAGGATACATTTTTTTTTATTGTTCGACACAAATATGGCAACCAAATAAAAGCGTAGAATTTGTATTAGGGTTGTCCTAGTTCCATCAACCCATTAGTACACATTTCTTCTTTGATGTTTCATTTTTAACTTCTATTTTATGAGCCACAACTCGATTTTCACAGCCTCTAGACGGATGACCCGGATGATGATAATTAATTTATAATAATAATGATAATGGTAGCAATCATTCAATTGTGACCACTAAACAAAATCACTTGCAAAATAAACAAATGCTTACCGGACAACAATAAACACTGGTGTTTAATAAAACTTACAGAACAAGGAATTGCATTTACAGGCACGCTTGGAAGTTTAGAAGGCGCTCATTGATCAGGCATGTTTATGGCTGGAATATTTTGTTCCTCTTCTTAATAATGTAGCGCACCATTTTCGCATCGGAAATACCGAATCAGACTTTCAAATTTAATTTTCGATATGAAATTTCTTTTTCATATTTTATGTCGTAACTTAATATCCATCAGTAAATCAATTTGTTGGATCTGGAATGTTTTAATGGCTATGAAGTATATTTTCAATGTTATAGGTATGTATGTACATGCTTCGTACCTTAAGTATAAATACCTATAACGTTCGAACATACTCACTAAAATTTATAGTATGAGTGTAATAAGTAGGTACTTATCTCAATAAAATACCGACGACGATTCACTGTGAGGTTGTCAATAAACTTATATTACCATTTCGACTAGTCCCTTAAAATCCGATTGAAAATATTTCGAAAGAGAGCTTAAGAGAGCTATTATGAAGTATTTTCCCAAACCGAATCTAGATTCAGAAACGTTCAGTGGAAATCCCAACACAAAGGCATTCTTGAACCTTCTCTTGGCGGACGTTTTACGAGTGGGCCGCACAAATCATCTTGGTTCATAACACTATAATGGACATTGCAATATAAATTTATATCTTCTTTTCAGCTGCATCCCGTGCGATATGTATCGTATCGCGAAATGTGGAAATATCTGGTGTCTTCGAACTTTGTGGTACAAAAATATCGAAGTCCTATATCATATACAAATCTTTTGTGTGGGTGGGTGTTAATACACCTCTGCCTGCATATACCCGTGGGTGTGGGGTGTGGTCTTTATTCCATCCATAAAGAAGGACTATGCCTGTGAGGACTAAAAGTGCTGGTGATAATGATGAAGAAATGCATTGGATGACATTAATTATAACTTCTGTATAAGTATTCGATTTTAATTTTAACATTATATAAATCATAATTTTATATAATGTTAAAACTGTTATAATGTAATAATTGTATATAAATTTGTGGTGACGGCAGAGTAAAATACAATTGTCACCACCCCAAATCTCTCCCGTGGGTGTCGTACAAGGCGACTAAGGATAAATCATTCATGAGGAATGGGCAGCCGCGTTCCTCTTGTATCACCTTACAATGTACTGTGACTTTTGTGCCCGATAAATGGCAATAGGCTCGCCACCTGTTACATGGTACCTAACATAATTGGCGAAATGTGGGTGATTATTCACCTCTGCCTACCCTTTCGGGGATATAGACGTGATTTATGTATGTATGTATGTTAAAATTGATCATAATTTTTCGAAATTCTTTTTCTAACCACCAAAATCTTTGTTCTGTATAAGTTTTATTTTCAGTGTTTTTAAATTGGCTATTTAATTAGTTGTTTCTGAATAAATATCTTTGTGGGTTTAATCATATTGTAATCAGCAACTCCACTTTACTATCCGCGAACCCTAGCTCGTAACAATATTGATTACATTTCACACTGTTACCTTGACTAAATAATCAGCCGTAAAAGTCGGTTCTTGGTGGAATTAAAGCAATTAGTCACTTACATTGTTGCCAAAGAGCTTTTCCCAAAGGAAGGAGTCGTTTAAATACTTAAGGATTTTATGAATAGGCCCGTCTCTCGAGAAGAGAAATTGAATGTATAACAAACAAGATTCGGAATGGAAACTCGCCAAATAAAATTGCGAGCTACACGCTTGGTTCGAATTCGGAATCGCCGTTGTACAAATACCTTCTTATAATGTAAACATCTTATGGACATGTAGCAGCATTATAAAAAGCAGTTATTATGATAAAATTGTGATAAACAATGGTTTTCCAAATTTAGTCCAGTCTTTCATGCTGGCCCGGGGGCGAAAAAATAACGAAGAATATGCAAGCCCCGACTCACCCCAGGGGTGTTGTAAAAGTCGAATAAGGGAGATTACCTAGTGTGTTACCAATAAACATCTTAGGCCACCAAAAAATATGTATTTAATTATACTATTGATGATATTAATACGATATTTATTATGTTTAACACTTTCCTATAAATATTTCGCGTTGGCGGGTATTAATGGTGCCGTTTACGTATCATCCGAAGCACGGAGCTTTGGATACCGAACCCGCTTTTGGTTACAATGATTAATTTAAACAATCGCAGGCAGAACGCACTAGCTACTAGAATTTAGATTTGTATGCGTTAGTATTAACTTGGTTACAAATTTAAAAGGCACAGAGAGAGCTTAATTATCTAGACACATTCCCATGTTAATCGCTCCCTGGAAATTTTTGTTTACATCTCGAAAGACTAACTTAACTTTGTTGCTTACGAGAAAATTTCATGCAGACTGTTGTCTAAGTCAGTTCAGGGATTATTTGAGAATTTGTACGTTAAACACTTGGACTACTAAGTCTCGTGCTACTAAGCTTTGGGCTACGGAAGGCCGAAAACGTTACTTTTTACATAATGCTTTTAAATAAGATTAAAATTTAAAATGGTAATCCGGTTTGTTTCTGCTACTCTATCCGTCCATTTAGAATCGGATTTATAAACGGGTTTTGCTTTGTCGTACTGTTTTTTAAAAGCTCGTTAAATGGTATGGCTTTAACCCTATCACATTTTGCAATATTGTGAGTTATAATTTTATTTTTGACAGTCTAATTAAAATGTTGTGCTCTTGATACATCCATGCTTTTCTGGGTTATATATTGTCAATATTTTAGAGAGTGTATTTGTTATGCGCTTGTATATCTCATAGAGTAGGGCGAAAATCACTTTAATATTGTCGTGGACGTTTTAAACCGTAGCGCTGCTACCACGTAGCGTTAACGTAGCGTGTGGCTTAGTTAATCATCTCGCCGATCAAAATAATGAAGAAAGTTTTGTTTCTAAGGTGTTGAGTTTACTTTCCATTAAGGGTACTAAGTTATCTGCTGGTAATTCGGTGTTTATTTTTTTCGATATATTATTGTTTCAAAATCCACAGGTTCTAATCTAAATTAATAAACTGAAAACTTTTAAAATACAGCAAATAAAGGTTCTACGAGGTCTATAAAATATTCACTGTAAATAAGGTACTGATTTGAACTGCAGAATATAAGATCATGATAAGGTTATTTTTCGGCATTTTATGGTTATTCTAAATAATAATTATATACATACATAATTCACGCCTATATCCCCGAAGGGGTAGGCAGAGGTGAACCAGCACCCACGCTTCGCCAATTATGCTAGGTCCCATGTAATAGGTGGCGAGCCTATTGCCATTTATCGGGCACAAAAGTTGCAGTACTTTGCTAAGTGGTAGGTATAAGAGGAACGCTGCTGCCCATTCCTCATCACTAGTTTATCCTTAGTCGCCTTGTACGACACCCACGGGAGAGATTTGGGGTGGTGACAATTGTATTCTACTCTGCCGTCACCACACGGCCTAAATAATAATTATGATCATTTTATTGGTTATTTATCATAAGATTTATGATGGAATACAATAAATACGAAAAAAAACTAAATCATTAAGCCCAAAGCAGACATACCGCTTAGAGTAAAACCTCTTGTGTGTAAAATTATTCGCATTAGGACTAATGAATTTTTTTATTTTTCACGTGCTCGTTCATCGGAGCAAATGGTGAGTCTGTTAGGAATATTTATAGATGTTTCAAAAAATTTTAAATGACTACCCTATATATCATTTATGAATATGGCCTCACAATGTTATTTAAACACCAAGCTTTGATAAAAAAATATGATAATAAACGGCTCTCATTTGTCCTTAAGCCAAAAAGGGGCTATCTTGAATCCTTCCAATTTAATTAAGGGTGGAAAAAACCTTATCGTAACGTTTCTAAATGCGCATATTTTTTATCGTCCACTTTAAGCCAATAAAGCAGAAAAAAAAATAAAAGTGAAAAGTAATTTATTTCGAGATTTCCTTGTGCGAAGTTGTATAAGATTAGAAGCTTTTGTTTGTATCCAAAACGGTCAGATCGATATTTTGTTTGATGTAGTAACTGTTTTGTTGTTCATGGTAATGTTGAAGCTATTGAACAATAATATTTAGGTGTTTTTATGTAAACTAGGTCGCACCTCACTGTATTATTGTATATTTCTTACGTTACTTAGAAACATATTAATAATAACTACTGGGTGTCTTTACAATCTCTTGCGCTTTACCGCGCCGCGTATCGGAGAATGTAGCGTTGGTAGGCCTTGTGTAGGTTTGGTAAAGGTGGACTGGCTAGCAGATCAGATTGTAATGTTTTGGTGAGAGACTTTAACTACGTGCGATCTCTTCTTCCTACCCTGTTCCCGGTCTATCTGGGGTCGGCGCAGTATGTTTCCTCTTCCATTCATATCGGTCAGACGTCATCAAGCCATCCACTCCCTTTTGATTCATATCATCCATCACACCATAAAGGTGCTAGTGATGAATGAATGTGTAGAAAAGAGAGTGATTGGAATGACAACATTCCAATCCATACTGCTCAAGGTTTTGGCTTAGGTTTTACATCCGGCCGCCTGCCTGACACTAACCCTCTTTGGGTATGCTGTTGATGGTGGTTTGCCCTCCACCATTCGGGTGCCCCAAGGTGCTTATTGGTCTACACCGGGCAATCTCCCTTAGTCGACTTTTACGCTGGTCTATTCTAGGTTATTTGTTCGCTCCCAGGCCAGCATAGAAGCTTTTTCATTTTTGCCGAGTGCGATACTCGGCCAAAATGAAAAAGTTAATATAGTGTTAATATAGTGACGACGGAGTTATTGGATATAATTATCATTTAATATGTCGGCATCAAGTTAGTTTGCAAACTATTATTATTATGATGTTTTGGATAATTTATACAAACATTAATATGCAACCCAGTTTGACAAGTGACATTTTTTTTTTTAATAGAAGCACTAAGTAGTGAATTCTATATAAAACATCTTCTCTTTCAACATAATTAAACATGGTATAGTTCTTTTGGTATAAGATGAGCTTTGCATTTGTGTGAGTGAGTGCACACGGATATTGTAAAGTGAGATGTGGCCAGCCACCGTAGCACGAGACGTGTACAAAATCTCCTTGGGGAAAAGAAAATATTTTCATCTCGCTCTAACTCCCACTAAATGCCGAGACAAGACACTGTCAAGTGGTGGAGAGAGATTTTGTCCACGTCCCGTGCTAGGCCTTCTGCGCGGTGCGTCCGCCAACTGTCGATACTCTGCCTCGGACTTTCCTTTGTACCGCTAGCAGCTACGTGTATGAACAATATTTCGCTGTTTTAATTAGGTATTAGTGAAATTTTTAATCCGATTGAAAATATATGGGCATTGGTTGTGACCATGCAGTAAGAGAAGAAAAAGCATTTGGTGGTCGCGACGCCGCTATTTATAGTTTTACGGAGCGCTACATCATCGCGCAGACTCTGATGTGTCATCAGATGAGAGTGAAGAAGAAGAAGATTCAATGACCGGTGTAGAAGAGTTATAATATTGTTTTTAATAAGTTATGGACATAAATAGTGTTTTACCAGACTGCGGTGAAGCCGCAGAAGGATGATTAAGTGTTCGATTTGTGTGTATGTCCGTTACTATATACGTTCTTAACTACTCAATAACTTACTTTCTAATAATTTTTTTTAAAATATTTTCTTTTAAAATAAGTATTTAATTATATGATTTTTTCACTAACTCTACTTTTGCGATCACTCACACAAATGCAAAGCTCATCATAAACCAAAAGAACTATACTGTATTATTGAAAATAAATAAGATAAAATAGGTGGACGTTTCACAGGACCTGATGAAATTACTATAATTTACTCAAAAGAATTACTGTGTCATCGAAATTCAAGTGGTTTGGATTCATTAATATTAGGTACATAAGATGTGTTGATTATCGATTCCAATTTTCAAATCAATCGAGAAGTTGCTGAATCATGTTCAGATATTTAGTAGAATAACTAATTCTAGCGATCCAAGCGTTTTATGATGCCCGTAGTTCTAGACAGAGCAAGTAAATTTGCAAAGCCATTCAATGCACTCCGCGGTATGCAAGTTACTCTACTCTTGACTAACAATGGGGCAATTGTGGACTTAGCTTCCGGAATATTAATGAGAAGTTCGATCCTGATATTGGGTTATTATTACATACATACATAAATCACGCCTATATCCCCGAAGGGGTAGGCAGAGGTGAACTAGCACCCACGAATCGCCCATTATGTTAGGTCCCATGTAATAGGTGGCGAGCCTATTGCCATTTATCGGGCACCAAAGTTGCAGTAGGTACATAGCTAGATGGTATAAGAGGAACGCTGCTGCCTATTCCTCATCACTGATTTATTAGTCGCCTTGTACGACACCCCTCGGGAGAGATTTGGGGTGGTGACAATTGTATTCTACTCTGCCGTCACCACACGGCTGCTGTGTGCTTTAGTTCAGAGTATGTTAATAGACCTATGTTCATGTATTCATTTTAGGATCAAAGTTTTGATAGAAAATCGATTGCTTGTACTTTGTTTCCAATTCAGATCGAATCGGTGTAGTTTGTGATCGGTGTAGTTTGTCATCATCTTGCAGATGTCGTACAAGGCTACTACGAGTTATAATACGACGAGGCCAGCAGCCTTCCTGGTGCACTATCTGGTGAAGCAACTGAGATTAAAGTTCCTGGAGAATGACAATAGGGTCCCCTCATATTATATGAGTCCTGAAACAAGCTACCGAAATGTTAATATACCTCCGCCGTCGCGATAAGGATAAAAGGCGTAATTTGTACATGTGATTACATAAAAAACGTATAGCATAATAACAATCTGCAGCTTTACAAAGACTTAATTCACCCTAATACTGCGGCTCCTTGATCAAAGCACCTTCGATAATTTTCTTCCCTGCCGCAGCGGGCCTCCCTTCAAATTTTGTCCCTCGCAAATTTCCAAATTAAGCTGGAATCCCTTAATACGTGAGGTTGTATGTCGAATTATTTAACAGAACAGAGGCAGAAGAGACTGGAATAATTACTTGTTTGCATAAGACACCGTATTAAGTCTGGCAAGAAAATTTTACCACAATATTGTGTCTTTGGGCTTTATATGGCAAAGGGGTATTGCTGTAGGTACCTACATGGGTCAATAGACTTTTGCTATTGTCTTCAATACTTAGAAGAATTGATAACGAACCATCATCATCATCATCACCAACCTTTTAATGTCCCTACTGCTGGGGCCTTCCCTATAGATTCCCTATAGATGGAAGAATATAGGGAGAATGGTCCATAGCCCACCACGCAGACCTAGTGCGGGTTGGCTGATATTAACGATTGCAGATGCAGCCTAGATATACGGAATAAGTTTTAACACACCCCATCTCTACGTATAATTGAATTATTACTTCCTACATGCTAATTTTTATTGTAAAATAAGTATTTAATGACCATAAAATTAGAATAGTGTCGGTACTGTGATAATTTTGAGCTAAATAACGTGTGTCCGTTGCAGCGAATACTTCCATAATTGAGTCCTGGCTGTCTCTGGAACCGGGTCAAGAGGAACCTTTTGTTATATATGGATGACCCGAATAGCAACAGATTCCTCCTGTTCACTCCACCGCGTAGGCTTAAGTACGCTTGAATCTGAATGATGTGATAACGAAATTTGATATTGCAAATTTTTAATATATTTTAAAATAATAATAAAAACACTGTAAAACACCTTAATTATTTACTAACCAAGTTATTGAAGAGCAGAGCCTCCTGGCACAAGTTTTTTTCTAAAGAAGACTCCAAGATGCCACTAGTTGTTATAAAAAATATATTTTAAGGTAAATATATATTTTTAATTAATTTGCTTAAAAATATATATTGCCAAGGACATAATGGATATTAGATAGTTACATCTGAGATAGGGAAAGCTGCTGGCCTGAGAGCGAAAAAATAGCGAAAAATGTGCCAGCCCCGACTCATCCCATGGGTGCCGTAAAAGTCGACTAAGGCAGATTGCCCGGTGTAGACCAATGAGCACCTTGGGGCACCCGAATGGTAGAGGACAAACCACTTACAACAGCATATCCAAGGAAGGTTGGTGTCAGGCAGACGGCCGGCAGTAAAACCTATGCCAAAACCTTGTGGATTGGAATGTCGTCATTCCAATCACTCTCTCCGTTCATCGGTCTCTCGACATGATTCTCTACGTCTCTTTTTTATTTATCACTACCGCCTTTACGGTGCAATGGAAGATATAAATCAAAGTGAAGTGGATGGCTTGATGCCGTCTGACCAATATGAATCTGATATCTGATATAGGTAAAGGAGGTGAGGACAAATCAGTGATGAGGAATGGGCAGCCGCATTCCTATTATACCACCTAACAATGTACTGCGACCTAACATAATGGGCGATACGTGGGTGCTAGTTCACCTCTGCCTACCCCTTCGGAGATATAGGCGTGATTCATGTATGTATGTAACCAATTTAGTCCATTTGTGCCTCAGTGAAAACACCGACTAATTACGATCCGTAATTGTGTTGTGCCGGTCTTCGGTAATCTGTTCTTAATATTAACAAGAGAGAAAGCAAAACGTTATTACCAGATAACTAAGCTCACGGATATAACGTCAACCGCTGGGTTTAATCGAAGCAAACAGCTTTGTTAGAACCATCGGTAATGTATGTAGTATGTAGACGAAATACATAAACTTGATTACTCAATTCGGTTCGGCTGTTGGTTGGATGTAGGACACATATTATAGGCCCGATACGATGGCACAACCACTTGTTATCTATGGCAATTAATTAAATTATCCCAGTTCATATCACTTCTGTTGGTGTTTGGTCGGGATTTGCGTATTGTGTAGGGCCTAATCTGCAGATATATTATGTTGGTGGAAACAAAGACTGTCTTCATATAAACTGAGTTTGATTTGAACATTGTTTTATATTAAAAATATAACATTTTCAGATTGAAAAAGAGGTCAGAATAGTGTCTAAATATTTGCTCTCTTTTCTTTGAGTGCCGAAATTATATTATGTTTATTATTACTTTATAAATAATAATCATTATTTATTCTTGTATTGCTAGAAACACCGCATAATGTATGAACAATAATGAGCTTTCCCTAATATGATTGTTTCGACTAATGTATTTATGATGATAGACAAAGACACTTATCAGAAGTAAATAGCGCTCTAATTTAGTAAGGGCCTGTTTCACAATCGACAAGCAAGTTAGAAGTAGCTTATTTTGCAGTTCAATTGACATATATTTCATATTACAACTGTCAAAAGATCTGCAAAGTAAGCTACTTAGAACTTACTTTATGATTGTGAAACAGGCCCTAGTCTACCCTTCTTTCCCCTACCTCTTTGATACATATATTAAATTATTTATATCTGATACTAATCTAAAATCTAGCTCCAAGTAAGCAACTGGAAAGCTTGTGATTTGGATACGTACAAGATGACGATTTACTGCCGCACTCAGAGACGCCAATTAACTTTAATGAGTACCTACCTACTTGATGTTTTACTCCATACATTTCCGTGCGATTTAATATTTCCTAGGAATTGAATACAATGACGGATTACATAATTTCCGTTAACATACATGAAACACAATTTATACTCTTAGTCCGTAAAAGAAGTCTTATTTCAAATATTTGGTTTTTATTCCAACATTGGTTTTGATTGGAAATTAATATTGAGCAAATTGAAAAGACACACCCAATTATGTACCACTCTTAGTTACTTGTCTTTAGCTGTGATATTATTTCAATTCAAATAAAATTCTACAACAACACCACTTGTTCCCCTCCGCTTGAAATAGGTCCAAATAATTCGTTTTGTCAATCTGTACGAACGGAACGGACAGGAAAATTGCTTATCATTATCATTAAATTTCCAGGAGGCTTTCTTTTGTTGATTTAGTTTAGGCTTTTTGTCTCTCGTAATAAGACACATTTTGCAACCACTATTTCGAGGTACGATATTTCTAACCATCTTTTGAAGTGTCATTCGCGTTCCGCAGAAAATAATTAAAATATAGGCTTTATATAAATGGACTTTTGTACCTACGTATTTTTGTCAATTTAGAAGGCTGCGATTGCTGGCAAGTATGTCTTGCGATTTCATTACCTTAGCAATAATTCAGAGAAAAACCTGTTGAACATTTGTGTTGATAGAATACACAAATAATATTATATATGAATGTTTACCAAGTCCAGTCATTGGATGAGTGACAAAAAAAACTATCTTAAGTAACTCAATGCTTCGTATGGCATATAATACTGCTGAGACAGGCTGCGTCTGCTGATGATAATATCCTGTAACCAGCGTTGATCTCGCCTCGCATGGTACCTATGTTATTATATCTAGTCTACCTATATTCTTCCATCGGTAGGATATACCTAACATTTCACCTTTTTTTATTGACGGAGTGGAATGCATTTACGCACCATACCAGCCGCTAGCTTGGCGACAGACGTGTGTGGTACTCGCCCGATTATCTACAGTCAGGAATATGCCACTAAACCACTCCGGTGTTCCCTAGCCCTTTGAGTGGAGAGAGTCTGGGGTTCGCCGCGAGGCAATTCACCAGTCAACCTAACATTTCACCAAAAACATTGACAAAAAACGTCATGGAATTGATATTATTTGTAAGAGCCGCCGCTTTTAAGCTGCAAAAAGTACAAGTTATGCAAGTCTATAAAAAGTACAAGTTATGCAAGCCTGTAAAAAGGATATTATCTCTATTTGTAGCGAGAATCCGCAACACGGAACAATCATTGTAAAGAATCAACGGGGAAACTACTTTGAAATTTCCAACTTGTTTGAAAGCAATTAACTCTTAGCCACTGAGGTAACTTTCATGATACTGATAAGAAAATGAATTGCCTACTTGTTTATTTATTCCATTATTTTAATATGCTCCAAGAATATTTTATTACATACGATTCATGAAAATACATAACGCAATAGCGTCTCCCCAGGGTGAATATAACCAATATTAAGTCCATACGTTAGTTAACCAAAAATACATAAACACAAATAAAAATATGCTTACAGTAGGTGGTATATCAGCCCCCCTAGCCAAGTGGTCAATCTATCGCCACCAGACCGGGGTCGAGCACAGGGGGGCGATGGGGAGCCCCGCAGTCTTAGACGGCGGCTCAGACCACCGGGGGACTGATGTCCCCTGAGTTGATGCCCGGGCTATGAGCTAACGCTCGATGCCTGCAGCCCGCCATCAGGCGGATGACCCGGATGATGATGATGATGATGAATCTATCGAACGCATAGAATACAAAATGTATGAAACTGACGTAATATAGAGAAAACAAAACGTCAGTTTCATACTTTTGTTTTCTATGCGTTCGAATAGATAAGCCACTTGGCTAGGTATAGGCAGGCCCTCGAAGTTTTGTATTTAGTAATCGCATGCACGAATGCTATTAGTAAATGTTTCTACTCTTTACTGAAACATAAAGTGGGATGCTCTAAAGTAGCTATTTTAGGTAAGTGAATATGCATGCAGCCGAGGTAATTAACCCACGTTCGGGCTTATCTATGTTGTGTACCTACTGTTTTGTTGGTTGAGTTTCTGTTATTGCACAAGTAGGTTTTCAGGATAGCAAATGTGGTGACGGCAGAATAGAATACAATTGTCACCACCCCAAATCTCTCCCGTGGGTGTCGTACAAGGCGACTAAGGATAAATCAGTCATGAGGAATGGGCAGCAGCGTTCCTCTTATATCACCTTGCAATGTACTGCGACTTTTGTGCCCGATAAATGGCATTAGGCTTGCCATCTATTACATGGGACCTAACATAATTGGCGAAACGTGGGTGCTAATTCACCTCTGCCTACCCTTTCGGGGATATAGGCGTGATTTATGTATGTATGTATGTGTAAATGGTATAACCAATTATAAATTGGACAGCAAGTCTAACAAAATTTTCGTTATTATGGTTTTAACATTTATCCCTATTTAACATTCTAATAACAATCTTGCAAAACTTTCGAAAAGAAAGAAATATCCGAAAAGATTATATTTATTACAAAGACTGCAATCAATGAACGCTGGAACAGACCTAATTATACAGACATAATTATATTAAAAATATGTCCGTCATCAAGTATCCATAACACAAGTGCTTAGGCTTAGGATAGGTAAAAATAGTGTAAAATATTTATTTATTTTAGGTAAACCTGAAAACCAAACATCAAGTATGATTCTATTGTTCCTAGTCTTTGAATAATATTATATAATCACCGAATCGTCTATCTATATCGCCTATTATCAACATGAATCGAGGCTACCTATACCTATTCAAGCTAATAATAGATCTTCAAAGGGTAAAAATGTCAGGAAACCCAGTCTTCTTCTTCCTGCCCTGTTCCCAGTCTATCTGGGGTCGGTGCAGTATGTTTCCTCTTCCATTCATATGTCAGACGTCATCAAGCCATCCACTCCCTTTTGATTCATATCATCCATCCCACCGTATAGGTGCTAGTGATGAATGAATGTATAGAAAAGAGACGGAACGGACCATGTCGAGAGACCCATGAACGGAGAGAGTGATTAGAATGATAACATTCCAATCCATACTGCTCAAGGTTTTGGTTTAGGTTTTACGGCCGGCCGCCTGCCTGACACCAACCCTCCTTGGGTACAGGGTCAGGAAACCCAGTGATAATCTATAATTATTCGAACTTCAATTTCAAAACTAAATCCCCAGTTTTCCTATTGTTCAAATAATCCAGTAACTTGCGAGCAAGTTCTTAATTACTTCGTGGAGTTATTCTGTTCGAATTCTTAACCGTATTAAAATGCACGCTCTGGCCGAAGGGTGCCTTTTGATTGCTTTCTATTGGACCTATATATCTTTCATGCGTCTAATTCAATATTAGGTAGAGAACTGTAAGTCAAATTATTTTTTAATATATTATATTATGTTCACAACGTTCGTTTAAAACAAATACGTCGCTAATCGACAAACAAACATTTAATTGTATTACTAAGAAACTATTCGATACATTTTTTATGTACGTGTCCTTTGTTTTTAGATACATAAATAACTTAGCAAAACAATTTTCTTCTTCGAGTCCCACTTGCGAACTGTTTGTGATCAGTGTATATGTGTGAGTACACGATGGCTTTACTTTACAAGTCCTATTTCTACCTTACAATTTGAGGTCCTCCAAAATAAATATATTAAGTATTGTATTTTAACATCTATTTTTATTAAATGTGTATTAATATCCCATAATGCCAGTTAACAGTGTTCGATAGCGTAACGACTGCGTTCATACACACTGCGCCTAGATATTCACCGTGATAAGAGCTTATTGTTTATAAATATAATGAAAACCGTACCCCACGCGAAAACAACATAATTTTGTATTATGACTCCAACAATACGCCCCTATTGAAAAATGCCATGTCTGCGAAGTGGTATATGATACGAAGAAAGTTTCCTAGACTGGAGCTCTTCAGTATAATTGCATTACTCAACTCGTCTTCAGTTGTACTTAACATTGTATCGTGTTGTCTCTTGAGCTGTGTCTATTGCACGAGAATGTTGTGACTCGTTATTTAATTTATTTCTATTGAACAAGTCTACGGCACTAAGGGCCTGTTCACAATCGACAAGTAAGTTCCGAGGTTAAGCTACTTGTAGTTCTAAACTTACTTGGCAGTTCAATTGACATAAATTCCATATTATAGCTGTCATATGATCTGCCAAGTAAGCTATTCAGAACTTACCCGTCGATTGTGAAACAGGCCCTAAAAATTCTAGAATACTAGTAGTTGAAGTGAAAGTATAAATCATACTCCAATTTAACAGCTGCGAATAGCCCTATGCATTTTGTTTTTTCGTCGTTATTGAAAACACGGTTATGTTGAGTCACCCACACTTGTAAACTAGGATTGGGAGTATCCTAGTTTACAAATATAAATATTACTTTTTTTTCTACTTTCGGAAATGTAGCTGTGGGTGACTCAACATAACCGTGTTTTCAATAACGAAGACAGAAAAAGTCGATCAGCATTATTAATTATGCACAAACCTCGACGAGTATAACACAATCATCAAAGTGAGCTCCAAACTATCCATTATCGGAGTACTAGCATGATGAGCTTTCAAATATTTGTATTAACACAGCTATGTATCTCTCGTTTCATTAGGAGATGAGTTTCCATTTGAAACAACTGTCATATTAATATTAGATAGCAACAGACAGCAAAGGCACTTTGCAGGATTAATTTCGCATACAGCAA
Organism: Cataclysta lemnata; assembly: GCA_963931975.1. Lineage (NCBI taxonomy): Eukaryota > Metazoa > Arthropoda > Insecta > Lepidoptera > Crambidae > Cataclysta > Cataclysta lemnata. The sequence goes on along the minus strand of OZ008348.1, from coordinate 7,486,947 downwards.
AGACTGCATATCAGAATCGGAAAGTGTTCATACAGACAAATCGGAGTTACTTTAACATAACATAAGAAAATAATAAAAGATTTTTTATTTTTTTTAAACTCGATAGCGCAGTGGCTTAGCGCGCTCGGCCTGCAGTTGTGTAAACAAAGCAATGTTCGCTAAGGACGATCATTGGATGAGTGGCAAAAACAATTTTATTTCGATTTCCTCCACGCTTCGTAAGGTACGTTAAGACTTTATTTCTGGCTGCAGTTGCAGTCGCTAACACCTTTTAGTTTTTTGTAAATATTTTGAAGTTATCAACAAAAATAAAACGAAAAACCATAAAATAAATATAAAAAAAGGTCGGATTGCTGCTTTTAGTCAGTGTTATAAATTTCAATACATTAAAATTAATACAGTCCACAGCATCATCATGAGTAACAAAAAGGCTACTGATGGTAACAATTTCCTAAAGCAAACCGAACCCATTTATTTTGGAAGCATCTTCCAAAATGCACTTTTCAAGTTGGACGAGTCCAAAAATGCACGGAAACTCGTATTTCACTGTCGCTAACTGGAATAACGGGTCAAAATTTAAGCGTTTAATTTAAACGGTCCGCTTAAATACAAACGCTGGAAATAAGCGAATTTATTTTTTCACTGGGACATTACCTACGATAAATCGCTCCACAGACGACAGCTTTTGCCTGGGTTCAAGTTTTTCTGTCGCTATACATACAATTTTATTGCGTTAACCGTGATGAATGTGAGACCAGGACATTGTGCGAGTAAGGGTATGGGTTCAGTAATGGCTACCAGCGATTGCTCTGAAGTGCAATGGTTGAACAGGTCAAGCCTTCTGATTTCTATAATGTCTTCTTCTTCTCCCTGCCCTGTTCCCAGTCTATCTGGGGTCGGCGCAGTATGTTCCTCTTCCATTCATATGTCAGACGTCATCAAGCCATCCAATCCTTTTTGATTCATATCATCCATCCCACCGTAATGGTGTTAGTGATGAATGAATGTATAGAAAAGAGACTGAACGGACCATGTCGAGAGACCCATGAACGGAGAGAGTGATTAGAATGACAACATTCCATTCCATACTGCTCAAGGTTTTGGCTTAGGTTTTACAGCCGGCCGCCTGCCTGACACCAACCCTCTTTGGGTACGCTGTTGTTGGTGGTTTGCCCTCCACCATTCGGGTCCCCAAGGTGCTTATTGGTCTACACCGGGCAATGGGCAATGTATTTCAAAAATATTACAAAGAAAAAGTTTGAAAATTCTTCATGCGGGACAATAATTTTTCGTACTTTTCCTAGTCTATATTTCATTCTAATTTTTTTTCAAAAATTTATATAATGTAGTACAAATAAAAATTAAAAATAATAATGTATATCATGAATATGTAATCAGATTGCTATTGCTATATCTGTCAGATACCTAACTAAGGAACATCGCAATTTGAACACACTAAACATACATTTACATAAATCTTACAAAGGAAACTTTACAAGATGCATTTAGATTTACGATGTCGAACTGACATATTATTGTTCATTATTAATGCCAGGTTGCTAATACCAAACTTTGAGCATTCCATGCATATGAATGGTGCACGTTGGGTATTATAGAGAAATTGAATATACATCTACTGAATCGCAATAACCATTGAACTAGTTGGATTGCTATGATATCCTAGTTTAACAGTTTACACAAGTAGTATTGTAGAAGGTGCGCTCCCGCATTTGCATATAAATGTCATAGAATCACATGGCAACGTCGGATCAAAGCCAACGTATAATGTCGTATTACAATAATAGGTAACAACAGCTTTGTGACGCTAGCACACGAAATTATGCTGCATACGCTAAGCTTAATAGTTCTCCAATAGGTTTGAGTTTCCGCAAGTATGCAAAACCGACATAATATATATTCGAGAGCAATTAAATCATAACAAAACAAATATTATTTAAATCTCGCCATTTTTCACGAGACCTAAAACAGTTTGTTAAAAGTTATATTTTTGGTCATTTTAAAACTATACCCAATAAATCTTACCGCTACGTAAGCTGAGAATAAGTATACAACAAGAACTTTGCAAGTTAAACTAGTTAAATACATAAAAAAGCTGGATCACCAAGGAATAAAATTGAAAACTTTGTGGCGGAAAATCTCAGAGAGAAACAGTTTCAAATCGATTGCGGTAAAGCGGCGACCCAACGGTACTAATCCATCAACTACACCAAATAGGTGACAAAGAGTTTCCAAGAAGGCTGTGATCGATACACGTATTTGAAAGGTACGATTCCAAACGCCTTTATTCAGAACCGAACCCAAAGATTAAATGGATAAGTATGGTCCTCGAAATCCATCTATTCGCATTACTTACTTCGGACGGGCACATTTGGACTTCTAAGCGTTTCAAGTCAAATGAAGTTCACTCGCGTAATATTTCGTTTACGTAAAAATTTTACTGCTTTTAGTGTTCAGGTCGTGATATTTTTCTGCTAAAATTAATGATTGATGCATCATAAATAATTAATTGCTCCATATCTTTTTGTAATAATATTTCTTACTTTTACACCTGATTTTTTAATTAGTACTAGAGCTAAGCCTAAAGAACAAGTACTAACTAATTAAAGTACTCTCAGTTCCTTAAGTTTTTATGAAAGAGAGAACTAATTAAAAGGGCAGTAGGTACATAATATTGAAATAAGTAGCAAAATAATTATAAAAAAGTTCCATTAAGTGATCCAAGGACCTATCTCCGCCTATGAAGTGCCGGTGATTGATTAATAATAACTATATTAGGTGATTGACTATATAAATTAATTATAAAAAAAATCACTAGCACAGACTCTTCTGTGTTTCGTGATGTTGGTGATATTATACTTTCGTTATTTTTAAAATTATATAAATTTCTTATGACTCTGAATTATAAAATATTTAAGTTAGTAAACTACCAGTATGAGGCGAGATGATAAGTCTTAGCATTCCATGGATTCACGGTGCGGGCGCCGGGTCCATAGTGTAGCAGAGGGGAAAGACAGTGGCATCGCCTTGAACTTGTGACCCAAGTGTAGGTTTAAGGGGCCCCTTGACAACAAGTCAACACTCAACTTTACCACCCCTACCTTTCTCTCTGCCCAGCCATATTTGGTAAGATTCTGTGAGAGCCTTATAATACAAATGCTACGCAATCCTACAGATAAAAATCATAAAATACAAATTTGAAAATACATTTCACGAACACTATTCACGAAACTTTTAAACCGGCTACAACATCAAATGTGCCTTGCTTATTATGAGCACTGAGCGGTCGTTTCCATTAAGAGTAACTGGCAACACTGAGCATGACTAGAAACTTGGCACAGATAACAAACAGAACGTCTGTGACTATCCGATTATTTCATACACATACATACATACATAAATCACGCCTATATCCCCGAAGGGGTAGGCAGAGGTGAACTAGCACCCACATTTCAAATTGGCAATATTAGTTGTCTATACATCCCAATAACTTCTAAATGTTTGGCAACAAATTTTCCTAACCAACACCTACTTATTCTAGTCAATCTAACTATGAGGAAAGCACTTGTATCTTAGTGGAGTTCATTATTCAGAGGTGCAATGCATGGAACACTGATCCTGCGTATTCGTAAACAGGGCAATTTTCCCTAAGACCAGTCATGAGATGGGTGACTAAAATCCCCTCGGTGGTTCGAAAGGCACGGTAAGCCTGATCCTCGCTGCATCTTCAGTCATTAAATTTCCTCATATCAACCAATGGTGCACTAGAAGCGGTGGAGTTATAGCCGCATTTCAGTCGAACTTATCGGCATGAAACATCTACTGCGATGAATGCGCCCGGATGATTGGAAAAGGTTTGCCCATTATTACCTAACAATTAAACTGGTCCAAGCCTTGAAATAGAGATGTGTCTTAGATTAAATAAGTAATTGTGACTTTTTTGAGGGACAGATCTTCTTTATAGGTGTAAGAATTTAAAAAGAATGGGCTAGACCCATCACGAGTGCCTAATGGGGGTTGGTGGGAACTATGACAAGAGAACAACAACTAAACGCACCTTACAATGCACATCTGAACATGTATTCGGCCACCCATCCAAAGAACGGGCTTTGCAAGCCTTGCTTAATTTGAAAATCTGCTTATTAATTAAACAGTACGATGCAATAATTATTTTGTTACCACGCTGATCACGCGTAATATTTATAATACCCTTGCCATAAAAATAATATTTATAATAAATATATTAAAAATACCTAAACACATACCAAAAAAACCTCACAAAATGCACACTAAGCGAATTGTTTTACACACTAAGCGAATTCTTTGACGGTAAATAATAAATCCATCGATTAATGCATGTAAAATTACATAAATCACGCCCATATCCCCGAAGGGGTGGGCAAAGGTGAACTAGCCCACGTTTCGCCAATTATGTTAGGTCCCATGTAATGGGTGGCGAGCCTATTGCCATTGTATTCTATTCTGCCGTCACCACACACGGCTTATGTAAAATTATTATTCATAATTAATTGTTAGTGTGTAATTAGTATTTTCTAAATGTCAATAAAATAATAATATTCCAATGCCCGAACAGGGAACAAACTGTTGTATCTGATCTTATAAGACGGAAGTATTCCAACTAGAATTTGCTTTCGCAACTTTTCCTAAATAAAATATCTGCACACAAAATGGTCGATGTTACATAAAAAGGGGTAACTATTGAAGCTCAGTATACCATTGAGGGGCATAGCGCTTTTCAATGGGACACTAAAGCTCTATCCCTTTTGTAAGCTACAGAAATGATAGTGATACGGAAAATTCGAAAACCGTTCCGCCGGGAGAATTTCGGTGAATACGACCACAGTAAACCAAGAACAGTAATACGTCTTCGTACAAACTGGAGCTGATGCACAGCCCCCGTAGCACGGGACGTGGACACAGCTCCTTCGGGGGACAGAAAATCTTTTCCTCTCGCTCTAACTGGCACTAAGTCCCGAGACAAAACACTGTCAAGTGGTGGAAAGAGACTTGTCCACGTCCCCGTGCTAGGCCCGCAGTAAGAGCGCTTACGCACTACATCCGATCCGAATCCGTGATTTTAACGGTCCGCTGTAGCCGTAGAACTATTTCTATGGTAATTTACGCACTACATCCGATCTCTATCCGAGTTTTACCAATAATTTTTTTTCGGTTTCGGATCGGATGTAGTGCGTAAGCGCTGTAAGCGGTGTAGCGCATACATTGGCATTAAACAAGCGCGTGTACAAGGTGATTGCACTTTCGCTTGCTCCTAGTTCCCACGGGCACATTCGCGCTCACAGCCGCCGCTTTAGTTACAACCCTAGCGTCAACGCAAGGGTAGGCTAATAACTCGGCAACAGGCCGCAGATAAACTACTGTTCTGGGTATACTGTGATACGGCTTAGTAAGTCCGAGGTACGAACAATAAGGAGGTAATGGATACTAGAAAACATTTTATTGCTGCAAGCTCTTTTACTGAGATGTGATAAAAATGTCGCCGTGACCGGTTTTAGTGGCGGCAATTTTAAAACGGTGTCAAGAAACAGGAACCTGTTTTCTAATCTATACTAATATTATAAAGCTGAAGAGTTTCTTTGGTTTGGTACTACTGACTCAAATTAAAAATTATATTTTCAACACAATTGCTCGTAAATTGACTCCAGTAAATTGGTCCATAATGCAGCATATTATGCACTCGTGCATAATATATTACGTACTAGTGTTTTTTAATGCTTTTTTTTGTTAAATTCTCCCTATATTTTTAGGGAACCATAAGGTCTAGCCCATACAGCCATGTCTTTAGTATATTTAGTATGTATAATGAATAATGAGAATGAGTCTGTAGAATGAATAAAAATAAAATTAATTTTACGTTAAAAGAAGTATGTCACACATTTTAACGCATCTAGGGAGTGCTCGGCGCGAATTTAATGGTAACAGAGTTCATGATGGCGACTGATGAGGTGGTGAAAACCACTATTAAATTCTTAACAACAAACACATCATGAGATTTTTTTTCAATAATTCCTCATAATTGAACGTCAACACAGATCCATAAGCATCAAAATAAAACCACTTTCACTGCACAAAATCCACTCTAAAAAAATTTCTGAATTAATGAAAAGAAATCTGACTGTCACCATTGAAACGCGCCAAACACTCCAAAGTTTATGCTTATTGAATTTGTCTATGGATATTGAATATTTTTACTAATATTAAATTATTTTAGAGTTAAGATGATAAATAAACATTTTATTCCATGTCTATAAACATAAATTAACTTATCTATCGCATTTAGAAACACTATTTGTTTTATTTTTTATTTTGTTGCTGCTTCGGATGCACAGCCGGTTTTTCTGTGCCTTTTGAAAGTCGTCATATTTGTTTTATTAAATTAATATTGTGTCAGAGTGTTATTTTCTGTTAAAAATGTATAGTTTTGTGTAATAAGTGGCTACAGCGATGAACAATATAAAGATTTAGAGAAACAAAGGTGCATTTTATGAGAAAATCAATGAGCATATTCGTGGTCGATCTACCTCGTCAGTCTCCATCAAAGGCTGTTAGAGTAAATTTGCCGCCAAACTCTCTCAAAATGCTTTAAAACGTGATACATCCGCGTTTTAATAGAAATATAAATAGAAAAAATAGAAAATAGAAAATAAAATAATAAGGATTATTAAAAAAGAACAAAAACCAAACTTGTAGGCGCCATCATCAAGCACCATCATTAGCTCTGTTACCATTAAATTCGCGCCAAGCACTCCCTAGATGCGTTAAAATATGTGGCACCCATATTTTAACGTAAAATTCATTTTATTCATACTTTTCACCCACTCATTATTTCATAAGACTACAGATAAAATATACACTAAAGACTTGGCTGTATGGGCTAGACCCTTTGCCTTCCCTAAAATATAGGGAGAATTTAAAACTAACTTGTAGGCGCCATTTTCCGTAAATAATATTTGGTAAAGTAAATAACAATTAACAATACAAGTTTGGTTTTTCCTCGCAATTGTGTTGAAAAACGTCGTGTGCAACTCGTATGCATTGATCATTACATACTCAGCTTCCTTACCGCGCTCGCCTACGGCTCGCGCTTGCAATAATGCCTCGTATGTAATGACCAACGTAGCATACTCATAGCATATTATACTATTTTATTGGATAGTCTATTTACCGAAGATGGCTAGGCTATAATATAATAGCCGACATTACATAGCCGACGCAAGCGAAGCCGCTGGCGTCCACTAGTGTACATTTATAGATGGCATTACGTTGAAAACTTTATTAAAAATTATTGTATCTTTGAAACTCTTAATTACTCTCGGCAAAATAAAGGAAGGAGCCTATTGGAAAAGCTGAGTTAATTTTGCCTTTGTTTCGTATATATTTGCAAAGAGCCAAAAATATTAATTATTTTCGTGTTGGATAGTCCATTTATCGAGGAAGGTTATATAGGCTATATAATAACCGACATTAACGCGAGCGCAGCCGCGGGCGACCACTAGTAATTATATAAATTCAAATTAAAACACAAACATACTCCTTTCTATGCCGTGCTCAACACTATGACAAGTTTCACCTTAATTACGTATTATAAGGTAAGCTTTCCGTGTTACTTGGTGAGCCGGACCCTTTCCTTCGCAATCCTTTGTTTGAATTATTAGGGTACATTAGCCCGGCCAGTATCCACTATGTCTCCCCGCTTATCTTACCTTTTGTACATACCTGACACGACGAAAACTCCTACCGTTAGAGTAATTATCACTTAATTACACACCAACCTTATTTGTCAATGTGTATAATTATGTCTATATTGCAAGCAAATCTAAAGGTAAAAATGGGCAGCAGCTTTCTTATACCAGCTAGCAATATACTGCGGTTTACGTACCCGATATATTCGGGGATATTGGCATGATTTATGTATGTATGTAAATGTATATTATGTCTATGTCGTAGGCAAATCTAAGTGTAAAAATGGGCAGCATATTTATTTTTGTACCACTTAGCAATATATTGCGTTTTCGTACCGGATATATGGCAATCAGCTCAATCAATCAGCAATTGGCGAAATGTGGGTGTTAGTTCACCTCTGGTTTCCCCTTCAGGGATAGAGTAGGTGTGATATACAATGTATAATATGTAGAATATAATCAATCATCATCATCATCATCGCCCTGCCCTTATCCCATCCTATTTGGGGTCGGCGCGCTCTTCTGTCACTCGTCATCTCCTCATTCACAGAATATAATAAGTAGAATATATTCAATACGGAGTAAATTTCGTTGATATTTCTATATCAACGAAAGTACACATTATGACGGCCCGATTTTTATTTATTTAGATATCAGTTTGACGGCCGGCTTGGTTGTTAGAAATACTGGCCATGCCATGTGGTGTCAACCTTTTTTAATCTAAGAACAGATTCCTTGTCTTGTATGTCACTATTAAAATCAACTGTCGTCTATACACAACTTTTATTTCTAAAATTTAATAATTTTATCAGGTTATGGGCCCAGAACATGTTGTTCTGCGATAAATGTAAATATTGTTAAATAATATAGAAGTGTAGTTGTTTGTTGCGAAAATGCAGTCGCCGTCGTTCAGTAAGTTGACCGGCCAAGCCAACTATGGTACTTGGTCGTTTGCTATGAAGATGTATCTGACGGAATGCGATTTGTTGGACTGTATTACAATGGAGACGATTTCTGAGGATGATAAGAAACGTGATGCGAAAACACGTTCGAAAATTTGCTTGATGTGTTCCGAGAGTGTTTATCCATTAATTATGAACGTTGAAACTGCAAAAGAGACATGGGAGTGCCTACAAAATGCGTATGCTGATAGTGGCTTAACCCGCAGACTCGGTCTTCTGAGGAAATTGTTCCGTATGACATTGAACAACTTTCCTACAATGGAAGCTTATTGTAGTGAAATTCAAGGAACGCAACAGGCGTTGATAGCTATCAAAGCAGGCCTTGACGATGAATTCATTGGTATCATAATGCTGGCTGGACTACCGGACGAGTACAATCCGTTAGTGATGGCCCTCGAGCATTCGGGTAACAAGATATCGACGAATACGGTGATGGCAGCTTTGCTAAAAGAAGATCAACGCAAGCAAGGACGTGAACCAAGTGGTGTTGATACAGTGATGAATGTCAATGCTAGTGGTAGTAGTAGACACAAAAAGGACATTGTTTGCCATTTTTGTAAAAAGAAGGGTCATTTTAAATGGCAATGTAAATTATTTAAGTCCTCTAAAAATAGGACAGAGACAGGTAATGTAGCTAGCGTAGCAACTGATTCAAATGTAGTTGTTACTTGTTTACAGGCTAGTCGATATGAAGGATGGGTAATAGATTCCGGTACAACTTCTCACATGACATATAGGAAAGAAATGTTGAGTGAAGTAAATAACTATGTAGATGGTGTTACAACAGCTAATAATTGTAAGCTAGTTTCAAAATTACGAGGTGACGCTAGGATTAAGGCTCGTAATGATGGTGACATTGTTAATGTGGCGGTTAAAGATGTGTTGCATTTACCGGATTTGATTACCAACCTTTTGTCTGTTCGAAAGATTACTGAACATAATAAAATTGTGGTTTTTGATAGAAAATATTGTAAAGTTTATGACCATAATTCTGTAAATATTAATGCCAAACCTTTGTTTATAGGAACTTTGAGAAACGGTTTATATGTTGTTGATACGGCGGATCATAAGGCAATGCATATCGAGGGTAATACTGTAGCTAATGCTCCTAATGTATGGCATAGAAGGCTAGGTCACTTGTCCCGTGCTCAAATGATTAAGTTGAGACCTTTGGTAACAGGTTTTACTTATACGAGTAATGGTTATGAAATGACGCCATGTACAGCTTGTTGTAAAGGTAAGCAGTGTGTACAAAAGTTTCCTAAACATAAGGTGAATAGAGCCAATGAGTTATTAGGTTTGGTACATATGGATCTAGCAGGCCCGATGGAGGTTCCATCATGGGGTGGCGCAAAATATGCGTTGGTTTTGGTTGACGATTTCAGTCGCAAGGTATTTTCTTATTTAGTGAAGTCAAAGGAAGAAGTTTTTGATAAATTTATGATTTTTAAAGAGTTTTATGAAAATCAGCTTGGTAAGAAAATAAAAAGTATTCGTAGCGATAATGGCACTGAATTTGTCAACAGAAAGTTCAAGAATGAGTTGCAAAAGAAAGGTATTCTTCACCAGACGTCATGTGCTTATACTCCTCAGCAAAATGGAGTTGCTGAGCGAACTATACGGACCATAACAGAAAAGGCCAGATGCATGCTGCAGGTTGCAGGTCTTGATAAGAAATGGTGGGGAGAGGCATGGTTAGCAGCAGTTTATTTGAAAAACCGATGCCCTACTATGGCTCTTTCCGGTAAAGTACCAGAAGAAGCTTGGTCTGGTAAGAAGGTAGATATTTCTCACCTTAAAATATTTGGCAGTAAAGCTGAGGTTTTAGTGAAGGACTACAAGAAGAAGTTTGACCCTAGGTCAGTTACTATGACTATGGTAGGGTATGGTGAGACTCAAAAGGGATATAGATTGGCAGATAGTATTACTAATCCAAAGCGAGTAATTGTTTCTCGGGATGCTGTATTTATGGAAGGCTATTTTGACAGTGGTGAAAAGCCTCCTACAGAAGGCAATGTGTCGATTGAAGAAGTTCCTTTGCCGCTTGAATGTGAAGGTGTAAATCGCCAATGCCCTTTAGTCTCTACCGAAACAGAGATTTTGAATAACGAGACTCCAGACACGGTGCTAGAACGCGAGGATGAGTTTTATGATTCGGAAGATGTGTCTGAAATCCGTGATGAAGAATCCCCAGTAGTTGTCATACAGAATGAACAGGAATTATCTTCAAACCCTGTTGAAGAGATGAGGCCAAGAAGATCTGAGAGAGTGAGAAAGCCAAAACGAGATGAAGATATGATATATAATTTTCTCACATGTAATGTCTCGAACCCTGTCTCAGTTAAAGATGCATTTGAGCGATCGGATAAAGATCTTTGGCACAAAGCAATGCAGGAGGAATATGACTCGCTTATTCAGAATGGCACCTGGGAGATAGTTGACAGACCAGCAGATAGCAATGTTGTCAAATGTAAGTGGGTATTTAATTTGAAACATGGAGCTGACGGTTCTGTCCAAAGGTACAAAGCGCGTCTCGTTGCCAAAGGCTATTCTCAAGTTTACGGCATAGACTTTTTTGAGACTTTTGCGCCTGTAGTACGGTTGTCATCGATTCGTCTTTTATTAGGCTTGGCCGCTGAAATGGACCTTGAAGTACATCATATTGATGTCACTACAGCATTTTTGAATGGCGAATTAAATGAAGAGCTTTATATGGAACAGCCAGAAAAATTTGTAGAGAAGGGACAAGAGAGGAAGGTTTGTAAGCTCAAGAAAGCTATTTATGGGCTTAAGCAAGCAGCCTTTGGAATGAAAAAATACATGCCTACCTTGTAGAAATTGGGTTTTCGGCTTCCAAATATGACAACTGTGTATATATGAAGAAATTTGATAAAACCTTTATTGCTATAGGACTTTACGTTGATGATTTTTATATTTTTGCGAATGATTTAAATGAAGTAAGGAATTTAAAGGATAAAATAGGCAGAAAGTTTAAAATTAAGGATCTCGGTGAAGTAAGAGATTGTCTTGGGATGCTTGTTGGCAGAAACCGAGAGAAAGGTGAAGTCTACATTAGCCAACAAACTTATATTAAGAAAATTTTAGAGAAAAATGGAATGGTGGAGTGCAAAGCTGTTGTCACTCCATTGGAGTATAACCAGAAGTTGGTGAAAGCAGATAATAATGTTGACGAGGATGAAACTGATGTTGGTTATCAGGAGCTGGTTGGTTCTCTTATGTATCTGGCTACCTGCACGAGACCCGATATTTCATATGCAGTTAGCTACCTTAGTCAATTTAATTGTTATCATGATAATACTCACAAGGCTGCTCTCAAACGTGTTCTCAGATACTTGAAAGGTACTATTGAGTACAAGTTGTGTTTCAAGAAAACTGGCGTACAGAAGTTAACAGAAAATCGTTTACAGGTTACTGTATAGTATATGCAGGTGCTGCAATTTGCTGGCAGGCGCGCAAGCAGCAGTGTGTGGCCCTCAGTACCACCGAAGCCGAATACATTGCCTTATGTGAAGCTTCTAAAGAAATTGTTTTTGTTAAAGGTTTATTTAGAGAGCTTGTTAACATAGTGGAAAGTGTTACACTTTTTAGTGATAGTCAGAGCGCTAGTTAATTAGTATATAGTTCTGCTTTGCGTAAGCGCTCTAAGCACATAAATATAAAATATCACTATGTTAAGGACTTAGTGAACAATAAGCAAGTTAGTATAAAGTATTGTGCGACAGAAGTTATGCCAGCTGATATGTTCACTAAATCTACAACTAGCTTGAAATTAGTTTATTGTTGCAAGAGCATAGGGCTCCAGGGTTCATAGATTAAGTGGGGGTGTTAGAAATACTGGCCATGCCATGTGGTGTCAACCTTTTTTAATCTAAGAACAGATTCCTTGTCTTGTATGTCACTATTAAAATCAACTGTCGTCTATACACAACTTTTATTTCTAAAATTTAATAATTTTATCATTGGTCGAATGCTCAGATCGCTGGGTTTCGGCCAAGAGGTCCCAAGTTCAAATCCTGGTAGGGGCAAATTTTGTGAAAAATTTATATACATAATTATTATAATATGTCCGTCATCTAGTTAGTATCCTTAACACAAGTGCTTAGGCTACTTATATTGGACTAGATGATAGGTGTGAGTGTATAAATATTTAATATTTATTATTAGTTACTTAAAGTTGTTTTTATCAGTACTGAACAAGAACTAATACTTTAACTGCCGCACTCAGAGACGTCAGTTATTTTTAATATGTACTTAATGTAAAAAAAATCATTTAAAACTAAACCGTAGGCAAGAATAGCGACTAGTTTTGAATTGTCATTCTCGTTAATTGACGTCTCTGAGTGCGGCAGTAAAAGACGAAATAGCAATTTCTAGCAAAAAATCTGCTCATAAATTAGCTAACTATCCGATATCGAATTTGAGGAGCGTGAAATTTCAAAAACCGCCAGGAAAAATTGCTAGAGCTCGTGTCCCAGAATAATGTTCCCGACGGATAACGGCCGGGCTGTGGTCGGGAGCTTAAATAAATAACCTCGTTAAATTGAACTGTCAATGGCTTCTCCAGTGATGCCTTGAACGACGGAGAGCAATTTAAGGAGACACCTTGTCACTAATGAATTTACATTCTGACAGAGACTTAAGAAAAATAATGGGTAGTTTCATACGACACGGTATAGTTTGTAAAATTTAGGATTATTAGACAGCAAGCGACAAATATAAACCTACTATTATGTGCAAAAAAGATAGAAAAAAAAATTACATACTTAAATCATGCCTATATCCCCGAAGGTGAATTAACACCCACGTTTGGCCAATTAGGTTAGGTCCCATGTAATAGGTGGCGAGCCTATTGCCATTTATCGGGCACGAAAAGCGCAGTACCTACATTCCTAGGTGGTCTAAGAGGAACGCTGCTTCCCATTACTCATTGCTGTTTTAACCCTTAATCGCCTTGCACGACACCCGTCGGAGAGACGGATTGACAAAAAAATTTACAGCTGATAATTATAATTATGAATCGTGATATATTTTACAAACTTTATCTGAGGAAACTTTGCTGATTTATGTATTATTTTTTTAAAAATTTAAATTTTATGTATTATTTATATTTATTTATGTTTGTTTTTCTAAATAAATAAATAAACTGCAATAAACCACGTATACGTATGCGTCATTGAATTTGTCTTTTTTGTATGCCGCTTATAGGAAAGTAAGACGAAAAAGCAATAATTTATTTACAATTTATGGGCCGCCCAAACATCAACGTATGTTATCCGAAACCTTCATAAAATACGAGAAAAAGGTGAAAAATGTTGCGTGCATATATTGTTCAATGTACAAAAAATATTTCAATATTTTTATATAATATTTAACACCCTTTTTATCGAATGGTCAGACCGTTGGCTGTCGGACAAGAGGTCCCGGGTTCGAGTCTTGGTAGAAGCAATCTTAATGTGCTGAAAACTATCTTTATTCTGTTTGATTTGGAGACAGTTTATATTTCAGAAAAAAACTTATAATGAGAAAGTTGACAACACTTCAGCACATCTGTCAGTGTAAATGACAAGAAAATTAATTAAACATTGAGTGTTCATTATCAAGTTACAATAAAAAAATACGACCAATTAATAATTCCAATTGGAATCTCAATTAAGAGCCAGACAATAAAGCTGTAGATTTTCTATTAAAAAAAGGCAATGAGACATTGAGAAAATAAAATCAAGCTGTTTCTATTCTATGTAAGTTATTTTACAGGCTACGCTTACAAAATTAAGCGTTCACAATTTGCACCAAATGTTAATACTTATAAAACAAAAGGTCCAAGGAAGCTTAAATTCGAACGGGCTTACTTTATTTCCAACCAAACGTATGGAAGTTTTGTTTGAGCTAGTTTCCTGAAATTAACAATGGAACAAAGCAAGTTGGCAATCTCTGCTTGCCAAAACTAAGTTTTGTAAGGAAGCCATGCAATACAGCGGCGAAATTAATTACACAGGAAATACAAACAGGGCGACTTATTTGTTTGTATGCTTGAGAATTGATATCTAGATTGCGCTAGTTTTTTGGGGCGACACGATATACGCATTATGTTTGTATTTTGGCGTGAGGGATGGTAAATTTAATTTAATATACACACATATATAATATACAAGGTGTTTGGTAAATGGGGTATCAAGCTAGCACCTACCTACCAATGCTAACATAGTCATATTAATAGTATGGTAATATCAAAAAGTTGAAAATGTAAAAAAAAATTCTCCATACAAATAGTTAGATCACAAAAACAAAATGTATGAAAAATTTAAAAAAATATCTTTACAATTTTGAATTTTTATTATCACCATGGTATTTATATCATTATGTTAGCATGGGTAGCACCGGCTTGATACCCCATGTGCCAAACACCTAGTATACATGTATAAGAATCTCGTGTCCGAGTGTTTGTTAAAAAACTCCTCCGAAACGGCTTGACCAATTGTTATGATTTTTTTTGTGTATATCTGGTAGGTCTTAGAGGTCCTAAATAAAAATAAATAATACAGTAACAACGTATGGAAACCCAAGTGGGTCACGAATTCCGGCTCGTTAATGCGAAGCATGCCTTAGTGTCATTTGCGAACGGGTCTAAATCCCCGGTGTATCGGTCGCTCGAACGCTATATAAATGGGCGTACCTGACTCCCGACTGAGACGGATCGCTCACACGCGGCTGCGTACAGCCACCTTTGCTCACTACCCATTTGTAGCGGTCCAATTACCTAAGTGATTTTTAGGTAATTCGATCCACAAGTTTCGATATGCGTGATAACTATAATCGATTCCATTCTGGGGTGAAATATTTTGTTACTTACACAACAAATTTAAATTACTTACTCACACCTATCATAGTGGTGACGGCGTAGAAGAATACATTGTTGTCACCACCCCTGCTTCTGTCGTGGGTGTTATAAGGGGACTAACGTCCGTACTCAGAGATGTCAGTTATCGTTAATAAGGAAAAAAAATTTCATTTAAATCTAGAGCATAGACCTGCCCCCCTAGCCAAGTGCCCCCTATATAGCCAATCTATCGGACGCATAGAATACAAAATGTATATGAAACTGACGTATTACATAGAAAACAATACGTCAGTTTCATACTTTTGCTTTCTATGCGTACGAATAGATAAGCCACTTGGCTAGGCCCAGCGACAAGTTATACATACATACATACATAAATCACGCCTATATCCCCGAAGGGGTAGGCAGAGGTGAACTAGCACCCACGTTTCACCAACTATGTCAAGTCCCATGTAATAGGTGGCGAGCCTATTGCCATTTATCGGGCACAAAATTCGCAGTACATTGCTAGGTGGTATAAAAGGGACCTCATCACTGATGTATCCTTAGTCGCCTTGTACGACACACACGGGAGAGATTTGGGGAGGTGACAATTGTATTCTACTCTGCTGTCACCACACGGTACTAGTTTAAAATTGACGAAAAGCACGGAACACTTTAATTTAAAGTCATATCTCTGAGTACGGCAGTTAAAGTGCAGCAGCGTTCCTCCTCCTCCTTCTAGAATCTAGCAAACTCTTGGAGTTTTTATGTTGTGTTTCCGAAATAAAAATGTCTCCAATTTCACGCCGGCCGTCTGTCTCCACGTGAGTTAAGCGCCACTCCTCGATCCTTATGCAAGATTACGCATGAAACATTAACGACCACTCCAACCCGACAATCCCTGTAGTCCTCTCAGCGTCTGGCACCCGTCGGATGGCCGACTGACCTGAAATCGGAAATACCTCACCTCTATTATCGCCACTTGAAATCCGATTTCTTTCACGCGATATTCACACGCCGATTCGTTGGCGCGGTCGGACGGATGTCGGGCCAAAGGTAGATTTTTCGGTACGAATGCTGGCCGTGTACATATTTAATATTAATAATAATATTGAGGAGCTCGTACTATACTTTAATATTAATAATAATATTGAGGAGCTCGCTAGCACAGTGGCATAGCGCGCTTGACCTGCGATTGCGTAAACTAAGCAATGTTCGCTAAGGCCGTTCATTGGATGGGTGACCAAAAATTTATCATCACGAGTTCCTCCGTGCTTCGGAAGGTACGTTAAGCCCACCAACCCGCACTGGGCCAGCGTGGTGGGTTATGGCCCAATCTGCCATCTTCCATCCATAGGGAAGGTCCGGGCCCCAGCAGTGGGGACATTAAAGGGCTGGTGATGATGATACTTTAATATTATAAAGCTGTAGAGTTTGTATGTTAGGTTGATTGGTTAAACGCGCTAATCTCGGAAACTACGGACTCAAATTGAAAAATTCTTACTGTCTTGGATAGTCCATCTATCGAGGAAGGCTATATAATAACCGACATTAACGCGAGCGAAGCCGCGGGCGACCACTAGTGATCTATATTTTTTACGTAGATACATAAATCACGACTATTTATTGCAGAGGGGTCAATATGTCCCATGTAATAAATAGTGCGCTTATTGTCATCTATTGGATACGTTAATCGTAGTATAAGGCTAGATGTTATAAAGGAAATGTTGCTGCACATTACCCGTCGCTGACTTAACCTTTGTTCGCATTGCACGACACTCGCATGGGTGGGGAAGGGGGGGGGGGGTGACACTGTGATGAAAAGAGACAAATCAGTGATTTAGTTATGTTTTTACTAAAGAAAGAAGTTAAGAAACTGGTTTGTTATTATAATTAAGAGGTTAGATCAAACATGACGCCAACCACGACTGCCAAACAATGTTTTGCAGTAATACCGTTATTCTTTGTCTACATAATCAAGCAGGGCCCCCTTGTGTAATTTGAATCACTGGGGCAAATGAGCGAACAACCAGTTCAGAAGCTACCCATCTGTCTCAGTCAAGTTTCAGGTACGCTCATTAATATGGCCTTCGAGCGACGTTTGATTCACCAGGGATAAAGCTACACGTTTTTGCTTAGAAGCCAGCCGTTGATTACGCAACGCTTGCCTACACAAATTATTTTGGGAAATATTCGACCAAAGAATTATGGTTAGTTTACGAATCAACAAACATGTAACAGAAATAACGCACAACCTGAATAACATGCTAACATAGCCTATACTAAATACTATGGTGTTATTAAAAATTTGATTTTTTTTCTGACACTAAAAATTTCTTTTTTCTTTTCTTGATTCTTTCCAGCGGTAAGTCACTAGCCATTTCCACCAAACCTCTATATGAGTAGTTTTAAGTACGTTCTTATGTTTTGCTGTCTATATTTAATGTATTTTATTTATTAATTTTGTATTTATTTATTATTTAGTTGCCCTTCTGATTTTTATATATTTTCTATTATTCTATTACCAAGGTTGCCTGGAAGAGATTGCTTATAGCAATAAGGCCGCCTATTGTTCATGCATGTCCACTTTTCTTTTTCTTGTTGTTATTTTCTCATTCTGTGTGTGTACAATAAAGAATATATAAATAAATAAATAAATAAAATTGTTTGGTCAGTAATAAGGAAAATTCGATATTATATTTAACAATTTTGAATTTTTGATATCACCTTAGTTTTTATTTATATAACTAACTGGCACACTCATAGAAGACAATTAACTTTAATGAGGACTGAATGTCAAAAAATTTCTTTCAAATCTAGACCCGACAAGAATAGCGACTAGTTTTGTCGTTCGTAGGAAAATTTCCTAATATTAGAACGGAATGGAAAGAAAATTTCTCGACGCGATTGCACTCGGGTTTGTAATGGCCTATTTAATGCCTTTACGCAAACGAATGATGAAAGCTGAGGTTGTAATGTGACCACGAGATCTATTTGGAACCACTCGTTTAGTGTCGAGCGATCATATTTTTCAAAATTTTATTCGCTATCAAAATCTTCCCGATATTTATTATAATGCTTTTTACTTACGAATTTATTTCTATTTGTATTGTGTAACAATAGCAAAAGAGATTCGTAATGTCGGATTCGTAATTCGTAATGTCGGTAACTTACCTTTGATACAAAATTGAATTTTTTATTTTGTGCCAGCTTTACACTGGAATGGAATATGATCGGCCTGTCCTGTCGTATACGTGGACGTATACTTGGTCGTAGTCGTATACCCTGTGGAAGGGAAAATCCCTTTTCGCTGAATCATTCCAATTCTAGAGCAGTATTCTAACAAAGATAGGTTCCGACTCCAAACAGTTTGGAACCCTGTGGTAGAAATAAGTCGCATACGCTAAAACGATTATAGACAAACGATTCAGAATAGGTCTCCAAGATTGCAGGGGTAATTTGCCGGCGCTAATGCGTTGGTCCCATGCAATTTCCGTGTAAACTGCGAAAACACCATATGCGGTTGCCTGATTGAAATCGACAGGAAAATCCACAATCAGTAGGAACGTGGACACGATTTACTGAAGGAATAGTCCGAATTGTTCCTCGTTTATTCTGATTGGACTTGTTATATGTGTTTTCGTGCGTAGATTACTAAGGCTAAAGAAAAAATACTTGCGTACAGTCAGCAGCATGTCACAGCTACCACCAACTATCAAAATTTGGTCAACCCACATGTAAATTGGTAATTGATTGAGGAATTTATATAGATTTTAATATGGAGCGCCATTATGGATTTATACTCCGGCACCGCTCAGCTGCCTCGCACAGCTCTGGTAGAACCGCAGTCTTATACACCTCTGCCTACAAAACAGGAGTGATTTGATTTATGCTTTGTAGTAAAAACCGAACCTAAGACGTTATAGAACGACCAACATTAACATCGACTGCAAATGTCTTTAGCAAAAATTATTGTCTCAAAAAACAATTCATTTTGCTTCCTCCAGATTTTGAGCGGAGTAAACTGCTTACGTAGTCAATGGGATTAAAAATGAACTTGTGCTCGGCGGAGCGCGACCAAGCGCGGTCCTAAGGGACTCCAAATCATAACACAGACGGAAATATAAATATTTTTTCGCTTTGGGAACAAAAAAAACAAACAACTTACATTTCCTCCGCGTCGTTCGGGAAGGGAGTCTTTTGAGAGTTTTATCGCTTTGATTGAAATACCGCAATCGGTCGACTGCCATCTTGCTTTCGGAGCAGATGGGCTTTTTGGTAGGCCGATGAGTGTTGGTTTTTGCGTTTTCTTCTGATTAAAAAGAATATACATCTCACGCCTATACATAGGGCGAGGACAGACAAGAGAAATACAATATAGAAAGAAAGAGAAAGAGAATATAGTACGCCACCATCACAGCAAAGAAACTGCAAAGTGTCCATAACTTCTACAGTAAAATGTATTGACAAAATTTACTTACGTATCATATACCTACGCTAAATAAGAACCTATTTTTACATTTTTTTTTGCAGTTTTTTTGTATTTCTCTACCATAGATACACGATTCCCATAGAGAAAGTGCCTCCCGTAAAGAAACTTTCAATATTGGCCCAGGAGCGAAGTACGTAAGACCCCTTGGGTTAGAAATAACCCCAGGGGTGTCGTTAAAGTCGACTAAGGTGGAGTATTCGGTGACAAATAATGACTAACCTTAGGGCATCCGAACGGTGGAGTCCAAACCACTAATAACTGCATACCAGAAGAGGGTTGGTGGCAGGCATATGCAGCCTACAGAAAAACCTAAGCCATATCTTGAGCAATACGAATAGAATGTTGTCATCCCAATCACCCTCTCCGCTTATAAGTCTCTCGACATGTTCCTTTCCATCTCTTTTCTATACATGTATACATTAATCACTAGCACTTTTCCGATATGATGGAACAAGGCAAGGAACAAGGAAGATGATGATCTGAGTAGGTAATAAAGAATAAAACGTGAAATACTGTAATACTACTAATACTGTAAAATACTACTACTATACAGGTGTATTAATACCCAAGATCAATCCACGTATACTAAATTAGCCAACAAGCAATTTTGAGTCCTTTAAAATTCAAAAAAAAATTAAAAAAAATTTAAAATAACTTACTTTACTGACGTTACCGGATATTTTATCAACCAATCTGATAGATTTGACGCATTCCATAACGCTTTGCCGGGAACGACTTATCTGATTCAATTTAAAATGGAAATTGCTGGGAATTTAATTTAATATCTGGGAGAAATCCAAACGAGATCCGTTTAAACAGGAATTGTAATAACAACGTTTTGTGTAATTATAATATTGCAACGGACAATTTAATGTAATTATTGTTGATATGAAGCTTCGATGTCACAGGGTTTTGATTAATTTAATTATCTACGAGCTATTTAATTATTGCAACTTTTGGGATATTTCACGTTTTTATAGATTTAGTTCTTTTTTCTACACACGCAAAAATACTATAAACCCCCTTATTCATAAAACACTGTTTTAACTAAATCATTGATCTGTCTCTTTTCGTCAAACTGTGTTTACGATGTGATTAAAATAGACAGAGGGATAGCCAAGTGGCTGTTCTATTCGAACGCATTGAATACAAAAGTATGAAACTGACGTTTGGTTTTCTCTGTAATACGTCAGTTTCATACATTTGTATTCTATGCGTTCGAGTAGATTGGCCACAGATCACTGATTTATTTCAAACAGTGTTAGAAAGTAGTTTGTTATTATGAATAAGGGGGTAACTGCCGCACTCAGAGATGTCAAATAACGTTAATGAGTATTTAACGTCAAAAAATGACAATTTAAAACTAGTCGCCATTCTTGCCGGGTCTTTGGTCTAGATTTGAATGAAAATTTTTGACATTAAATACTCATTAAAG
Source organism: Cataclysta lemnata (assembly GCA_963931975.1). NCBI lineage: Eukaryota > Metazoa > Arthropoda > Insecta > Lepidoptera > Crambidae > Cataclysta > Cataclysta lemnata. The sequence continues at coordinate 7,465,478 of OZ008348.1, read as the reverse complement.
TTAATTGACGTCTCTGAGTGCGGCAGTAAGTGTTTAGAGACTCATTAGGTGCTAAGCATAGTAGGTAAACAGGGATAGAATAAAAGTTTGCTCAAAGACAATTTGCAATTGCAAAAGCTGTAACATACGAGAATGCTGCAACGGAATAGGGGTCGTTTATAACACTCCACCTATCGGGGTTCGCGAAATATTCACAAAAAAGCTCCGAAAGCAGTGTCTGACTCGCAGCCGTTACAGGGCCAATAGCAAAAAGGACTTCCGAATAACTAGACTTGAAGCTGTCTATTTTCAACGACTGCTAACTAGGAGTACCTATGTCAGCCGACATGTTTTTACATTACTACACACATACTCACATCACAAAGCGTCTTGGCCGAGTGGTACAGGCATCTGCTGCCCGGAATGCGGAGGACGCGGGTTCGATTTCTAACCGGGATTTTCTAACCACAAATTTCTGTGAGATATTTTTTCTATCATATATAAATTATAATGTTGAAATAAAAATCAAAATAATACATACATCATTCGTAAACGTGAACAGAGAGCGACAGGACGTGTATTAGCACCCACATTTCGGCCACCATGCCAAGTCCCATGGCCTTTGGATGACCTATTACTATTTGTATAGTCTGGATTTACATTTTATAGGGCTTGCAGTACCGCGCCGAGGGCCTCGCCACCAGACCGGGGTCGAGCACAGGGGGGCGATGGGGAGCCCCGCCGTCTTAGACGGCGGCTCAGACCACCGGGGGACTGATGTCCCCTGAGTTGATGCCCGGGCCATGAGCTACCGCTCGATGCCCGCAGCCCGCCATCAGGCGGATGACCCGGATGATGATGATGATGCCATTTCTAAATCCCGTGCATAAAACGAGACTTCTCACTTGGAACAAAGATTTTGGTGGTTAGTTTAGTTGTCACTTGGAGTTAGTTATTTATACAAAAAGGGCGGTTTGGTCTTATATAATCACATAAGAGAAGTTCTAAGTTTGAATTATCAGTAAGATTATCTTGTATAGAGGTGGATATAATTTAACTAATTAACCGTTGACTTTATAGTAAACTCAGAATACAGATGATGAGATGATGAATATAATAGATTATGTTGAAAAATCATCATCATCGCCCTGCCCTTATGTTGAAAAATGAACACAATAAAATGAGCTGCTTGTTCCGGACTGATACTGAGAATCCATTGAATACCTCTAGTAATTACCTTATCGAGTAAGGGTTCTGTACCACGATGATGTAGTATATACTTAATCATCATCACCAGCCCGTTAATTCCTCACTGCTAGGGCACAGGCCCTAATAGAGGGACGTTTAGAAGCCAGCTCATAAAGTTAGTTACACAATTTCATCCACCTTCTGCTAAACACGAAAAGTGTAGACGGACAGTATCAAATAATACTAGTTTGTCCAAGGCCCACAGCTGTTGAGCTTCTAATGGAAGCATTGTGTTAGAAACAGGGAATTGTCCCATAAGCTCCCACAACAACACATCTTCCTAATCTTTATAGGGTCGGCTACGCTCCAGCAGCGTTGCAAATGTTTATAGGCTACGCTCGCCTTTCATCAGGGAAGCTTGGCTTGTGTATGGCGTTAGGTATTACGATGTCTTGTTTTTATACATCGTTATTGCTTTATGCAATGTATAGCACAGTGGCTTAGTGCGCTTGGCCTGCGATTGCGTAAGCTAAGGCTAAAGCTTAAGGAGTGTTCGCTAAGGCCGGCTCTAGGTGGGTGACCAAACATGTATTATCTCGAGGTTTAGTAGCAAAATTAATGGCTATCGACTAAGAATTCCTTTATACTTTTAAATGAGATATTTATATACGAATTTTCTTCGTAATTGAAGTGAAAAGGAGTAAAATAAATCAGTGTTCACTTTGGAATTGAAAAAAAATGTGTTCTTTCAAAAGATAAATCTAAGGACAGAAGAAACTAATGCCAACAAAACTTTAAAAAAATGTGATGTCAATTAAAATTGCATGCTACAAGCCGCTCCGTAATATCCCCACAGTTGATTTTTTATAATTGTCCCTCATTCACGACAACACGGAAAACCCATTTCAGAATGAATGAAACAAGAAATGGACGTATTCATGCTACATTCAGATCATATATTATTACTGAGTAGGTACCTACAAATTGTGGGGTTTTATGTTGGAGTGTTAAGCTGTAAATGTTACGGTTAGTTTTTAGGCGGAGGCAAAGGGGTTAATCTTCTTTAGGGCTACAAGCTGGACGCGTTAATAATATATTTTTGGTTCGAGGACTCCACAGAGAACATTTTTGTGTGTAAATAAATTTAATTTTGTAACCCAATGAAATTAACTTAAGCTTGCCAACAATGTGTACGATCCTTTTATTTTTTGTGTTTGACAATTCCCACATTACGAAACAATAAAGTTATTTATTCTATAGTATGCAATTATAGTATATTATGCTACGTTGGTCATTACATACGAGGCATTATTGCAAGCGCGAGCCGCAGGCGAGCACGGTAAAGAAGCTGAGTATGTAATGATCAATGCATACGAGTTGCATACGTTTTTCAACACAGTTGCGAGGAAAAACAAACTTGTATTGTTATTAATTTTACCAAATAATTACGGAAAATGGCGCCTAAGTTTGGTTTTTGTTCTTTTTTAATTCTCCTTATTACTAGGGACGGCAAGGAAACCAGCACGTACAGACTCATCTGATGTAGTCTACTTTCTTCAGTATTAATCGCATTAAAACGCGGATGTATCACGTTTTAATGCATTTTTGGAGAGTTTGGCGGCAAATTTACACTTACAGCTTATTGATGGAGACTGACGAGGTAGATCGACCACGAAAATGCTCATCGCCTTTCTCATCAAATGCACTTTTGTTTCACTAAATCTTTCTATTGTTCATCGCCGTAGACACTTATTACACAAAACTACACATTTTTTTAAACAGTAAACATCACTCTGACTGAATTAATTGATTATAACAAATATGGCGACTTTCAAAAGGTACAGAAAAACCGGCTGTGCATCCGAAACAGCAGCAAAATAAAAAATAAAATATTTAGTGTTTCTAACTACGATAGTTAATTTGTGTTTATAAACATGGAATAAAATAATTTAGTATTCGTAAAAATATTCAATATCCATAGACAAATCGAATAAGCATATACTTTGGAGTGTTTGGCGTGTTTCAATGGTGACAGTCAGATTTTTTTCATTAATTCAAAAATTGTTTCAGATTGGATTTTGTGCAATTTTGATGCTTAAGGATCTGTGTTGACGTTCAATTATAAGGAATTATTGAAAATAAGCCTCGTGATGTTTTTGTTGTTGAGAATTTTATAGTGGTTTTCACCACCTGTAGGCCTATTCCCTAACTTTTTTTGACAGTTGAAAGTGATGATCACCGAACTATTAACTAATACATTGCTGTTATCACAGGACAAGTGTCACAATAGCATTATAGTAAAGTAGTAATGGATAAGTAAATAGTTCGGTGATCACTTTCAACTGTCAAAAAAAGTTAGGGAATAGGCCTACTGATCAGTCGCCATCATGAACTCTGTTACCATTAAATTCACGCCAACCTCTCCCTAGATGCGTTAAAATGTGAGATATCCCCCTTTTAACGTAAAATTAATTTCATTTTTATTCATTTCACACACAGACTAAATATACTAATGACATGGCTGTATGGGCTAGACCCTATGCTTCCCTAAAAATATTGGGAGCATTGAACAAAAAAAAAAGAATTAAAAAATATACGATTACGCACTAGTACGTAATATATTATGCACGAGTGCATAATATGCTGCATTATGGACCTTAAAACGGTGTAATAAGAGTCAATTTACGAGCAATTGTGTTGAAAACTATGTTTTGTCGTGTGGTGACGGCAGTGCAGAATACTATTGTCACCACCCCAAATCTGTCCACGTGTGTCGTACAAGTACGACTGAGGGTTAAACCAGCGATGGGGATGGGCAGCAGCGTTCCTCGATATCACCTAGCACCGTACTACTAATTACGTACCCGAGAGATGGCAATAGGCTCGCCGCCTATTGCATGGGACCTAAAATAATTAGCAAAACGTGAGTGTTAATTCACCTCTGCCTACCCCTTCGAGGATGATTTATGTATGTAAGTAACTATGTTATCTTTGATTAAAAAAAATACAAAGAGACTACGTAGAAAGAAAAGAATACAGAAATGTTATATTATAGGGAACATATTTTGGCTAAACGAAATCAATTAGGTTTATAATATCAGGTTTAATATCAGATTTATAATAACATTTAAAAACTGGAATTTGATATGATTTATTAATAGTATTGTACAGGCCAGATGTTACTAACGGAACGAGTGGATCTAAGATTTTATTTTCTTACTACTAGGCAGTAGTAGTAGTGGTAGCACTGTAGAAAAAGTTCTCCCGTCATAGGTATTATTACCATAAAATGTGAATACCAAAAACCTAATAAATCAATATTAACGATTGCAATAACTCAGACTGGTAGCGTTGGGTGGCCTCGTCTGCATTTTATGTGTTTTTTAAAAGCACTAGATTCGACATACGAAGCCTAATAATTATTTTATGGATAGTTTTTAATTCCATTCGGCAGGTTGGGTAAACGACTTTGATGCGAATGGGCATTTCGAAAAAAAAATTAACTAAAATAAACAGCTGCCCTTTTTCGTTCTGTAGAGATTTTAAATGTCGCTAATATAAAAGTGAACTTGGAACTATCTTGGAGTATTCGGAAATTTAATATACTCGAGATTACGAAGTCCAAAAAACATAATTGCGAACTTATTAGGTCATTCAAAACTGAACGCGATTAGAATCAATATTTTTTATAATCCATATGAAAAAATATCGGTTCAGTAGGCCGGACATTGGAAATAGACGAATCTTTCTCGACCACTTGACAGTGTTTTGTCTCAGAATTTAGTGGGGTGTAGAGCGAGAGGAAAATATTGTCTTTTCCCCGAGGAGATTTTGTCCACGTCCCGTACTAGGCCTATTGTTCTCTCGATTCCAACATCAGAGCCCATATTCATTTATACAGTCAATATTGGCGGAGAATTGGTCGTCATTGAGAATTTGATTTGATTGCATACGTGCAGTTTGTTTTTCCCTGAAAATGTTTCTATTAAATTTACAGAGTGAACTATATTTACTATAGACGTATATAGATGTATTTTCAACAACTAACGACAACCACACGTTTAGTCTGTATATTTTGTAAGTGATGTAAAAGGATTCGCACGGTGGATTAATTGATACGAGCGGCGTCGCTTTTATAGCTGAAATGAAATAACGAGCGTCCTTAATTTTGGTCTAAGCAAAGATGGGTGACCAAAGGAATATAATAAGCTGTTCGTTATTGAATTTCTTAGCTATAGTAGCTGTTTGCATTTGATGTTTTTATTATATGGTCGTACTCTCATATTTTATTTTATTCGAGAGACGCCTCTTTACTACGCATGCTATACAATGTTTGTCTTGGATGTCAGCTCGATGACTTAGTGGCAACCGTGCTCAGACCGACAGCAACTACAGTTAGTTGCGTAATCTAATTAATTAGATGGGATGCCTATAAATGATAACCTAGAGTTCCCCCATGATTCGGAGAACACCAGCTCTGGGTGGCATTTACTACAGCAGTTACTCTCCACCAATCTACACTGTACCCCAGCACTGGGATCTAAAGGAGAGAAGCTAGGAGCAATGCCTGGGACTGGTCAATAAATCTATCCATCAATAATCTATCCAAGCCTATCCCCATAATAATGTAATATACATACCTTAAGAGTTGAGAAGCAAAATGCTGCCGGAAAATATTCTGACGTCTTTTTCTTTGAAACAATTTTCTAACATTTATAGAATTGTCAAGTAAAAACCAATAATGATGAATACACATGGGCTTAAACATGAGTGTATTATATTAAGTAAATTATTCTGAGAAAGAAGAGAACAAAGTAAGCATTAAATTTCCTACGAAATAAGCCTTCAGAAGTGATATTCGTAAAAGTAACAACGTACAAAGTGTTATTGTCATTTTAATGTTGACAACGATGTCTACATCCGTCGAACGTGAGCGAAAAAAAAATGTGTTTTTAAAGTATCGTAAAATAAATTACTGTTGGTTAAGTAGGGAGTATAATATGGTTACCAGAGGCTTCAAAAACCTTTTTTTTTTTTTTTTTTTTTCGGGGTCAAAAATGACTATTTACGCACATCCCACGGCCCCGGGACTTGGGCCGTGGGGGTGTGTAGGACTCCCCGGCGTGTAAAAGGCGCCGGGACTACCCACTAAAAATTTCCCCGGTTCTTCGCCTTCGGTAAAGTGGGGGAGAGGGCTTCAGCAGCGCCTTCTCCCAGAATCCCCCACTCCACTTCGTCCGTTTCCGGACTCAGCCTTGCGCCAAGATGCAGTCGCGGCCTACCCGCGCGATTGGCTCCCTCCATCGCGGCGGCATACCGAAGAACGTGTATGCCGCCGCGTCAACTCCGAGCCACAAACCTGGCCATTGGGAAATGTGGGGTCCCGCCCAATGTCCAGGGGGCACTTACGGGATGACTGTGCCGGCGTAATTGCGCCGACGTCGTCCAGCCCTCTTTCGCCTGAGGGGATGCGCATCGGGGTCGTCCTCCCTACGCCTCTCCTCGGCCTCCTTTGCCTCCATCACTGCTTCGCAAAAAGCGGCAACGGCCTCCCATGCAGTGTCGGTTCCGACCATAGCGTTGACTATGTTCGGGAGCGACAGGTCTTCACCTATTGCGGCAGTTACCTGTGCCCGCTCCGTGGCCCATGCTGGGCACTCTTGGACCGTGTGGTCCGCCGTGTCCTCTACGGCACCGCATTGATGGCACGCCGGGGTTGGCTCTCGTCCCGCAATTTTGCACAGGTACCCCCCAAAGCAGCCATGCCCTGAGAGGACCTGCACAAGGCGGTAAGAGAGCAAACCCCGACTGCTCTCTCGGCAATCCAGCCACTCCGCAAAGACAGGTCGGATAGCCTGAATGGTGCGGTGGCCCGCCCCTGGCGTGCGCAGTCTGCGTTTCCAGCGCCTCAGTGCTCTGCGCTTCGCGGCATCTCTCCACTCTTGGACGACCTCCGGCAGCGGTGTGGACCCTCGGCTTTTTGCCTCGGCGGTCCGTCTGTACACAACCGACTGCACTGTGGCCTCCAAGTCCCAAGGCAGGGATGCAGCCAGAAGGCATGCCGCCTCGTTCGACACCGTACGATACGCCCTAGTCACCCTGAGTGCCATAATCCGTTGCGACCTTCGCAGGACGGATAAATTGTGGGCGTTCAGGGCATTCCACCATATGGGCGCACCGTATAAGACCACCGACCTAATAACGCCGGCAAACAGCCGACGGCAACCAACACTTGGTCCGCCCAGATTAGGCATAAGCCTGCAAAGGGCAGACGACATTTTTGTCACCTTTGGGGCCATCTTCTCGAAGTGCGGCTTGAAACTCCACCGGCTGTCGAGGACAATACCGAGGTATTTGAGCGTCGACTCGACACCGATGGAGACCCCGCTTACTACGAGCTGCGACCCACTAGGCGGCTTCCTTCTGGGCCCGTGAAAACAGATGGCCTCGGATTTCTCCAAGGCCACTGTGAGGCCCAGGCTCCTTATCTTGCGCACGACGTGAGCTACGCTGGCCGTGGCTAGGACGCTCGCGTCTCGGAATGACTTCCCGCGAGCAGTCACCAGCGTGTCGTCAGCGTAGCACACAACCTCCACTCCTGGAAGGTTGGCGCCTCGGATCACCCAGTCGTAACCAATGTTCCATAAAAGGGGGCCAAGGACCGACCCCTGCGGAACGCCGGCCACGACACTTCTCCGTCTCCAACCTTCTCTTGTCGGATACTCCACGGTCCGTCCGGAAAGATAATCCGCAACCAGCTCCCGGAGATACAAGGGGACTCCGTGGTAACGGAGTGCCGCCTGTATACTTGCGTGCGGCAGTGTGTTAAAAGCGTTGGCGATGTCGAGAGACACCGCCAAAACAACCCCACCACACTCCACCTCCGCCTCGGCAAGGGCCCTCACCCTGGTGATGGCGTCCAGGGTGGACCTGCCCCGCTGGAAACCGTATTGGTTGCTGGCCAAGTTTGGCCCCGTCTCGTCCAGGTGTTTGTTGAGGCGGGCAGCTATTACGCGTTCAAACAGCTTGCCCGCCTCGTCCAGGAGGACAATTGGTCGGTAGGCTGACGGTGAATCGACTGAACGCCCCTCCTTTTTTAGGAGCACCAGTTTGCCTGACTTCCACTGGCTAGGGAACCTCCTCTGCTCCAGACATGCGGAGAGCAGCCGCCTGTACCTCTCTTCGAGGCCGCTCTTGAGGGCGATCACCCACGCTCGACCGGGTATTCCATCAGGGCCGGGGGCCGTGTTCTTGGCTTGAAGCCTCAGAACTGCCGCCCCCAGTTCCCCCACCGATACCTCCGGAATAGGCCCGGCTTCATCCGACGCCACTAAAGGCCCTGGGATGGGCGGGATCACCCTCTCTATTGCCGACGGAAAAAGGGCTTCTATAATTGAGCACAGCGTCTCTGGCTCCAGGTTCGACGTGAGTGGCGGCGCCCAGGGGCGGAGCTTGTTCATGACGAGCCGATATGGTCTGCCCCATGGGTCGCCGTTCAGTGAGTCCAGGAGCTCCTGCCAGGCCCGCTCTTTGGCTGCGCCTATCTCCACCCGCAGAAGTTTCTTGGCCTCCTGATAGAGGACGTAAAACCTGGCCTCCTCTGCCTCATCGGGGTTGCGCCTCCGTCTACCCCTCCTCCGACAACGGGTGTAATTGCGTCTGGCCGAGACACACGCCTTGCGCAGGCGTGCCAGTTCGGCCGACCACCAATACACCTGGCGTTTGGGCGGCAGTGATTTTACCCGCGGCATCGCGACGTCGCAGACGTGCGACATCGCCTGGCGGAACCACGTCGCCTCCGCCTCCACCTCCAGACGATCAGGACTGGGTGACCAGCTTTCTACCAGGGCGGCTAAAGATAGTGCGTCCCTGTCCAGCTTCCTTAGCGCCCACCTAGGGCCAAGATCCGCCGCAGAGCGGCCTACACTGCTCGGGTTTAGCGGAAGAGAGGAGATGTCAAACCGTATGTATCGGTGGTCCGACAATGACTCCTCGTCTTCCACGACTCTCCAGTTTTGGACACGGCGTGCGAGACCGGGGCTTGTGAACGTGATGTCCACTTTCGAGCCCCCATTCCATCGCACGCACGTGTCTGCCGTCCCGCGATTTTGGACCACTAGCCCATTCGCCGCCAGCCACTCCTCGAGGGCCTCGCCCTTCGGGTCTGTTCTCGGAGATCCCCATTCCGTCGACTTAGCGTTCAGGTCTCCGGCAATAGCCACCTGGTACTGACTACACCAGCCGAGGAGTAGGGAATCGAGACCCGCAAGGAAGTTCTCGAATTCCACCAATGGGCGGTTCGGAGAGAAATATACCCCTATAAGAGCAATGTCCTCGAGAAGGACGCACACAAAACCGTGCCCCCTGGCCATTTTCCTGATGGGAGGAGCACCAAACGTCGAATTGACAACAACGGCGACCGTTTTGTCATGATCACCGACCCAATCGTCGCGGATGGGGACCAGGTACGGCTCGCCGATGACCATCACATTTATCAACCACTGTGCCGCGCTCTGGATCAATAAATCCTGCGACCTGGCACAGTGGTTGATATTTGCTTGTAGAAAGCGGAGGACTCCCATTACAGGGCGATGTCCACTGATTCGCCCGTGGGTTGCCCGTTCGGTGGACGGTTCTCGGTCAGCTTGGCTTTGGGAGCCATCGACCTTGGACCTCTACCTCTTGCCTTGTTCTTGGGGGCCGAACAGAGTTTTCCCCCAAGCCGGTGATTTGCTGCTTTCCCGGCCGCTTCGCATAGCGAGCAGTGGGGATCAGCGCTACAGCTGACAATATGATGGCCTTCCTGCCCGCAGCGGTGGCACTGTTGACCACGGTCTACGGTCGCAGAGCACTTGCTGGCCACGTGTCCCGCTTCAAAGCACCTGTAGCAGCGGAGTTCTCTAGGCTGTAACAGCTTAACGCGTGCTACAGCCCAGCCAACCATGAGCTTGCCCTCAGATACTTTTTTGGCAGCCGTGACTGGGCAACTCACCCACGCTGACCCTATTGTCGTGGCGCTTCGCCGAATCGTGCCAACTTTGACCTCCTGGACTAAACAACCTCCTAACTTGGAGATCGCCTCTGCCACCTCTGTGGGCTTCACCGAGTCATCCAGACCCGTCACCATCAGTTCGGTGCACTTGACGGGTCTGGTGACTTTGACGCTGGACCCGTCTACGTTCTCCCGCAATTTTTGAGCTAGAGCCTCCGCTTTTTCGTCAGTCGGGCTGCCAAGCAACTGTAAAATGGTTGCGCCTGTGGCAGCCCTCCTGCACCGAACGCCGGAAATGCCTAAAGTGGCGACATCGAGGTTCTTCTTCGCCTCCTCGAGAACCGAACTATATGTCAGGCCCTTTTCTGCGGCGCCTGGCAGCAGTGTAACCACTACTGCCGTCGTACGTGGCCTACGCAGTTTGGGCACTTTAGGTTGTGCCTCTTGCGACGCGGGCTTCGCCTTCTGCGTTCTCTGTGTGGTGGCTGTTTCCCGGTGTTTACCATCGGCAGCCACCACGTTCCACCCTCTGTCCATCCTTGCGTGGGCTGAAGGTAGTGGGCGAGGTTCCCGTGGAACAGATTTCTCCGCTGGACCTCTCCCCTTAGCTTGCTTCCTCCACGTGGATTTCCCAGCTGTGGGCTCTGCCTGGATCTCAGGGGGAGCATCCGTCTTTTTTCCGGCAGCCGGGGCTGGGATTTCCGCGTCCGTTTGCGGCTTGGGCAAGGACTTCTTGCCTTTGCCTTTCTTTTTTGGCCCCACAGAAGCTTGGGGCGTTGGTGCTGTCTCCTGTTCTGCAGCAGCCCTAGCCGTCTCGAAAGCGAGAGGCGGGCGTAGGCGTGGAGCAGGGTTGAGTCTCGGTTCCAGCCCCTCCAGCCGGGCATTGAAGCGATTGCTGATCGACTCCAGCGCACCCATCAGTCTCTCCTCCATCTGCTCCAGACTTGATTTCGGCTGCTGCACTGCCGTGTCAGAGCGTGTTAGCCCTAGGCTGACTCCTCCTGGGCTGGGGATTTTCTGCACCTGCTGCAGTTGTTGTTGCAGCTGCAGAACCTGGGCCGCTTGGTCATCCAGCTTCTTCTGAAGTTCGGCCACTTGCGCTCTCAGCCGCGTGTCGTTGTCGCGTAATAAGCGCGTCTCCTCTGTTGTTCTCAAGGCCACCAAGGTCGTGACGTCATTCTTGATGGTCTTCACCGACTCTTTGAGGTCGCGCACATACCCACCCTTTAGGTGTGTCGACTTCTCGGCAACCTTCTGGACGACCGAACAGGCCTCAGCCACGTTTAGGGCGAGGATGTTTGCGCTCTTGGCCTCGTCCTCGGCGCTGAGCTTTTGACCACCTGCCGCTTCGACCATCTTGGCGATCGTCACTAGCGCGGCAGCGCGTGTGGTGCGCACCTCGTACGCTTCGTCCGCCAGCTCTTGCTCGACCCGGATCTCCATCTCCAGGCGCTCCATCCTGCTCAGCTCATCCTTGGCCCCCGAAATGCTGGCGCACTCCCCTGTAGTAGGGGAGTGCGCCAGCAGTAGGGGGCCTGCCTCGGCCCTTTTTCAGCGGAGTGCCCGCTTTCATTTTAGGCTTGCTTAAAATGGAGCTGCGGTTCGGGCGATCGCTCCCACTGGACTCCTCCTCTGATGTGCTCTCCTCACCCCTATTGCACATGGTTCGCTTGAGCGACTTGGCCTGCCACTCCACGCTCTCAACCTTGCGCTCGTCAGCAGAAGCGGCTGAACGAATGGAGCGGGCCGATCGTAGCGATCTGGCCGAGCTCATGGAGCGGACTGATGCGTCGGATGCTTCGCCCTCCGTCTGTTTCGCGCTATCCGCGATTGCTCCCGCTTTGGCCTTGAGATATTGGCTCACTGCGCTAACCTTTTTCCTTGCGCCTTTCCGTTTAGCGCCCACTGCGCTCATGTCTTCCCGTTGGGGGACAACCACCGGTTGTCTCACGCGGAGATCGCGCACTCCACTGACCATCTTAGAAGCGCTCACTGCACTGCTGGCCTTTCTTGCGCCCACTGCGCTACTACACTCTGCACCCACTGTGCCACTACATTCTGCGCCCACTGCGCCACTACTCCTTGCGCCCACTGCGCCATCACTTTCCGCGCCCACTGCGCCTACGTCGTTTGAGGTTTTTATTATAGATTCCATAATAAGACCCACGAGTATTGGGGAAGTAAAAGGTCCACCCGGGCAGAGACCCATTACCCGGGTAACTCTATACTACGCTCTCCGGTTCGAGTGGCCGGAGAGGTTGGCGCTAGCTGGTGGACTGTGCGTCGTTCACCACCTTCAGGCGCCCCGCTGCCGCGTTCTCCAACAGCGGGACTTCTACGGTTTTTTAACGTGGTTGTCTCCACTCGGTGCGCCCAGTTAAGGGAACACCCCTATGTTGTCCTCCAGCTGTTAAACTTGACAACATTAAGCCGCAGCTCACTGTCAATACAACACAGGTTGCCCGACAAGGGCTCAAAATTGAGCCTAATCGGCGGCTACACCCGCAGCCACCGACCCTGTCGCGCCGCGATCCTCCCGATCACCATCCACCGCCCGAAGGCCGCCAGACCCCTAGAGGGTCCCTGTAGCTTTGAAAGCTACCCAGCTACGAGCCCGAAGCTCCACTGGTCGTCTACAGACGACCCGCAGACCTTGAAGGCCTGCCATCCTCCGCCCGAAGGCCACTAGCGACGAAGCGCCTCACCTATTGACTGTTGAACAGCCCGCGGGCCTTAAAGGCCCGCCATCCACCGAGTCGAAACTCCGCTGCCCCCACAACCGGGCTCCACCACAAAACGTCTTCTCCCCTCTCCGAAAACGGAGGATAAAAGAGGGAGAGAGACTCCACCACTCTGTGGCCGCGTCGATCCGCCGTCCCGCAATGCGGATAAAAACGGCGGCGAGCAACCTCACCATCCACGTGTCCTCCCCCCACCCCTCCGAAAACGGAGGATAAAAGAGGGAGGGACACCACCACAAAAAACCACCAACTCAACGCCTCGTGGACACTTCAACCGCCGCCCCGCTATTCGGACAAAAGCAGACGGAGAGCGCCACGGTCCCTATGTCCGGAATCAGCCGTCTGGTTGATGGTTCGACGCGGCAGGCGTCGATCCAACAACCAGCCGTTGCCCAGGGTGCACCACGAGGAGGTCCCGGAACTTCGCACCCCAGGCTTCAAAAACCTACACTAGCACTACCAATAATAGAATTTATAGCTTTAATATACCTATGCATCATAAATTATTTATTATCATATTTCTGCCCTATTCCCAGATTATCTGTGGTTTTAAGTTTTTGGTTTAGGTTTTACTGCCGAGCACCTGTCTGACACAAGGGTTGGTCTTTGGGTATGCTATTGTTGTTGGTGGTTTGTCCAGCACCATTCTCTCTACCGGTGTCCTAAGATGCTTGTTGGTCTACTACATCGGGTAATTTCCCTTAGCCAACCTTTACGACACCTCTGGTGAGTTAGTTCTGACAGATTCTACGTTATTTTTTTGCTCCCAGGGCAGCGTGGAAGGAACCATTAAGACCTTGATATATTATTTATATAACCTTTATGCAAGATGACTCACGCTCATTATATTTTGACCTCAGATTAAAAATCTAAATAAGCGTATAGAAACAGACGCGATGAATAAGCGTTTTATGATTAAATTCACTTTTACGGTGCGTGTTACAATTTATCAAGGGTTCCATTATTATTCACGCCTGATAACCTGTCAGGGGAGGCTATCTATCACCGGGGCATATTTATCATAACTTTAGTACTTGATTGATATCGATAGTCAACGTACAAAAATTTCAAACCAAGTGTATTAGAAACCGATAGATAAATACAGAATAATGAATATTTATTTTTATATTAATATTCATTATTAATATAGCGGACCCGGAAAACCTTGCTTCGCCCTTGTCACCTAGAAATATAAGAATAACCTACGACCTGTGACCTCCCAAATACACAAAAAAAAAATTTAAAAATCCGTTTTTGAGTACTTCGTTAACAAGTACCGAGATACGAGATATATATATATATATATATATATATATATATATATATATATATATATATTAGATCTTAAAATAATTAGTAGAGTAACGGGAACTGTATCTATATAAGGCAATGCTGTTGAAACAAACGCACATGCGACACGATTGTTGTATTACGTTACGCTAGATGATATAAATTTTATTTTTCAAGGTCCATAATTATTTAAAGTTTCATTTATAATAAAGCACGAACGATGTTATTGCATAGTGACACAGACACCGCGCCTTAGCGGGTGGCGCAACGAACAAAGGTGATAAAACCTGATAAAAAATTAAATATGCATAAGTCGTAAAAATTTGGCACACCGCACTGCCCCGGTGGCTCATGGATTTCACGTGTTACAGCCACAGACTGTATTCGCGGTATATAAAACCAGAGAGGTACTCGTTTAAGTTTGTTAAATTAATAAATCTCGTGATGAAAAAACATTGGATAACAATGTGGGCTTTCTAGCTTGTGCGAATAAGTACGATGGGCAAATCCCTATTTCATTATTCACATTATTCAGTGTGTCTTAATATCTGTAAGTATTACTGGTTATTTAAAATGGTGTGCTTATTATAAGCACCATTTTAAATAACAAGTAATCCATTCCAAAAGCTTATATATCCATAAGCATATTAAATTACCTATATAAAATCTCTTTCATTCGTGGTGTTAAAAATCAAATCGCACCGATCTTATATATGATAATTTATCTATTCAATTGCTTAAAGCATTTTGTATAGGTACACCGATTGGAAATATATAAAACAATACATTTTTGGGAGTAACCCCTATTACAACAAGGGAAGTAAGTATATTGAATATAAATATGGCTTAGTAGAGAACGAATAAGCTGTCCAATAGAGTACGACTTTGGAATTCGTATTGCTTATTACAAAGACAATATCCGCGGAGTATACATAGTTGGGGAGGACAAGTGGATTATTATGCTAACTCAATTATGTCTAGTCTATGAACAGAACCACTTTTACTTTTAGATTGTCAAATGTTGGATTAATCCTACAAACATAATATTCGTGTTCATTTGACTAGGATCGGATATTTCCAACAAGGCACATTTCCGAAGTAGGCACAATAACATGATGGACATAAACATATCACGCCTTTATCCCCGAAGGGGTAGGCAGAGGTGAATTAACACCCACTTTTCGCCAATTAAGATCCTTTCATGTAATAAGTGGCGAGCCTATTGTCAAATATCGGGCTCATAAATCGCAGTATATTACATGGTGGTATTAGAGAAATGCTCCTACCCATTACTCATTGCTGTCTTTACTCTTAGTGGCCTTGTACGACACCCACGGGAGAGATAGGAAACATACTGCGCCGACCCTAGATAACCTAGAAACAGAGCAAGAAGGCAAGGATTGCACATATAGTGCATTGAGTAGGCAATCAAAAAAGTTATAAAATCACTTTACTCTTTTGACAAATACGCTACCTACTGGTAGCGACTGGTAGCGACTGTGACCCCAATAGTTTTTCCTTCCAACCCTCATCTAAGCGGCTTAAGAGTATTGCGGTCGGAACTCCTTTTGTAATAATAGCGCCATTCCCACCAATTATCCGGCTTAAATTATGCGTCATCAAAGCTTGTAAAGTTAACGGCACACCAGGTTGTCCAAGACCTTACCAACATCGGCATAAGGTGCCAAATCGATGGAGACATTTGTGAGAACTTTATGTTGTTGATTGTCCTTATTCAGGGCGATTTTGGTCACAAGTTTATGACAGGCTAAGATGTAATAGTAGATAATTATAATAGAACACTATTATTAAATACCAATGAGACGATAAAAAGGGCCAGAACAAGAGTTCCGGAAACGGATGGACATTAATGAGATTGGAATATACTTGTAAAAGTTGTAGCAAGTTGAAAGAAGTGATATCTATGTATGGTCAACTTCTCGCCAAGTTCCCAAGTTATTTGACGTCGGCGCACTTTGTTAATTTTTCCATTGATATCTGAGACATAAACTCAATTCTTATCATCCATCAGACCGAAAAAATGATAGTGATAAATAAATATAGAAACGTGATAAAAATATCAAGAGTCATTGAGATGATAACGTTCTAATGCATAATTTTCAAGGTTTTGGCTTCGATGCAAAACAGACGCAACAAAATAGTTATTTTTAATATTATGTTATTGGTTATTTGATTATAAATGTTTAAAAAAAATATTACATAGAAAAAAAGGTCAGAAAGTTTCACAAAATTTTATTTAATTATTATATAAGCAATAATTAAACAAATGAGAGCAAGCGAGAAGCGATTCGTGTGTAGCATACACATTACCACGTTGAAGTGGTTACGTATAACGAGTCCTCAAGAGTCACACAAACACTTGCTAGAACTATTTCTCTTACGAGCTCTAGAGTCTGTATCGTTAACGTGAGAGGAACGGTTGTTATTCTGACCGCCTTATTCAGAAAAAATCTAACAATTTTTTTGTAACATACAATACAACAAATGGTAAACCGTAAATTGACGGCCGCGTCGAAATTTAACTAAAAGTCGTGTTAGGCGACCTAAAGTTGTTCACTACTAGATATTATCCCCAAAGGATAGATAGTAGTGAATTAACACCCACGTTTCGCCAAATATTAATAATCAGTCTTTAGGTCTTCGCAAAGAAGACATTATTTAATTTTTTCTACTATTTGGTCTATTTTATGCTCATAATGTGAAGGCATAATTGCTTTTGTTTCTTATTAAATAATTGCTGTTAGTAATAACCGCTGTCTGAATTTAATTATCCTTAAGAAGCAATCAAGTTTTCCTATAAAATGCGTATTACTTATCTTTTAATAGTTATGTTTGTGTAAAACTAACAACTTGTTCGTTGTTCAATTTGTTCTGCTATCAAACTTTATCTATAGCTATTTATTTCAATGGCAAGAAAAGACAACGAGAATTCAGAATTGTTTTGACAAAGTTTGTTAGCGTGGAAGGTTGGTACTTTCAAAACATCCCTGAATATAATGGATTTTATAATCGACGCCATTTTCTTAAACAAAGTAAGCGATGGATTGAATTCATTTTTGCTCTTGGTTCGGTCATCTTTGTTTAAAACAAGCTTTGAGATTGGGAAATTCGGCGTTATAAAATGAATTAATTAAATACCTACCTACACTGAATTGTATATATTATTTCGTCAATCGCATTGGTGACAATAGGCATGTTGACTAATTTTAAAAACTACCCAATGTTTTTCTTACGTGTCTACTTTATCCAAAATAAATTATATTTTTGTAAAAACTTTCGATTTTGATAGAAAAAACATGTTTTGAATAATGCAATTTAAAATTTCCTCCAAAATAGCAATGGCGTCTGTGTGACGTCACTATTCCGTAAAAAGGTCAGTTTCTATATTATACTAGTGAATTTGATTGGCGAATAAAATGTCAAAATGGAGATAGATAACTAAATAATGACGTCACGCGGCGTTTTAGCAAATATGGCGGATTGCTAAGTATAGTACTTTTGTTTTATGTGGTTAGAAAAAGAATTTCGAAAAATTATGATCTTGAGGCGGGAATCGAACCCGCGTCCGCTGCTACCCGGGCAGGTGCCTGACCGCTCGGCCACCCAAGACACTAATTAACTTGCCGAAATTCTTCTTACCTTTACACTTCACGTTGTAAGCCAACGGGTACCCTCGCAATGTAGAAATAATTTCAAACATACCAAAGCAGATATTTTTACAAATACCGTGCGTTCGGTTAAGCTTGGGTTTGCTTTATAAACTATTCGATTTTAATTTTAACATTTTATAAATGTTAGAAAAGTTAGTACAAAGATTTTGGTGGTTAGAGAAAGAATTTCGAAAAATTATGATCTTGAGGTGGGAATCGAACCCGCGTCCTTTGCTATCCGGGCAGGTGCCTGACCGCTCGGCCCGGCCTTTTTCTAAACACAAAAATCTTTGTACAAACTTTTCTAACATTTATATAATGTTAAAATTAAAATCGAATAGCTTATAAAGCAAACCCAAGCTTAACCGAACGCACGGTATTTGTAAAAATATCTACTTTGGAATGTTTGAAATTTATTTCTACATTGCGAGGGTACCCGTTGGCTTACAACGTGAAGTGTAAAGGTTAGAAGAATTTCGCCAAGTTGATTAGTGTCTTGGGTGGCCGAGCGATCAGGCACCTGCCCGGATAGCAGCGGACGCGGGTTCGATTCCCGCCTCAAGATCATAATTTTTCGAAATTATTTTTCTAACCACAAAAATCTTTGTACTAACTTTTCTAACATTTATATAATGTTAAAATTAAAATCGAATATTGTACTTTTATTTTTATAAAATAAATATCAATTACAAATACAATCTGATAACAAGTGCCTATTAACGAATCTCCTCATCGTAAATTATTATTATAAATCATTATATCAGTGATTCTTTGTTAGTGTCATCATCCCTATTGTATTCTTCTCTGCCGTCATCACACGGCATGTAGATTGTATTCTCTTTGCAATGCAGATGCAATGCGTTAATGTACAGTCAATAGCTCGTCAGAATTTACAGAACCGTTATATTTTATAATCTTCGGTCAAGTGTCAACCTTAAGTTTTTAATATTATGGCGAAAATCACGTGCACACATTTAGACTAAATTCCGTCTTTTAATTCATTCATACCTACACTGTAAATAACTAATCAATAAAAATCAAATAATCACGATAGCTCAACAATTTTCCGTCTCTTTTATTCTGTCACTTATTTTACACTTCAATTATACTATCATATTCAAATAGCAATCAACAATATATAATCATAAAGGAGTTCTTAACATACACTGTGGAAAAAAGAGCGCGATGCGGCCACCAGTCACACATTATCTTGGAGGTAATCATTGACCAGTCGTTTCCAAATCTATGTTAGTTTGGACGTTTATGTGTTTATGTCTCCCGGGATCTTTTCTCGGACACACGGGTTTTCGATATCTAGCGTCTTGTGTTGAATTTTGACTTTGGCTTTGTTTTTTTTTTCTAGTAATTTTGAATTCTAGGAGCAACTTATGCCGATAGCGCGTAATTTAAATTAGATATGCTTTAATTTTATTTATTACATAGTAGTATGGTTATTAGATGAAAAATTGGTTTGTGGTAGTTACATTTTGCCAATTTGCTGAAAGTGGCGTAATAATTAAATTCTACAGTGCCTTATTAGAGTCTTCTAGAAACAGATTTTTGATAAGCTACGTAATAATATTTTTACTTATGGCGCCCTCGTCACTTATGAATGGACGCCACGTCGAATGAAATTTCATTGATCTTCATTCAATTACATAACCCACCTAGTTAGACGGTATTATCCTAATTACCCTTTGTCTCCGTTGGAGGCTTCGTTCATGTGGAAGGAATTATTCTGCTAAATCTGCTGCTCATTAAAATTCATGGCAAGGTGTCTCTAAGGCCCTTTATTTGTCGGCGTCCAGGGAATCCGTAAACTAATCATACAACAATAAGCCGCGAGACGCGTTCTAGAAATGCTTCATGATTCTAAATTGAGCTACTTATTCGAATTTTAAATTAAATTGCTCTTTATCATTATCAACCAAGCTTTCCAATGGATGGAAGAATAAGAAACCCAGTGCGGATTGGTGGGTGTTAACGACTGCAGATGCAGCCGGGACCAACGGCTTAACATAGAGCACGGAGGAACTTGAAATAATATATTTTTTGGCCACCCATCCAAATACCGGCCTTAGCGAACATTGCTTAGTTTACGCAACTGAAGCCACTGCGATATCAAGCTCTTTACGTAACCAAGTTTTATTAAACGACGTAAATCCGTAAGCGTAGTTACGCAAATTGAATCCGTAAAAGTTGTTATATTATAAACGTCTAAATACATAAATTATAACCATCAATACAAGGGAGACGCAACTAAAAAAAAACAATTAGAGGCATTTTGTATGGTACATTTATGACAATAAGACTTACTGTTGCAAAAATGCAATTCTAAGTTGTATCTGGGTTTGCGATTAAGGTGCGATGTACTGATTTGTATTGAAATAAGATAAATAAGCAATCACGTTCTGATAGCACATTTACTGAAGCGAACAATAATAGTCCTGAGTATGTTTTGTGATTGTATGGGCTCTTTGTTCGAACAAATAGCTTCATAAAAACACAGTGTACCAGGTGTAACACATTAAAACTACACGATGTTAACAATGTTAACCTGTATTCATTAGGTCTTTTGGGTTATTTATAGCACGTTGTGCACTTAAGGTCTAGTTTCCCTTAAATTTATTGCGTACTTTCGTATAAGGACGCACTTGTGCCCGTGCGGCAAAAGCTTTTAATAAAATTACTTACTGCTCAACTACTTGTATTGAAAGTTAATGGGTTCCTATCAGATAAAATTGGCTATTTGGCTACAGCGTGTATTTTTTTAATATTAGTATTATTCATTGTGTTCAAATTATTATACTATAGTATATTATGCTACGAGTATGCTACGTTGGTCATTACATACGAGGCACTATTTTAAGCGCGAGCCGCAGGCGAGCGCCGTAAGGAAACTGAGTATGTAATTATCAAAGCATACGAGTTACATACGACGTTTTTCAACACAATTGCGAGGAAAACACAAACTTGTATTGTTATTAACTTTACCAAATAATTACGGAAAATGGCGTCTACAAGTTTAGTTTTTGTGCTTTTTTAATTCTCCTTATTACTAGGGTGCTGTCCCTAGTAACCAGCACATACAGCCTCATCTGATGTAGTCTACTTTCTTCAGTATTAATGGCATTAAAACGCGGATGTATCACGTTTTAATGCATTTTGGGAGAGTTTTAATGTTATAACACCCGCGATAATTGCCTATTAATAGAGTAGATTGACGATTGGCTGACGAGGTAGATTGACCACGAAAATGCTCATCGCCTTTCTCATCATATGCACTTTTGTTTCACTAAATCTTTATATTGTTCATCGCCGTAGACACTTATTACACAAAACTACACTTTTTTTTTAATTCTCCCTATATTTTAGGGAAGGCAAAGGGTCTAGCCCATACAGCCAAGTCTTTAGTGTATATTTTATCTGTAGTCTTATGAAATAATGAGTGGGTGAAATGTATGAATGAAATGAATTTTACGTTAAAATATGGCTGCCACATATTTTAACGTATCTAGGGAGTGTTTGGCGCGAATTGAATGGTAACAGAGTTAATGATGGTGTTTAATGAAATGGATAAAACCAGTTTTATACTGATCTTCACCACACCATCAAACACATCATGAGACTTATTTTTGATGATTCTGCATAATAGTACATCAACACGGATGCTTGTACATCAAAATAACACCACTTTCACTGCACAAAATCCACTCTGTAACAATTTTTGAATTAGTGAAAATAAATCTGACTGACACCACGAAACGCGCCAAACACTCACTACACATTTTTTTAACAGTAAACATCATTCTCCCTATATTTTAGGGAAGGCAAAGGGTCTAGCCCACAAAGCCAAGTCTTTAGTGTATATTTTATCTGTAGTCTTATGAAATAATGAGTGGGTAAATGTATGAATGAAATGAATTTTACGTTAAAATATGGGTGCCACATATTTTAACGCATCTAGGGAGTGCTTGGCGCGAATTGAATGGTAACAGAGTTTATGATGGTGGCTGATGAAATGGATAAAACCACTTTTTATAGTGATCTTCACCACAACATCAAACACATCATTAGACTTGTTTTCAATGATTCTGCATAATTGCACATCAACACGGATGCTTGTGCATCAAAATAACACCACTTTCACTTTGAACCAATTTAAGAATTATCGAAAAAAAATCTGACTGACACCAGGAAACGCGCCAAACACCTGCCACAATATTAGTTTAATAAAACAAACATGACGACTTTCAAAAGGCACAGAAAAACCGACTGTGCATCCTAAGCAGCAG
Organism: Cataclysta lemnata; assembly: GCA_963931975.1. Taxonomy (NCBI): domain Eukaryota; kingdom Metazoa; phylum Arthropoda; class Insecta; order Lepidoptera; family Crambidae; genus Cataclysta; species Cataclysta lemnata. The sequence goes on along the minus strand of OZ008348.1, from coordinate 7,443,322 downwards.
CAAAATAAAAAATAAAATCAATAGTGTTTCTAAATACGATAGTTAATTTATGTTCATAACATGGAATAAAATGTTTATTTGACATCTTAACTCTAAAATAATTTAATATTCGTAAACATATTCAATGTCCATAGACAAATTAAATTCAAATTCAAAGACAAAGTCAGATTTTATTCATTAATTAAAAATTTGTTTCAGAGTGAATTTTGTGCAATTAAAGTGGTGTTATTTTTGATGCTTATGGATCTGTGTTGACGTTCAATTATGAGGAATTCTTGAAAATAAGTCTCGTGATGTGTTTGTTGTTGAAAATTTTATAGTGGTTTTCACCACCTGATCAGTCGCCATCCTGAACTCTGTTACCATTAAATTCGCGCCGAGCACTCCCTAGATGCGTTAAAATGTGTGACTCTTTTAACGTAAAATTAATTGCATTTTTATTCATTTCACACACATGAATACATACTAAATATACTAAAGACATGGCTGTATGGGCTAGACCCTATGCTTCCCTAAAAATATAGGGAGAATTTACCAACAAAAAAAAAGAAGTGTGTTTGTAGTGTCAGTCAGATTTATTTTCACTAATTCAAAAATTGTTACAGAGTGGATTTTGTGCTGTGAAAGTGGTGTTATTTTGATGCACAAGCATCCGTGTTGATGTGCAATCATGCAGAATCATTGAAAATGAGTCTTGTGATGGTGTTTGATGTTGTGGTGAAAACCACGTAAAAAGTGGTTTTGCTCACTTCATCAGTCACCATCATGAACTCTGTTACCATTCAATTCGCGCCAAGCACTCCCTAGATGCGTTAAAATGTGTGACACCCATATTTTAACGTAATATTCATTTCATTCATAATTTCATCCACTCATTATTTCATGAAACTACAGATAAAATATACACTAAAGACATGGCTGTATGGGCTAGACCCTTTGCCTTCCCTAAAATATAGGGAGAATTTGACCAAAAAAAAAAAAAGAATAGAATACATTGGAGGTAGTGTTTGGCGCGTTTCGTGATGACAGTCAGATTTATTTTCACTTATTCAAAAATTGTTACAGAGTGGATTTTGTGCAGTGAAAGTGGTGTTATTTTGATGCACAAGCATCCGTGTTGATGTGCAATTATGCAGAATCATCGAAAGTAAGTCTCATGATGTGTTTGATGTTGTGGTGAAGATCACTATATAAAGTGGTTTTATCCATTTCATCAGGCACCATCATGAACTCTGTTACCATTAAATTCGCTCCAAGCACTCCCTAGATGCGTTAAAATGTGTGACACCCATATTTTAACGTAATATTAATTTCAGTTATAATTTCATCCACTCATTATTTCATAAAACTACAGATAAAATATACACTTAAGACATGGCTGTATGGGCTAGACCCTTTGCCTTCCCTAAAATATAGGGAGAATTTAACCCAAAAAAAAGAATTAAGGAGTGTTTGGCGCGTTTCGTGGTGTCAGTCAGATTTATTTTCACTAATTCAAAAATTGTTTCAGAGTGGATTTTGTGCAGTGAAAGTGGTGTTATTTTGATGCACAAGCATCCGTGTTGATGTGCAATTATGTAGAATCATTGAAAATGAGTCTCATGATGTGTTTGATGTTGTGGTGAAGATCACTATAAAAAGTGGTTTTATCCATTTCATCAAGCACCATCATTAACTCTGTTACCATTAAATTCGCGCCAAGCACTCCCTAGATGCGTTAAAATATGTGGCACCCATATTTTAACGTAAAATTCATTTCATTCATACATTTCACCCACTCATTATTTCATACGACTACAGATAAAATATACACTAAAGACTTGGCTGTATGGGCTAGACCCTTTGCCTTCCCTAAAATATAGGGAGAATTTAACCAAAAAAAATAAAATAAAAAAATAGAATTAAGGAGTGTTTGGCGCGTTTCGTGGTGTCAGTCAGATTTATTTTCGCTGATTCAAAAATTGTTACAGAGTGGATTTTGTGCAGTAAAAGTGGTGTTATTTTGATGCACAAGCAAGCACACTAAAGACTTGGCTGTATGGGTTAGACCCTTTGCCTTCCCTAAAATATAGGGAGAATTTTTAAACTACAAAAAAGAATTAAAAAATATACGATTACGCACTAGTATGTTATAAAGTTGGAGAAAAAGTTTCTTCGCATTTTTTAAGAAAATTCAAAACATTTTTTAATATAGTTTATTTACATTTAACTAAATTATGTAGGTACCATTTTGTTCGATAACTTTTTGCCATCTTGTAGGTAGGGACATGATCCCATTGCTATAGAAATTTTGGGACTTTTGGTCAAAATACCGCGATAAGTGGTTTTGGCAGTCCTCTCGTGATGTTAACCTGACACTGCCTAAAGAATTCTGAAGAGACCGAAACAGGTGGAAATCTGAAGCTGCAAGGTCAGGACTATACGGCGGATGCATTAACACCTCCCAGCCAAACTCTCTTAATTTTTGCTGAGTGGCTAAAGATGTGTGAGGTCTAGCGTTATCATGATGAAAAACCACACCCCTTCTGTTGATTAATTCCGGCCGCTTTCTCTCAACTTCTTGCTTTAATCTCATCAGTTGTTCGCAGTAGAGTTCAGAATCGATGGTCCTGTCTGGTGGTAACAGCTCATAATGAATAACGCCCTTCCAATCCCACCACACACACAGCATCACCTTGTTGCGAGTTAACCCGGGTTTCGCCACAGTCTGTGAAGCCTGACCGGCCTTTGACCACGACCTTTTTCGCACGTTCTTGTCGTACGTGATCCACTTTTCATCACCAGTTATCAGCTTCTTCAAAAATGGTTCGGTTTCATTACGTCGTAATAAAGAATCACAAATGAGTTCACGGTTCATTAGGTTTCTTTCAGTAAGCTCGTGATGTACCCAAATGTCGAGCTTTTTTGTGTACCCAGTTTTTTTCAAATGCGCCAAAACTGTTTTGTGGTCAATTCCCAGTTCTTCAGCTACGTCGTAACTACTGACATGCCGATCTTGCTCCACTTTTTCAAAAATGGCATCCATTTTATCTGTAATAGGGCGACCAGAGCGACGTGCATCTTTGACATCAAAATTTCCGGATTGAAAACGCTCAAACCAAATTTGTGCTACTCTCACAGACACTGCACTAGGTCCATAAACATCGCAAAATTTTTTCGCGGCTTGCGTTACATTTTTACCTTTTTTGTAGTAAAATTTTAAAATGTATCGAATTTCTTCATTAGATTCACTCATCTTGGCGGTACGAAAATGAAAATCACACATTTTCCTAATTTGAATTTGGAATTATGTTCTTTAAAATTTAAACTTTCAAATGATACCAAAACCAGCCAGATACAAATAGTATAGCCAAAGAGATTTTATTACAAGTTTATACATACTATAATGCGAAAAGACTTTTTCCCCAACCTAATATATTATTCACGAGTGCATAATATGCTGCATTATGGACCTTAAAACGATGTAATAAGAGTCAATTTACAAGCAATTGCGTTGAAAAAATTATATAAATAAATAGTTATATTTCAGCTTACTTAAGTCAAGTCATACCATAATTTTTCGAGCCATAATTATTCTTTTAACAATTTTTTCTAACACATATATAATGTTGAAATTTTAAATCAAAATATCAATGAATAACAGCTTAGATCAATTGTTGTTTATAATTTTTAATCATGCCAGGAATATTTTTGGATTGATGTTCTTGAATAAATAAAAACATTACACTGCTTCGTAACGGAGCTATTAAAAACGCCCTTGATGGACAGACAAAGAGTTCATTTACGTAATCAAATGAGCTATCCTTGAATTGTAAAGAGGGCAACGGACAGACAGCAGACAATTGAATTTTCATAAGAACTAAGCAAACTATAGAATCGTCTTGCAAAATTATTGTTGTGAACTTGTATCTATTGTCAACAAATGTAATTAACTGAAATATAGTAGCAAATATAAATATTAATTAAATTATAATTTGTTCTAAAGTTTGGTAATATAGTTCGGGCTATCGTTGGTGTTTATTTAAACGAGAGGTACCGATAGGAAGAAAACCAACCACCATCAATACAACTTGATGGAATATTAGGTTGAAATGTAAATGGGCATCTCAAATACACATCACAAATAGACGAAACAAAGGACCCCCGGATAGAAGACACGGTGTTGGATACGAGGCCATGGAACATTGGTTGGTTGAATTGACGACCTAATCAAGTCAGCAGAGAGTAGATCACCGTCTCTCACCCATGCATGAACTTTATCATCATCATCACCGGCCCTTTTAATGTCCCCATTGCTGGAGCACGGGCCTTGCCTATGGATGGAAGAATTTATGGAGATTAGACCACAACCATGATGGCCTAGTGCAGGTTGGTGGGTATTAATGACTACACAAGCATCCGGGACCAACGGTTTCAAGTGCCTTTCGAAGCGCGGAGGAACTCAAGGTGATAAATTTTTGGTCACCCATCCAATGACCGGCTTTAGCATCATTGCTTAGTTTACACAATCGCAGATCTAGCGCGTTATGCCACTTCGCAAGCGAGCCTAATGAACTTTATACACACATGCAATTGGCACTGTTGTCTCCTAAATCCATTTTAAAAAAGAGCCAATCTGTAGGAGCGTGCCCATAAGTCACTTCTTTACTTCTGTCGGTGTGAGCGCCCGATAACTCGGCGGATGTAGACTCGAACGGGATAAGACAATGCTTAAAGCTCCTTTCCATAATCGAATAAGCCGAGCGTCCCTAGATTGGAAGTCTTATTCTTTGGAAGTTGAACGTACTTTTAGGACGTGCAAAATTCTACTGTGGTTACGTTGACGAATGTAACTAAACGCGTTTTTCGAAAGAAGGCATGGCAAAAGGAATCATCTTGCTTATCAGTTGTTTTTTTAATTGCTACAAAATGTCGATACGGAAAAACCCGTTTTATGATTGCATGATGTGATGTGATGAAGAACCAAAGAGCACGATTTCTTCATGTGTAAAATTTGCATAGCTCGACATTGTCACACAATCAATCGTTTTATCGAATGTATGACAGGGGGAGAAACGATATTTTGCCAGCTACACAAATTTGAATTTTCCCTCCTAACAACCCCTCCAAAATCAACCGAGTGAGGTATCAAAGAGGGGATTTGTGCCACTGTGTAGAATACCTTATTCATCGATCACAAATATTTGTTGAACTATAGTAAAATTTGTAACTTGTTTTTGTCTGTGGGTGTCATCCGATTATGCTATATAATAATATTGTCGGGCATGCGTTAGAAATATTATTATTAATGTATAGTTTCAAATGTGCGGAGACGGTTTTCTAAACTATCGTTTGTGATCTTAGGGTCTTGAGTGTAAAGGACAACGGCCATACACTAGTAATTTTGTTGTGATAGCGTAGGCCTTACTAAGAGGAATAATGTTTACCAAATCGCTGTAATTTCTAAGAAATATCTTACACATCTTTACCTTTTATTTCAGAGGAAGTCTTATAGATTGCACAAGTTTCAGAATTTGTTAAAGCCGTTAATAAATAAATCAGTGATGAGGAATGGGCAGCAGCGTTCCTCTTATACTACCTAGCAATGTACTGCGACTTTTGTGCCCGATAAATGGCAATAGGCTCGCCACCTATTACACGGGACCTAACATAATTTGCGAATCGTGGGTGCTAGTTCACCTCTGCCTAATTTATATATAGGCGTGATTTATGTATGTATGTATATCACCGAAGGGGTAGGCAGGCAGAGGTGATTTAGCACCCACGTTTCGCCAATTAAGTTAGGTCCATTTAATAGGTGGCGAGCCTATTGCCATGTATCGGGCTCAGTATATTGCTACGTGCTATAAGAGGAATGCTGCTGCCCATTACTCATCGCTGTCTTTACCCTTAGTCGCCTTGTACGACACCCACGGGAGAGATGGGGGTGGTGGCAATTGTATTTTGCTCTGCCGTCACCACATGGCATCAGATATAGCCACAAATAAACCGCCCTGAAATAAACTATTCCGAAGTGGACAAAGGAGATCAATTAAGAGTTAAGTAGTAATTAGGATTTCTCGCTGTTTGCTTAATTAATTTCAGTCTGACTTGACTTGGACAAAAGGAATAAATGTCAATCATCGTCAAGTTAGTTATGGTATTCAACTTGAAGTTAAATGGATAATATCTCTTTGAAGCTTATTGACTTGACTTATCCGATTAGTAAAGGTCGCTAGTCTTGTGTAGGCTATTGATGGGTAATTTAGATTAAGCGATGCCAGTATTAATGGTTGTGCGAATATATTATTATACAGAATGGGATAACTAAGGGCATGAAGAATTAATATTATTAGGTATATGATTACAAACTGTATATTATCGCTTAAGGCTGGAGTTCACCAACACTTAAACAGGTGACTATTATTTAACCGTCGGTTTAGGACATTTTATCATATGGAAGAACTGTCAAAAATTGACGGTTGTCTTTTAATTGCTTGTTTTAAGTACGTGTTGGTGAACTCGGGCCTTAGATGGAGACCGAGATTTCAACAGGGATAATATTTTGATTTTATTACCATATAGTTTGCTATATCGCCGATTGACGGCCGCCTTGGTCGAATGCTCAGATTGCTGGTTATTGGCCAAGAGGGCCCGGGTTCGAATCCTGGTAGGGGCAGACTTTGTGATGACCACAAATGTTTGTTTCCGAGTCATGGTTGTGTAAATGTTTATGTAGTATATTTTCAACATTTATATACATAATTATATTAAAAATTTGTCCGTCATCTACTATCCATAACACAAGTGCTTAGGCTACTTACTTTGGGCTTAGATGATAGGTGTGAGTGTAAAAAATATCGTGCTGTATACACCCCATCTCCTCATCTCTCAACTAAGGGTAAAAATAGCGATGGCAATAGGCTCGCCATCTATTACGTGGTATCTAACACAATTGGCGAAACGTGGGTAGTATACACTTTTGCCTAACCCTTTGGAGATAAATAGATGATTTATATAATTGCAGGTATCGTACATAATCATCAACTTCCTGTCCTGTTCTTAGGCTATATTGAGTCCCTGTAGTGTCTCTCGTCTCCCATAATTATATTCTTTCAATTATAGTGAAGGCCCGTGCCCAAGCAGTGGGGACATCAAAAGGCTGGTGATGATGATGATGAAGTGTGTCTCGTTCCATTCGTATCCATCAGAGGTCCTCTTATTTGGCTTAGGTGTTATCGAGGGTTAATGCCACGGTAACCCACTTTGGGTGTGCTGTTTGTGGCGATTTGCCCCTCCATTTGACTTCTATGACACACTCGTCGTGAGTCGGGGCTGTCACATTTTACGTTAAGTTTGCTCCCAGGCAAGCTAGCATCGAAGCATTTTATTTATGAACGATTTTATCCTGAGTAAAGGAAAAAACGTTATAATTGTACAAGTCATATTATTGAGTTGACGCTGAATTACGTGTGCCAGATATTGATTTGTAAACTAAAATGTCTTTGATAGATACGTTATATTAAATCTACATTCAAATGATCTGAATAAGGAAATTAACATCCCTAACTTTCCTCACGACTTGAATGACTAAGTGGCGCCGTAATTGGGTTTTTCAATAAATTGAGCAGGAAATATTCAGCGCATGGACACAACTAATTAATTTCAATGCAAATTGTACTTCATTAACGTGGCTGTACTCCGCAATTAAGCTTTTTATACGCTATGTAGGTACAGTCAACATCGGCCGTCCAAGGACTGTTAAAATTGTTCAACTAATCTATACTAATATTATTATTATACACCTGAAGAGTTTGATAGTTTGGTTGGTTGGTTGAACGCGATAATCTCGAAACTACTAACTCAAAATGAAAAAATATTTTTGTTTTGTTTAGTCCAACTATCGAGGAAGGCTATAGGCTATATAATAACCGAAATTGACGCGAGCAAAGCCGCGGACGACCACTAGTTTTGGATACATTAAAAATCAGTAGGAATAAGAAATTCGACAGTTTGATGGAGCAGTGCTGATCGCATCTCTAATTGCGTAAGCAAAGAAATGATTGCTCATCCTAGTCATCAGATGGTGGTGGAATACTATAGTTATAAATAATAAATAAATAAAAAACTTAGTACAAAGATTTTAAAGGTTAGAAAAAGAATTTCGAAAAATTATGATCTTGAGGCGGGAATCGAACCCGCGTCCGCTGCTCTGCTACTAATTTTTCTAACATTTATATAATGTTAAAATTAAAATCGAATAGAATAAGAAACATATCCATCTTCACAAGCTCAACAATATTCTTATGTCACAAAGTCACAACAGACCATAAAGTAGACTTTTCCGCCGGCTACGCGTACGGAAAATCCCGCTTCCTGGCCAAGGGGTGACATAAAACTATGGTCCTACCTCGGGCGATAAAAAAGGAAGCCTCAGGTCTCATATTTATTCTTTGTTTTATCGCCCTTGGTATATAATCTACTATTTTTCTGCATAAAATAAAATCTACAATATTACATTAGAATGAAAACTGCCGCTGCGGGACCACCTTAAACAGACTAACATTCAATTCATAGGAAGCCTGCCTTATTCTGGAAACAGATTGTAAATAAAAGCCTACAGGATAATAAATATAAAGCTTTTGTATTTTGAACCGACGCAGAAAATATTGACACTTTAATTTACAGCCGAAAGACGGTAATTACAGTCGTTCCTATCTGATGCAACGGCCGGTGAAATATTTTCACATTATAAAATCGTAGCGGAAAATAACCCGCCCAATGTACACTGTTTTTTATTTTATTGAAAATTTAACCTTATTATTGGGTTTCGGTAATCAGTTCGTTGGATCACCGAATCCTCAAAATCTTGTGTTATTGTGTACTTACTTCCTATGCTAGGTATGGACTTTGATTATTTTTCTGTTTACCTATTTTCGCATTTTTCGCAGATCTCGATCTCTCGGTTACTCGTAACTTTGTCTCTGTGCAAGTATAAATTTCAATTATTTACAAACGTACCTAAAAGTTCGTTAACATGATCTTAACCCCAAGGCCTTGCAAACGCAATATCCTTGTCTTAACAAACGCCAAATGAGAGTTACGGCACATTATTTTTCTTCCGAAACTCTATAACGCCTTCATTACTAAAGTTAAATGACTGCGATGAAGAGTTGAATTTATTCACGAAACTTTTAACGATTCTCATTTTTGTAGGTACTTGTCTTGCAGGGCTTAACATGTTTTCTTAAAAGGTCTCTTTGAAAAATGAAAAGCAAGCTAGCATTAAAGAGCTTAGTGCAGAAATGGGCCGCCGGGAGAGGCATTCAAAAATTTAATGTCTCATTTCAATCTCACGCAGAGCCATGGCGCGGTAGGATATAACTTTATAATATAAATGGGAAATGGTTCAACGTTAAGCACACTTTTTAGTTTAAGAGACGTGCTGTATAATGATGTCTGAAAATATTGTCTTTCTAGACAATAAATGTTAAATGTATGGATATACCATTTCTTAAAAAATTTGCATATTTTATTACTGTAAAATGCATGTGCCATTGGTGCAGTGAGCCCATTCGTGGCTATGGATATAGTCATTCGTATCATGCCTGCCCTGCGCAATATGTTTCCTGTCCATTCATATCGGATAGGCGTCATCGAGCCATCCACTCTCTGTTAATTGATTCATCTTTTATCACACCGAAAAGCTGCTAGGTGGTAATGGTGAAAAAAATTTCAGTAACAAAAATTGTGCCTGTGCCTGTGAACTTCATTCTTTCAATTTATCAGTTAAAAATTATCTATAAGATATAATACTTTTCTTTAAATTCAGAAAAATTAATCAGCCAATCTGGCAATAGTATTATTTTATTATATTATATTTATATTAATATTATTATTTTATTCTATTACTGAACATTACATTTTTATTTTAATGTAATGTATCTACAATTGTTTAATAATCACAATTTTTATGATATTAGTATTTTATAATTATTTTCAATGTCTATGCATGTTATGTACACTATTAAGGGTTAGGGTCCAGTTCCACGTACAATTATATTTATCCATTTGTTTTTTATGACTGTAACCTGTTTGTGTACTTAAAATAAATAAAATAAAATAAAATAAAAAATAGGAAGCGAATGTTGCTTAGTTAGTTTTAATTACACATTATAATTTAGTATAAGTAACGTAACCTGTTTTGTGAAATTTTAATCAGTATGTTTAAATTTACTTAGAAGAAAAATGTTGAAGCTTATTACACCCCTATTGTATAGTAGTCTCATTCAAATCCTGGATCTAAGACCGACCGACCTTTTGTTAACTGAATGAGGCTCAATTTAGTGTCACATTCGTGGGTGTCCCGAGCTAGAATGGCGTGAAATATGAATTATTGCCTTTTGCGCCACTGCGTCAGAACTACGTATAAAGGAGACAATTTGGTGAGAGTTACATTGTTTTATCACTGTTCGTTTTGTAATGTATACTCATAGCGATGTTGTCATTTTCATGCCCTGTTCCCAGGTTATCTGGGATCAGTCCAGTAGGTATGTTTACATACATAAATCACGCCACCCACCCATATTACCACCTTTCGCTAGTTATGTTAGGTCTCCCCATGTGAAGTGGTAAGCCTGTTGCCTTTTATCAGGACTACTTAGACTACTAAGGTTACTTGGTGTAATATGTGAGTCGGGAATCTCAGCACCATGCTTATTAATATACAATACATACAGATGTTACACCTTTTTCCCACAGAGGTAAGCAGATCAATTGTATTCACTTGCTACGATCCTTACTTTATTTTATCCCACTAGCTTATTTTTCCGAATTTCCGAATATTGCCTAACATTATATGTCTCAATTTTCATATAATGCATTAAATATACCTACCTAATTCATTCCTCGTTTTCGAGTAATATAACATCAATGCTTTAAATGGTAAACTTAATACTAAGTCCTTACGCAATCGTCAAATACGTTACGCGATACTTTTTTGTTATTTAGCAAATATCTTATACGGAAATTCCTGGTTATACCTATGGATTATATTCCTAAGCCTCTGTTTGGTAATGTTCATCTGAGACACAGATTTCACTTTGTAATCGATTTGAATTAAATTATGTTTAAACCGTTTAATTAAATTTCCTAGGGATTTGCATACTAAGCCCGTGGACTTTATAAAATAAACAAATCCCCAGGGACACCTTCCCTGAGTGCGGCGTTAAAAAAACGTTTCGGGGAATAATGAGAGGTAAATAAAACCTTATCCTGGATCTTTAAGAACAATTTACTTTTATTGTAGTTTTAAATTTTCCGTCAAAACTGGCGTGTAGACACAGGCAGGCCAGTAATGTTTACAGGTTTGTACAATCTTAGTCGTTTTCTCGTTACAAAACGTGAGTCTTTCTATTATAAGACCAAGTTGTTGAATCATACTTTAATTAAATCAAATAAAAAAAGGAAAGTGTTATATTATTATATTATCGCTAACCAAGTATAGGTTGATGCATAGTCATTAATTTTATATCCAACTATCGGGTGCATAGCTTCTTACACGGATGAAACCTGTAGCGACAGTCAATCATCAAGGTCAAGGCTGTCGTCATGATGGCATACATATTAATATTAAATTATTTGATTGCTTGTCAGCTTATCTACGAATAAAACTCACAATGTACTTTTATTTTGAATTTTAATTTACATGGATTTAGGTTGATAAAAACATGCGTTGTTGGCTATACCTTTACCAATAACTATATAGACTTCAGGCTAGAGAATACCCCAAACAGCATCATCGCCTGCTGAAAACTGCAACACCTCTGTAGTTGGGACACGGCATCATTGGCACCACGTCGTCAGTGGTTCCCTATTGGACCTACCCTATTGCCTATCATGCCATCAGCATCAAGACGCCCAATACGCAGCGAGCCTACTGGCGCCACGTTGACCCGCGATCTTCTATTGTTTTTCTATTCACATTTTGGATTTCGAATAAACGACTCTTTCTTACCGCATTATATTGTAAACTATTTTTCAATTAATTATCATGTGTAACTAAACGCATTATTTATTAGTCTACACATCGCCTTTTCATTTCAAAAGATTGCTTCCGATAACACGACACAGAAATCGCTTGTCAACTCCTTTAATTAACAGACTACAACATTCCACTAGTTGCAAGTTTCATAATCTACGTTGTTAGGTATAGTTTACACAAAGTTTGTAACGACCAAACTTTTGAAACTCATTAAATCGGAGTGATTCCATAAATGAGCTACCCGCAGGAAGCGTGCGGCATTTTAGGGGATTCTTCCATTATTCACGATCCGCGAAATGAAGCGAAAGTTACAAAGAGGTTGAAGCTTACACCACATTTGATTTGCTTGCTCCGGCGAAGCCTTAATTTGCTTCTTGGAGTTGGAGTTATTACGTGCTAATGTTATTAATAGAAACATTCTAATCTTAAGCTGGCTGTAAAATTTACTACGTAATACTAATCTTCACCATCAGCACTTTAATGTCCTTCCTTGTGGATGGAAGAATATAGAGGGAATAGGCCATAACCCACCACGTTGGCTCATTGCGTATTGGTGGGCAAATGCAGCCTGGACTAAAGGCTTAACGTACCTTCTGAAGCACGCAGGAACTCGAGATCATGGTCATCTATAAGATGACCAGCTTTAGCGGTCATTACTCAGTTTACGCAATCGAATGCCGAGCGTGCTAAGCCTCTGCGCTATTGAGGTCATCTTTATATCAATATTGTGTAGGGTTAAAAGGGAACTAGAAAATAATTACGGAATAAGACTATTTGCTAAGAAGCTTGCACTAAGCTTTTTAAGAAAGTAGTTAATGTTAGTGAACAAACATAAAAACATATAAATAAGTAATTTTATTCCCGAACACAGGCAAAGGTGAATTACCATCCATGTTTCGCCATTATGTTAGGTCCCTAGTAATATGGTGCGCGTAAACAAAATGAATGAAATTTTATTGTTAGCAGAGTTGCTCCTAGTATAATGCAATTTAATGTCTGACAAAAAGTTGGTATAAACCCGGCCTCAAAGACGTGGGACCGTAGCACACTTATCTAATGTGGATGTGGGTACCTCTACGCATAAGCAGGCGGTGATTTTGTATGTATTTTTCTGTGCAATTCTAAATTTAATTCTCCAATTAATTCCTTTTTTAAAAAACAAACAAATTTTATTTCAACTACACTTCCGAAAACTTTACAACCTCTTTCAATAGAAAAGTTTCACCAACTACACAAACTATGACGAACAAGCTCCGTAAGCGGCTCCGACCGCTAAAATAACTCGGAACCATAAATCCGCGCAGCCGTGAATTGTGCAGGAAAATTCTGGCTGTGAATACGAATAACTTCTATTGAAATAGGGGCTGGTCTGGTTCAAAATTTCGCGGAAACATAAAGTCAGGTTTTAAATTTGAAGTCTGCGTGCCATATCTGCGACTGTCTGTTGTTGAATATTGTTTTCTGTCTCTCGTATTTTATAACTAGGACGAACGAAAGAAAAGAACAGCTGCATTCTTCTATTTTATTTTTAATCTGTTAATATTAACTGTGATATTAGTAACTTTGAATCAGGTTCTTTAAATCGTCTTGATTTACATTTTTTCAATTATTATTGGATGTAACTTAGAATGAAATGTGGCATCTGCCTATTTCATCAGGGATGAAAAATTATACAAGTATGTAATATATAATATGCATTTATTTCGATCACGATCACTTAAGATCACGATCAATTGAAAACAATTCTTTGGATTGCTGTGTAGTATTGTGTCCGTACTATGAGTATACTTACACGCAAATGTATTATGTACGCATCTTTTCCCCAAAAAACTCTGGTGACATTTTAAGGTACCTATGAGATTAAGCAAACTTTATTTCTATGCTGACGACACAAGGTCTCCACGTGACTTGTGATAAGGCTGGCTAGGAGGAGGACAAGCTATTTAGAAATTTAAAAAAAAGCTACTTCCTGTGCTACTACGTTTTTAGAAACTTAAAATATAGCGCGAACAAAAAGCCGACATCAAAGCTTGTGAGTTCTTTTTTTTTCAGCTGACGTCAACGCTAGTATTTTTTTATTTAGCTGACATCAAAGCTAGCTAGTTCTTTTTTTTATTTTTAGACTGTCAAATGCCGTGAAAAATACCAACCACTCACGGGTAAGGGTGAACGAGGAACTATTTTTCACTTTATTCTTTCGCTTACTGACAAATCTCTTGTTAGTACGAGTATAGAGTCGTCTGTGTTTGAATACAAAATAATATATATTCCATTAGGTTTTACTGCACAAGCTAGATTCATCATCATCATCACAGCTCTTTCCTGTTCCCAGTAATCGAGACCAGGCCATTAAGGATGGACGATTATAAGCAGAATCTGCCTATAGGTATAGGCCCAGTGCAAATTAGTGGGTATTAACGACGGCAGATGCAGATGGCATCATGCAGGTTTACGTGCCTTTCGAAGTACGGAAAAACTCAATATTTCATTGTTGATCACCCATCAATTGACCAGCCTTAACAAACATTGCTTAGTTTTAGCGATCACTGGACCAGTGTCGTGTAGTGACAGCAGTACAGAATACAAATTTATTGTGGCCACCCAATTCTCTCTGTAAATTGTCGAATAAAGCGACTAGGGTTAAAACAGTGGTGAGGAATTAGCAACAGCGCCCATGTTATATCATCTAGTAATATTATAGTGCGAATTACGTGCCAGTTAGATGTCAATAGGCCAAAATTTCACCAAATATCAAAGGGGTATGGGCATTTTGTTCTTCTGACCAATAGACTTGAATCGTATAGCAATAGATAGCTCCTTTCTAGGGGGAAATAAGTTATTATGGGGTCACATTTCGAATTGATGTCCGATTCGAGATATCGGCTAATAATTATGTTTTTTGTATGCAACTCACGGTAGCCAATCTTGATTTTTTGTCACATACCTGCGCTATAATACTGAAGAGATCTATTGATCTCAAACTCTAACTGCCGCACTCAGAGACGTCAATTAATTTTAATGAGTATTTAATGTCAAAAATTTTCATTCAAATCAAGACCACACCCGGCAAGAATAGCGACTAGTTTTGAATTGTCATTTTTTGACGTTAAGTACTCATTAACGTTATTTGACGTCTCTGAGTGCGGCAGTAAGTATTTTTGTTATAATCGTCAACGGCTGAACTGATTTTAATAATTTAGGGCTTAAATGAAAGGCATAGAATTAATGTATGGAAAAATTACGATGTTTGACGAATATAACAAAAATACTTCGAGATGTAATCAAAAAATAATTATTTAATATTCAAGTACTCCGATCAGACAACAAATCAGGACAAGCGCTATACCAATTCGTGTTCTATGAGTACATATCTTTCTAATGATATATGACTTATATCTATTGGGTCTTAGACCAGAGTCCACACATTTGTGCCCATACCCCTTTCATGGAACCCAAGAAGAGACGTGAGTATTAATTAATTTACCTCTTCCTGCCTCTTCTGGGGATAAAATAATAGGCATGATATAAGTAAGTATTATATATTATATAGGACGAGCGCTCTAGTCACTGTGCCATCGTGCTCTTCAATCTAGATTTCGAGTGAGTTTAATACCCCACAGGGTCCTTATTATATCCTCCTAGTTTCACTGGGAGCATAAATTCACGGAAAATGCTGACTTACAGCAGTAGTTACATTCATTCGTATATTTAATGGAATTACGCAACGTAGATATTAAATGAGGCTAGGTCTCCGAGGACGATTAAGAAGCAGAATTACCGAGAATTACGGCTCGCATAGATCAGAATAGTTCCATTAGGTACAGATTTTATTGCGCTGAAAATAGCTTTTCCAAGTATTTTCGACTTATAGGGTACGTACTTAGCTAAATATTCGTTTGTCAATACATACACATTCAAAAATGGGCGTCGCCAATACGAGCTTGTTCCTAGTGCCTCATACACGGACAGTTTTGCCTTCAGTTCTACCTGACCGGATGCAAATCCGTATCGTGTGTGTGTAACCTAGCCTGAAGGAAAGCTCGCGTCAGTCGACTAGGTGGACTGAAGGAATTCGTTCATTTCGTCCTGACCAGAAGATTTGAACGGATTGTGTATGACAAATTATACACACCCCGGATTTGCATCCGGTCAGGTAGAACTGAAGGTACAACTGCCCGTGTATAAGGCCCATTAGTGTACGAATCCGTTCAGGCTGAACTGAGTCAGTTTGGTCTGATCCGATCGGCCTCTCCGTTTATGGTAGGCTCATACATCAGGGTACATCTTGGTGTTTTCGCAACGAGTATATGGCTAAAAATTTATTCTCTGTGCAAGTGTCAGTGAAGTGTTAAACTTCCCAGTACTGTGGGTAAGTGTTTACAATTAATAATTATTTTTAGTTTTTCTTTTGATCGTGCATGGCTACACTTTTAAGTTTAGACGCTTATAGTATTATCACGTGGTTTTAATTATATTATAATAATTCAATTATTTTAGTCAAGTTTTTTATATCAGTATAATGTTTAAATAGTAGTTTACAAATCACGCTTCCAGACGCTTGTCATTCAAACGGTTTAAATATGATGAATTTGAACTGCCTGTGAACCAAGGATTCAAAGAGCATTATTGAAAAAAAAAATTGGTTGAACCTTGCTGCATCCAATTGGTACGTTATATCATCAACTGTCTTTTCAATTCTTATTTGCTTTATATTTTACTTATTGATACTCTTTACAGTGTGATTTGAAGTCTAAAATAAATTAAATCCCGACTGGTTCTGTTAATCATGTTACATAGATTTTTTACTAAATAGCCTATAGCCTTCCTTGATAAATGGACTATCCAACACAAAAAGAATTTTTCAATTTGATTCAGCAGTTCCCGAGATTAGCCCGTTCAACCAACCAAACAAACAAATTCTTCAGCTTTATAATGTTCACTTGTTATAAGATACTTGTTTCAGATCCCGCATAATTCTAAGAAATAGAGATACGTAAACGAGGGTAGCAACTACGTCAGCTTAATTTGCCTCTTATTAAAAAGCTTCATTACCTCCCAAAACGAGTTCTTTGTCGTCATTTTATTATAATCGCAAAGCGTGTTTCTAATATTACTCTAATTATGCTCGCGGAATAATAAAATACCCTGAGAATATTTACAGAACCTTGCCAACCAGCGTTTTGGGGCAGCAGTCCCGTATGCTGAAAGATTTAATTTAGGTTTGATTTTTGTATATCTGTTTTATACAACATAATAATATACAATAAATATGTCATGCCTTCCTCCCACAGGGGTAGGCAGATATCACTTCTTTCCGCCTGCAAAGATCCTCACATACTTCTGCCTTATATATTATGATTGTTAATTATTATCGAACGTCGAATAGTTCACAGAAACATAACTTATATAATAACGCTTATAAATTACATTTTAACTATATCAGAAGATATGAAAAAGCAAACAGAAAATGCAGACAATAAAAAGCCGATATTAATAATTTAAGCGGAGCATTGCCAATCTGAGCGAAGGCGCTGAAAACAAACCTCGTACCTTAAAATGTTTGTACAACAGTGAAGTAGGTACTCGGTGACATAAAATATGGCAAGTTCAGTGAACGTTAGACACCGAGAAGCCAGAGCAATAAATCCAAACAGCTGCGAACAGTGGAACTGGAAATTCCCGCTGTGAACACAATTCATTCAACTTCAATGGAAATTTAAGAATTGAAACATGCCAACATTGCATTTTTCTATGTGATGATATAGTTCTAGAAAATCCTCTGCCGGAATTATTAATGGTCTCCGCGAACCGACTGGATACCCAATAAAAGACGCATTTAAAAACGTTATCGATACGTTAAATATTTAAAGACAAATCATACATTCTCATCTAAATACAGAAACGCTACTCAAATTTTGAGCACTGCTAAAGTTAAGTAAACAATACCTGTCAAAATTTGTATAGAAAAGCGTCAACTTTGCCAATACTTAGCAGGACTCAAACTTTGAGTAGCGTTTCTGTATTCGATGGTCTATCTTCTTCCGATATTAGATTTCGTTGGTTTCGTCATCATTGTCGCTCAAAGGATCATTTAGTGTAGACCATAGGGGTGTCTTAAAAGTCTATTTATTATAGGCGATTGTCCGATGTACCTTGAATACCCGAATGATGAAAAGCTAACCACTAACAACAGCATTCCTAAATAGGGTTGATGTCAGGCAGACAGCCGCCTGTAAAACCAATTCAAAACCTTGAGCAGTATAATCTATACTGCTAACGCTAATGTATACGGAATGCCGTCATTCCAATCACTCTGATGATCCTTGCCATAACTTTATTTTTATATTCACTCAACACTAGCGCCTGATGACTTGATGACGTCGGAAAAATGATAATATAAATCTAGGAGGAAACATTCGCTGACTTCAGATAACTGGCAATAGGGCTGGAAGATGATGTTAATGATACTAGAAGATGGAGCACACTAACTGAAAAGATGGTAGAATATATTTTGTTTTCAAAGCACCTAAAACCCGAAATGTTCAACGTATGAATGGAACCGATACTTGAAAATTATAGGTAATTGATTGCGTTTTATTAGAACACAACGGTGACACAGGGCATTTGTGATAATTGAGATAAAGATAATAATCGAGCTAAGGAAAATGTGTGTTACGGCTAAACAAAGATAAGTAATGAGGAACAGGAAAAAGACATACTGTGCCAAACCTAAATGAATAGGGGACGGAGCCAGGAAGATAATGATGGTAATGAATCTTCTATTTATAGTGCAATTAGTGCAATTAGATGCTCGATTACGCAGTCGTCTTAAATTCAATCTTTACGTGTGTTTTTGCGAATAATTAATTTGCTGAACTAGGCTCGCGATTTCTAAGAGACATTCAGAGATTCCCAATACCTACAGTAGCAGTCGTGTGGTAACGAGCTTTGAATGTATCGACGCCAAAGCAAAACGAGCGAGACAAAATTTTAATAAAATTGTTGTTGTCCCACTCAATAAAATCATTCAATACGATTTTCTTTATGTTGTTTATTGGCACCACTTGAATATTTTAAAGGCATTTAACAAGTGAATCTGGGTGAGGCAAGTATATAAACATCCTTATTCTACTGATGGGCCACAGATATTTTGTGTTGAGAGAAACACTACGAGAAAACAAATGGTAATTCTAGCAATTTTAATTTCAGTTCCATTACAGGAAGGATTTCAGACTGAATTTACAAAAGCATGCTATCCAAAACCTTCCAGCTACTATTATAACTAAACTATTCGCGACCTTCATTATCTTTAGCAAGAAAATCATATTACATGCGAATAGCTTGGCAAATGGTTTACATATCATAGTGTAATAACCTAACCCATTTATCACAGAAGCAATATTTCATAAGTTCCCCTGTATGTTTGTCTTGTGTTCCGCATACATGTGAACATAATATGTCATAATTATTCAATGCTAAGTAACGCCTTGTTGGAGAACCCACTTATGAACTCTCTCATAACGTGTGTTCAGTTAAATTGTACTGATATTGTTATTGTTGTACAAATTAATTAGATCTAAGCCCATGGCAGAATGGAGGCCAAGATATCAAAATAATAATACAAAAAGGTTTCAATATATGCATAAATTCTCACAAAAGCATAAGAGATCAGAAATATATCGAAAAATGTTGTATTGATTCGGGATTCGAACCCGCGTCCAAAGAGTATAATATAAGCACTACGTTTACCCGCGTCCTCCGCAGTTCAGGCAAATGCCTATACCACTCGCGGATTCGATTATCGAATCAGAACAATAACTTTTATAAAAATTGCTTACCTGTTTTTATTACTGAATAATTTTTCTAACATTCGTTCCTAAATGAGCGATTTAAGTACTCCGACTCTATCGTTAAAATCTTAATAACGGAAACACCCTATCTTTCACAAATCATTTATTATTTATTTACATATACAGGTTCAGGGAAAGAGGGAAAAATCCGGTTAAATATTTTATGTTATAACCCTCCGCGTGTCTGAAGTGGAATAAATAATTCAAAGTATACCTTGCTTAGTCCCGATTAAGGTCGTACTTGGTATATGTACGCCATGAAGTGCCCATTTCAGGATTTTATGGGAATTAATCAAAGCTATTCTTTCCCTTCTCATATGAAAAATTCACAAGGTTTTGGCTAAGGTTTTACAGCTGACACCAAGGAACCATCTTTAAGTGGGTATGCTGTTTATCTGATTATGTGGCCTTATTATATACATTGTATACACATACATACGTCAATCACGCCTATATCCCTGAAGGGGTAGGCAGAGGTGAACTAGCACCCACGTTTTGTCAACTATGTCAGGTCCCATGTAATAGGTGGCGAGCCTAATTATGCCGTATGGTGACGGCAGAGTAGAATACAATTGTCACCACCCCAAATCTCTCCCTTGGGTGTCGTACAAGGCGACCTAGCATAAATCAATGATGAGGAATCAGCGACTTTTGTGCCCGTTATACATTGTAACTTTGAAAATACTTTAATAGGTTCTAGGTGGATTGGTAATTAGATAAATCTTAAAATCCGTTATTTTTTACATTACTAATAAACGGGACTTCATCATTAAAATAGATACTTACATAGTACATCATTCTCAACTCCCTTTGCCTTGCCAAAATCATAAGAAACCTTAGTTAACTATGACAAATGTTGACATGACAATAGATTTGTCTGTCTAATTTATGTCATTACATATTTAATTTAAGTAAATAACTACTTTACTTACACTTATTCTGTTGCGTGTTAATAAGGACTTCTAGGTACCAAATCTTTTGTTATTGAATAAACAGTTCCTTTACAAAAAGTTTAAAATCTCATTAAATCGTATTTTCTAATCTTCCAATTATAGTGCTTAGGAGCTTCAATTGAAGTTAATATCAATGGCAGCGTCTTACAAAAAACCTTCGATAGGCATGAGCAATCGTATTTCTCATACACGCCCAGAGAACAGGCATATAAATTTCTGCACGGACTTCGACAAGTCAATTGTAATAAATAGCTTTCTGCGAAGGGGTTGGAAACAAGTGAGCCCCGACGAAGATTGGAATATATATTGGTCCAACACTGTAAACTGTCGGAACATATTTAACATTGACAATGGTTACAGGCTCAACGATAACCAACTAATTAATCACTTTCCCAATCATTATGAGCTAGTCCGGAAAGACTTGATGGTCAAAAATATCAAGCGCTACAGAAAAGAATTGGAAAGGGACGGAGATCCCATCGCCAGTAAAACTGAAGTAAAACTTGCAAATGGACAAAATGTTGTGAGATATTCATATCTTGATTTGATACCAGTCACTTATGTTTTGCCTTCCGACTACAACATGTTCGTTGAAGAATTTCGGCGATTCCCCCAAAGTACTTGGATCCTAAAGCCGTGTGGCAAATCCCAAGGCGCCGGCATTTTCCTCATAAACAAACTGTCCAAACTTAAGAAATGGTCTCGCGAATCGAAAAAATATTTGCAGCACCAACTCACTGGCAGGGATACTTATGTTATATCCCGCTACATAGATAACCCGCTCTTGATCGGAGGCAAAAAGTTCGATTTGAGAATTTACGTCCTTGTCACATCATTCAGACCCGTGAAAGCGTACATGTTTGGCAATGGTTTCTGCAGATTTTGCACCATGAAGTACGATACGAATGTCACTGAACTCGACAATATGTACGTTCATTTAACAAACGTTAGCGTGCAGAAACACGGAGGGGACTACAACAGCCAACACGGTGGAAAATTGGGTATAAATAATTTAAAGCTCTACTTAGAAGGTACCCGTGGCCTAGCTGTGACTGAGCGCCTTTTCAAAGAAATACAGTGGCTTATTGTTCATTCGCTGAAGGCTGTCGCATCAGTAATGTCCAACGACCGCCATTGTTTTGAGTGTTATGGCTACGATATTATTATAGACGACAATCTAAAGCCGTGGCTTATAGAGGTAAATGCGTCCCCTTCGATGACTGCGACAACAGTAAACGATAGAATACTGAAGGACAAGCTTATAGACAATCTTTTGTCAGTGGTTTTGCCTCCTGATGGCATTCCGGACACTCGCTGGAGTAAAACCCCCTCAGTTGAAGCTTTAGGAGATTTTGAAGTACTCATCGACGAAGATTCAATGTACAAAGGGGACTCGGAGACTGCACAACGCGAAAGCAAAATATGCAGTCGTTTCAAGACAAAGTGATTTAATTAAATGAATCGTACTGGTCCATACTAAATATGAAACTTGATCTATTGATTCTCGTCAGTGGCTTTTCTTAGGAATGTTATTTTTCGATTGTCCTCCCTAAATTTGGTACCTATTCTTCACAATATAATTAAACCGTGTATAACATTAATTATTTCATCAACAATATCTTTACTGCCATGCATAGTATAATAGTGATAAGATAACCCAGGGATTGTTTTATGGGTCAACCCCACGACCAGTGAAAACCTTTACTTTTTATGGACATCAATTATCTGAATGTCACTAACAAAATGAGTTTTAAGGTCAACGATATATTATTATTGTCAGCCCAATTTTAATGGTCTATTTAATACGAATGAGAGTAGCCTATCAAAATTTTTCTGATGAAAAACTCTCTATGTAAACCTTACATTTTCTTAGTTTACGCAATTAGGCTTTACAAAAGGTGTTCTAAAAATATGCAAAAAATAAAATAATTATTGTTTAAGGACAACCCTATTTTAGTAAAACAACACCTATGTTTACATTCTTTACATATTTCCACGGAGAGAAAAACAATAACCATAAGTAGGTGCAAATACATAACTACCCCCATCTTAAAATAGTCTATGCCAGTTCACAATCATTTTTAATTTTTGTTTTTGATAAATAATTTCTTTTGACCTATCAAGCGGACCCAAGATTCCTACAAGCTTTTATAATTAACCCGACTGATTGTTTATGTAAGATTTGCAATGTAACATACTACATACAATAATATTCTAGAGATGAACATACTAGATTTCTTAAAAAGATTGTTATTATAGGATGTGTTGAATTGCATTTTTACAAAATTAAAGAAAATATTTTCAAATGTTATTTAATTTGTAATAAAATAATTTTGAAAATTAAAAATATATTTTTATATAAATACTCATATATTTATAAACAAAAACCATAAAAGAATCAAATTCACAGTCTAAAACGATTAAATTTGTTATAGCGCGAATTAACATCTTCCTTTTCCATAAGCTCTTCGTCAATCAATAGTTCGAAGTCACCAAGCGCCTCGGCTGAAGGTATTTTGTTCCATCTTGCATCAGGAAATCCGTCAGATGGTACGACTACAGACACAATGTTGTCTATCAGTTTGTATTTTAAAATCCTGTCATTATGTGTAGTAGACTGTAAAGAAGGTGACGCATTGACTTCCACCAGCCAAGGTTTCAAATTGTTATCAATAATAATGTCGTAGCCATAACATTCAAAACAATGCCTATCGTTGGCCATAACGGGGGCCACAGCTTTCAACGAATGCACAATTAGCCATTGCATTTCTGCGAACAGTTTCTCGGTAACTGATCTGCCTCGCGTTCCCTCCAAGTACAGCCTGAAGTTCTGAATGCTCATTTTCCCACCGTGCAAGCTGTTGTAGTCTCCACCGTGTTTTTGTACGCTGACATTAGTCAAATGCACATACATGTTGTCCAACTCTGTAACACTTGTATCATATTTCACGGTACAAAACCTACAGAAGCCGTGCTGAAATAAATACGCTTTTAAAGGCCGGAATGAAGTTACCAAGACGTATAGGCGAAGATCGAATTTTTTGCCTCCTATCAACAGGGGATTGTCGATGTAACGTGATATTACATAACTCTCTTTACTGCTCAGCTGAGGATGGAGCGGTGTTTTTGCTTCACGCGACCATTTTTTCAATTTTGATAGCTTATTTATTAGGAAAATGCCGGCGCCCTGAGATTTTCCGCACGGTTTCATGATCCAAGTGCTCTGCGGCGATTTTCTATACTCTTCGACGAACATATTGTAGTCTGCCGGTAAAACGTACGTCACCGGAATAAAATCCAAATGGAGGTAACGAGTAGCTACTTGGCCGTTGGGGAGAGTGACTTCAACTTTTTCCGCCAAGGGATTGCCCTCTTTTTCGAGTTCTTTCCTGTACCTTTTGATATTTTTAACCAATAAGTCCTTGCGGGACAACTCGTAATGGTTCGGAAAGTGATTTATCATTTGATTGTCGTTCATTCGATACCCACTTTCTATACTGAAAATGTTTCGACAATTTGTTGTGAAGGACCAGTAGAAATTCCACTCGTCGTCGGGGCCTACTTGGGCCCAGCCACGTCTCTCGAAGTTGCTCATTATGACCGACTTCTCCAAGTCAGTGCAATAAGTGACTCGACTTTTGTCCATCGTTGATGACGAAACTTTCCCATGAACTACCGGTGAACCTTTTCTAATATCTAACGCCATAATTTTGATATTTAATTCTAAAAACTACTATCGAAACAAATATAAATAAATAAACTTCAACAAAATGATAATAAATATGAAAACATGTCTCAAAGACTGAATGTCACTTTTTGATTTTATAATTGAATACCTCTGTGGCTTCGGACTTAAATGTCAATGATTCATTATGTATGAGACCTTCATAGTCAATCGCATTATTTGTTCATATATTTTCACAGGTAAAAAACCAAACGAGCTATGAAAGTCTTTTATTTAAAATAGACAAATAAAATTTCTCCATTGTGTGCCGTTACGATGGATAAGAATAATAATATGGGCTGCGCATATTTGTTTAAAATGCTTTTATTATTCATATTATATGATGATATTATATGATATTCATATTATATGATGATATTATATGATATTCATATTATATGATGAGCACAAGGCACAAACTACTACTATACGATATCCTATGATAAATCGGAGATACTTATTATTCCATGTTGTTCACGTTTGCAGGATGAGACGGTTTGAATTAAATATCGTTTTGTGGAATATTTGTTTCCCATCAAATTATTACATTATGTATAGCCCGTTGATACGGTCTCGGTACATCAAATAAATATCCATCCACTCAGGAATCAATTTTCGAGAATACGAACCATCGAGCAAGTGACTGATCGTTAAAATAAACATTCGAGTAAACAAAATTTCTGAAAATGATCTTTCGATGATATAGCAATCGAGAAACGTGCTTCTGTAAATAGTATTTCGATTAGCGTAAGTTCGCAATATACTTAAATATATATAAAATATCTTGAGAGTAAATACATAAATAGGATTCGTCTATAAATCCAGAAAACTGTAATAGTGTATCATAGCCATTTTCTCAGTTTATGTGTGTTCCCTTACATAGCGTGTAACATAAACCCTGATGTCTCTTAAAGTGCCAAGATTGTTTACGTAAAGGGTTACCCATAATTTTGATAATTAAACAAACAAGAACGATACTAATATAACCAGAGGGCCTAGCTGAGTGGCTTTTCTAGCTGGATGGCTAGATGACGTCTGACTGATATGAATTGAGGAAGAATCGGATTTCATTATAATATAATAATAATAATATTCATTCATGTCTCATAAAGGCAGTACACAATTATGCATGAGTAGTGGTATAAAATCTCATTGTAACAATTTGTGTCGCACCCTTGTGAGAATCTCATGTCTATCACCTCATCATCATGTCATGTCTAACACGGCTTTCACCTGTATGACAGATCACCAGGCCCCCAACAACGGAAACTCAATAACAATGTAATCTAAGTAAAATTATACACTTACAAATACAATAGGTTTTTTTTCTGATTCAGGTCAATTTACAAATATAAGAATTAATTTAAATAACAGTAATATAAATTTTCATGCAATTAGATACATTATTTAAACCGACGTTTCGAACACTTAACAGCTGTAGTCACCGTAACCACATCTGCGATCATTCTGCTGGTCATGTATTGACAGCAAAGCAAAATAGTAATTACCATTTAGTAAGTATTTAGAAAAAAAATTCTCAAAGCAATTTTCAACTGCGCATAAAACATTCGGGTGAAATATGGCAACAGACGTAATAAACATAAATAAAATTTGGCTAATTTTGACCGATGATCATGGTAGGTACGAAAATAAACGGAATATTTTCACGGGCTTCGAGAAGAAAAAGAATTAACGCCATTGTGTCCTCAGTTCACCATCCAATTTAAGTGGAGCAGACATCTATCCCCAGAGGAAATCTCCCTCAATATTTTGCCTGCTTTTGTTTGTTTGTGTCATTTCTACTAAACTACACGTCCCCGTCTCATATTGCCGCCGTGTATAAGTTTTTTATAATGTCACCGGGGGCGTTACAGGAATTCTTATTATTTCTGGGACTAGGGGAATAGATGGATAAACCTATGTGTTTTGTTTTTTTCTTGTATTGGTGGGAGGAAATTGGAAATTACAGACACGTCGCGCTCCGGCTGTGTACGTTATTTCCATGTAGGTAAGCAAACGAACGGATCAGTTGCGACTTCGAAGAAATATGTATTTTTTTGTTTTCACAGTAAATTGGATTGCGATAACAGGTACTGATGGTGTAAGTAATCTATAATGAGGATCAATAACATAATTTTAAAGATGTCTTGACGATTCATGAGTGTATTGTTATCATACCAGATATGAATAAACGAATTTTGACTTTGACTTTGATATAATGTTTTCTTATATTTGCACGAGCACTACACATTTGACTTTGATATAATTCTTCTCATCTTCAGCATTTTGATGTCCCCACTGCTGGAACACGGTCATTTTATTTTATTTTATACAAAATCCACAGCTTGTTACAATATACTATAAAACTTACAAACAAATCTTAAAGCTAATTACGGATTTAACTAATATTGATAGTAAATTGTAAAAAAAAAACAAAGACAGTAAGAGGGAGACGCACGCATGCATGCAATGCAACATTGCTTAAGTTATACAATTGCAGGCCAAGCATACAGTGGTATGCAGTGGGGCAGTGGTGATCTTCTCAACAACTTATAGTCCCATTAACAATGTGTTTTTCTTTATATTGAAAATAACTCATAACTCATATTTTCGTGATTTGTATCACTTATCTCCAAAAAATCGTTTTTATACTACAAGTAACTCGTTTATAATAACTCCAAATATCTATTATCTTAGTTCAAAAAGGAATAAAAAATCTACCAACATTATACACATTTTGGTAGCACACAAACGCTAACTGACAGTCATCCATGTAAATTTTAGAAGGAAATGAGCACAAAACAGAATTATTTTATTTTCCAAAAGTTCCTGAGGGATTTCGGTGTAAGTCTTCATCAAAGTAAAAGTCGCTTCAAATTGGAGGTCGGTCTAATGGGTCGTGGAGGCACCGCTCCTTCGTGATTGTGAGAGCAAATGGTGTGTTGTTGATTTGCCTGTCAGCACTTTTTGTAATAACATGCAAATCATGGAAAAAACTGCTGTTTCACGGGCAACTGCCGTCACACCCTCGTGGTCATGTACTGGTTTGCATAATTACTGATTTGCGCAACGTCTGTTGTTGATTTTTTTTTTGGTAAATGATAATAAACGTAGCTAATGAGTGTTTTACTGATTTTGACGTTTACGACACCCTGGGGTGAGTCGGGTCTGGCACATTGTACGTTTTTTTTGCGCTCCCAGGCCAGCGTGGATATTACGGACAAACATAATGATTTGTCTTAGTATAATACTTACAAATTAATATGAATATTTCAAATATCTATTAAGGAGCAGTAGTTGTGATTTCTCCTACTAAGCAATCTTCTGTAAGGCCGGTCAATGGATGGGTGACCAAAATATATATTATTCCGAGTTGTTCCGTGCTTCTAAAGCTACGTTAAGCCATTGGTCCCGGCTATAATAACAGTCGTTAATACATGCCAATATGCATTGAAACAACGTGGTGAGTTATAGCCCACTTTCCCTATATTCTTCTATCCTTAGGGAAGGCTTGTGCCTCAACAGTAGTGAAATTAAAGTAGTGGTGCTGATGAAGCTTGATGTTTATTTTAGAGATATAGATTGTGACGTACACAATAGTTATCATTGCAGAAACTGGTATCCATGGATGTACCACGTTTCCAGAAGAACAGGGGCCTTACCACCAACTCTAAACGCGACTCAATTCCCATTGTTAAAGTGAGACAACGCTATACGCCGAGTAGAGCGACGTCTTGTTTTGTCACCCGCGTTTGGATCGCACTAATACTTCATGGTACGGCTACAGTTTTGACTCCTATTGGCCAGGCCAGTAGCGAAACAATAACGTACAAAGTGTCAATGTGTATTTACAACTTTAGATGCAGCCGGTACCATCGGTTTGACGTGCCTTCTGAAGCACAGAAGGTCTTGAGGCAACATATTTTGGTCACCAATCCCATGACTGGCCTTAGAAAATTTCACTTAGTGTACACAATCGCAGTTTCAAATCAGTGATCTTCATTGCGGGTTCATGCTCCTAATTTAACAGCCTTTAAATCAATTTAGCTATCCACGTTCTTTGACTATTCTATTTTTATTCGCTCCATTGTTCAATATTCCATTCAACTGGCAAATACACTGTGTACTCGTTCAGGGAGCATCACGCAGCTACTGCAATTATTTCCTGAGGGCCTCTTGATAACTATTCATGGATGGTTTGTATATATAAAGCAACGCGGTACGCATGTCAGTGGAATTTTCTCTTTCATACCTGGATTACAAGTTTCGTAATAATAGTTTTTAGCAAAAGATTTGTTCACTATTAATATATTCACCTTAAATATCAAAATGTTGCCGAGGTTACTGTTTGAAATAAAACAACTTTTACGGATAAGACTCGCGTATAATTTGGTGTTTGGCATATTAATTATTTAACCCGACGTTTCGATCACTTTACAGTGGCCGTGGTCACGGGGGGACTAAAGATGACAGGTGTCCTCACAATAAAGTAATAATTAACTACCGTCATAATATTTGATATTTTAGGTGTTCCGATTTACACAAACAGAGCTTACAGTATCATTGTTTTTGGCAGTATGAGGACGGTGTTGGGATTTAATTATTCTAATAATTGGGTCCCAAGCAGGTGGTATGTTCCAACCATTATCTCTATTGAAGTCAAAGTCAAAAGTCAAAGTCAAAGTCAAAATTCATTTATTCATATCTGGTATGATTACAATACACTTATGAATCGTCAAGACGCTAGATACCGAAAACCCGTGTGTCCAAGAAAAAAAAATAGTAGAAAAAAAAAACAGCGGAGTGCGCAGCATGCCTCAGTCTGTAATGATAGGTCTCCCAAACCCGCCCACGCCCCGGTCCGCAACGAAGCGCCGACCCTGCCGCGTTCAATACCAAGATGGTACTAAACGCATCAGGGCCCAACGCTCCGCTAGCAGAACGGCACGCAAGTAGGCTGTAGAGAAACCCACCATTGTCAACGAGTTATGACATTGCAGGTACATTGTAAATTATGCACCAAATACAATCCCACAACTCGCCAATCACATAAACCGAAACATGCCGCGCACTACCAATCAACCCCCCATCCCCCACCCTACCTATACGGACACACAAGTTTTCAATATCTAGCGAAAAATCTACGCCATCCGTTCGTAAGCTACCGGGAGGCCCTGTTCTGAGAAGAACGGGCAAGAAACTCAGTCGGGTATTTTCCTCCCTTAGTTACATATATAATATATAATCTAAATTCAATGAAAATTTAATGAAAATTTAATGAAAGATGTCAATAGCTTTAACGTCAAGTAATAATAATTAGAGTCACAATTTCTGAAGCTATCAACATCCTTCATTACAGACAGAACAGCATATTAATCATCGATTATACAAAAATAAAAGTTATTTATTCCAAACATCCTTGTCATCTAGATAATCCTGAATTTTATAGTATCCTTTTGCCATTAGTACTTTTTTTACATAAGGCTTAAATTTGTGTTGAGGCAGTTCAGTCAAAGATCCTGGTATCTTATTATAGAAGAGTATACATTTCCCCATAAAAGAATTAGCAACCTTGTGCAATCTGAATCTAGTAAAGGCAAGTTTATTTTTATTTCTAGTGTTGTGTTTATAAATATCACTAATTTTAGCAAATGTATTTAAGTATTTATAAACATATAGAATGCAATCGTATATGTATTGTGAAGCAAGAGTGAGGATATTAATATCTTTAAACAGACTTTTAAGTGAATCGCGAGGCTTTAATAGGTAAATAGCACGTATAGCTCTTTTTTGTAAAATAAATATATCCTGAATATCTGCAGCTGTACCCCAAAGAAGTAAGCTATACGACATTACACTATGAAAGTAACTAAAATAAACAAGCCGGGCTGTTTCAACATCAGTTAATAGCCTTATTTTTTTTACCGCATATGCTGCTGAACTTAGTCTCTCGGATAAAGTTGAAATATGAGGATTCCATTGCAATTTGGAGTCCAACTTTATTCCTAAGAATACTGTAGAATTGACACATTCTATCGTTTCATTATTAATTGTAATCGGACTACTAACTTGCCTAACATTTGGTAATGAAAATTTAATACATTTGGTCTTCTTAGAATTGAGTAACAAGTTGTTATTTGTAAACCAATCAAGAACTTTGGAAATAGCTATATTGATGTCATCATAATTATCTTTACCTCTGTCTACTTTGAAAATTAATGAGGTGTCATCTGCGAATAGTACCGTATCACATAGAGATTCTGTGTAGAAGGGAAGGTCATTTATATATATTATGAATAGTAATGGTCCCAGTATTGATCCTTGAGGAACACCCATTTGCATTGGTGAACCCGAAGATTCGGCTTTATTAATTACTACTTTTTGAATCCTATCACTCAGGTATGACTTTATCAGTTTCAATGAGGCAGCAGATACACCGTAATGCTTTAATTTTGCTAATAACGTTTGATGTGAAACACAATCAAATGCCTTAGAAAGATCACAAAAGATACCCAAAGCATCCTGCCGATTTTCCCAAGCATCAAATATGTGCTTAATGAGGGTTATTCCAGCGTCAGTGGTGGATTTTCCCCTCGTGAACCCAAACTGTTTAGCATGTAACAGTTTGTTAGCAGTGAAGTAAGAAAGCAACTGGTTCAACATAATTTTTTCAAAGATTTTACTAAGGGACGGTAATATAGAAATGGGACGAAAATTATTGGGTTCACATTTGTCTCCAGATTTAAACAAAGGTATTAGTTTACTATGTTTCATTAAGTTTGGAAAACAGCCGTTATCTATACATTTATTAAAGATTGATGTCAGCTGAGGAGCGATGACATTAATGATGGGATTCAAAATGCTAACTGATAGACCCCACAAATCTTCAGTTTTCTTCATATTTAATGTCTTGTACGTTTTGATAATAGTGTCCATATTAATTTTGTGAAAATCAAAAGGTATATTACATTCGACTGTACTTAATTGTAGTAGAGACAGAGCTCTTTTTGTGCAAGAGTTGAGCTTGCTGGTTACTCGAGCAGGGATGTCGGTGAAAAAAGTTTCAAAGGCATCTGCAACCTCACCATCGGACTCCATAA
This sequence comes from Cataclysta lemnata, assembly GCA_963931975.1. Classification (NCBI taxonomy): domain Eukaryota; kingdom Metazoa; phylum Arthropoda; class Insecta; order Lepidoptera; family Crambidae; genus Cataclysta; species Cataclysta lemnata. Next base: position 7,411,673 of record OZ008348.1, on the reverse strand, counting down.
CCTTATTATCCATTTTAATTTTAAACGATCTTTCGCTGTTCCTAAGTTTTCCGGTTTCTGAATTGATAATTCTCCAAGTTGTTTTTATTTTATTATCAGAATTTTTTATTTTATTGCCAATTGAGATCGATTTGGCAGTGTTGCAGACTTTTTTGAATATTTTGGAATAGTTCCTGACGTAGTCTATGAAGGTGGAATCAACAGACGTGTATTTTTGGCTATATAAGTCATAAAGTTTCCTTCTACTTATATAAATTCCTGGGATAGCCCAGTCACTGAATTTCTTTTTAGGGTGTATTGTTTTGAATTTTTGTTTAAAAATCTTATGAAATTCGTCTTTAATAGGATTAAACATATTATTGTACATTACATCAGGACAGTCATTGTTATCATTTATAAGGTAATTAAGTCTATTTGTAACATTATTTCCAAATAACTGCAACTGCTTTTGTGTTATTGGCCGAAATATTATGTTTATTGGTTTATGAACATTTTGATATTCAACAGTAATTTTTTGGCCAGTATGATCTGAATTAATACAATTTATAATTGATTTATCTAATATATTACAATTACAAAACGCGTTATCTAAGCAAGTGCCTGATGTTGGAGTAATTCTTGTTGGTTCATAAAATGTATAGAAAAGGCTATAGGATCCGAATAAGTTGATAAATCTGTCTGAGTGAGAACAGGTGACTAATATATCTACATTAAAGTCACCAAGGACGGCTAGTTTTTTGTTTTTATTACAAAGTTTATTTAGTATACCTTCCATTGAAGTCTCAAAAAGTTCATAGTTTCCCGTAGGGGGCCTGTATATACAAACAACAATTAGCTCCTCAAGTTCTACACAAGATACTTCAATTATTTGTTCAATAGAATATTGTACAATATCTTTTCGTTCTTTGTATTTCAGTCCTTCTTGCAATGCTATTAAAGAACCGCCTCTAATAGCCGTTTTCCGGCTAAAGGCGCTACCGATGTTGTAATTTTCATAATTCGAAAGTATTTCAGTACTTTTTAACCAATGTTCAGTTAAACATAAGACGTGAGCCTGTATACTATTTAGGTATAACAATAATTCCAGATCCTTACCCGAAAAGCCTTGGATGTTTTGGTGGACTATTTTCAATGCACTAGACTTAGGCAATTCGCTAGAGACTTTCTCTATTGTCTTACGTACTAATTTAAATTACTTGGAATATATTCCACTGTACAATTTTGTACGTCAGAACATGTTTGCTCAATAAAAGCATTGTCAGAACACGATCGCTCAATAAAAGCATTGTCGGAAGATGATCGCTCAATAGAAGCGTTGTCATAACGTGATTGCTCAATAAAAGCATTGTCATAATGTGATCGCTCAATAAAAGCATTGTCAATATATTTTCTATTACTAATGATATATTGATTAGCCAAATTATTGGCTAACGTTTTTAAAGTATAGCATAGCGACATGGCTATTTGTTTTTTGTAAAAATTGGATAGAAACATTCTACCTCCCGTTATACGAAAATTATGGGTCATTTTGTTCGTATCTATGACATGTATTTTATTACAGTACTGTGTCATGGTATGCAGACTTAAATTCAAAATGTATCTTTTATGATTTTCCTCTGATGACAGGCTATTACTGTACGGCAAAGTGTACAAAATTATTTGTTTCACATTTAACAAAGATAATTTTGAAATGTAGCCTTTAAAAGTATTTTTATTTTCTCGGCTCCTATTTCCTATAAATATAATAACTGTGTCAGTTTGTAAGAATGGGCATTGTAGTAATTTATCCATTACGTTCTCAAAGCTACTGCCTGGCATGCAGTAGTTAAATGCTAGTTGGCCACACTGTTCTGAGAATAATTTACTAAAGTTTTTACCAATGTCATCACTAAATATTAAATATCTATCAGTCAATGTACCATTAGAACTCTGACAACTTTTCACACATTCTACATTATTTGGTATTAGTTGAATGCCCATTGCTGGGACCGAGTTAGTCAAACTTTGACATTCACCCGCGGAACTCAGCAGTGGACATGCAGCTATTTGAGACCTATTTTTTTGTAACAAAATACTACATTGTTTTTTGTTCAATGCATCAAACCTGTCAGCATTATAATTACACATATCTTCCATATCCCGACATAATATTTTTTGGTAATTTAAATTTTTTTCAGACAAGACCTCAATATTTTTAAACATTTTCACTATAGATTTTTCCAAAGAATTAAATCTGTCTTCTACCGTTTTTGTGTACAATCCATACTCAATTTCACTCTGTGAAGTTTTACTTTTGATATTCTGTAATTTATTTATTAAATCTGACCTTTGTTTTCTTAACATAATGTGACTCTTAAAATGATTTTGTCTGTTAATTAATTTGTTAGTTTTTCTGATAAATTTATTTATTTTAATATATTTTTTAAGTTTTTTAGAAGAATTCATGTGAGGAGTATGGCTTGCACACAAAGTATTACTAATGACAGGTTTGTCATAATTACACAATGATAATTCACTGAACAAACTGTTGGAGCAATTCATATTATCTAAATTATTATTTTCTGACTTAGCTCTGTTTAGAGCATTGTGAGCCTCTGATAAACTACATTCTAACTCTTTTATTTTGTAAAGTGCATGTTCATGTGTGTCACTGCATTCTTGAAAGGATTTAATTTGGTCTTGTAATTCACTGCAAAGATCTGCTGCATCTACATACTTAAAGTGAAGTTCAGCTAACTCGTTCTTTAATTCCTTATTTTTGTCTAATATTTTGACTATTTCTTGCTCACTTTCTTCCCGCTCCTGCATTAGTTGATCGCAAAGCTCTCTTGAAGTTGCAAGGTCTAACAGTGCCTGCTTCAGTTTTCTCTCTGCGTCAGAAACAGATGCTTTCCTGGTCATCATTTTGAGTTACACTTCAGCTTCTATGCTCAGTCAGTACAAGCTTTTCAGCACAGGAACGCTGAAAAGTTATCAACACAATCAAATTGATGTCTGCCTAGGACTTTTATTATTAAATAAAGACTATTATGATTAATGATGTTTATTTATACAAAATAATAATAGAAATATATATATATATATAAATATATGGGGATAAATAGGTAATAAATATATTTTCTTTATAATGGATAAAATAATTACTTATGTGTGAAATTTTTATTGACAACTAGGGTTTTTAATTATTACTATTGCAAAAATATTGGTCCAAATTATGGGTGTGTCAAAAGAACAGTGTGAGTGTGTTGGTGATTGTCTGAGGCAATAATTATAGTCACCATCAACTTTACTTCCACTTATAGTCAAGTAAAGAGAGATTAACTGATGCCAAAAGTGTGTAATTGACGTATCTCACTGTGGTGAGAAGTGTTTAGTATTGTATTGTATTTAATAAATCAATTACTTTATAATATAAAATGTACTAACTAACTAGATGAATAACAGGTTATTCCTTAACAACAAATTCTAACTAGTTCAAATCGGTTTCTAACTGCAATTTGACAATATTTACCCTATAAATTGCCATTAAAGTAAGCTTGTTGCAGTTTGTAGCTGATATAGTTTAAAAACGATCATAAAATAATAATATTTTTGTCAGTTACTGATATTGTGGGTAAATGTATAAGCAAACTAATATGGGTTTAAAATATTCAAGAAAACAAAGTAAACTAAAGGAATGTTAGTCATGTATGTATATTTTAAGCATAAATAATGAAAACAATACTCCCCGGGTACTTTTATTCCAGTTTCGTTGATTCGAAATTGAATTGTTCGTTGACAGCCGGCCGGCTAGAAGGTTCGTCACGTAATCTTGTTTATTTTAATATACACTGGTTCACAAACGTTACTAATTGATATTTATACTCCAAATCACATTTATTATTCACATAAACTAGTATTAAAGTACTATAAATAATTAATTTTAAAATTTATTTCATCAGCTGTTAATAAGACAACCATCCAACAGTGTTGCCAACACAAAATTGAAGTTTGGATGTTTCTTGATTTCAATAGCTTCACGTATCATTCTAGGTATATATCGTTTCTCTGTTGCTAGAATTTGCGGTTTATCAAATCTTAAATAATGGTTGGGTCCGTCTAAGGCATGTTCACATACTACAGATTTTGTTTCGCGCCTATGTTTCACATCAGCTATGTGTTCTTTTACCCGGGTCCCTATACTTCTTTTTGTTTGGCCTATATAGGAGAGTCCACAGTCACAATCAATCTTGTAAATTCCTGCATCTTGAAGGGGGATGTTACACTTTACAGGTCTTAGAAATTGGTTTATCTTCTTCAGCGGCTTGAAATAAGTTTTAATGGAAGCACGCTTCAAAATGTTCCCAATCTTGCCAGTGACTGACCATAGCTTGAGCCACACAGTGTATCGGAAAGCTACCCATACTGATAGGTACCTCAATGGTGATTCTCACCACCATCCCAGTCAGCTATCTACCGTGGGCAAATCTTTGTTTCAGAGAGCGCACGGCATCTGTGACAGTCAACATCTGGCATCAGAACTAAATCACGTTAAGCAAGTACTGCGGAGTAATAAACTGCAAGTACCAAAGCCCTGTCGCAGAGGTCGAGTGAAACCGGCAACAGTCGAACGTCAACCTGTTGTACTACCTTACTTGAAGGGTGTCACTGACAAGATTGGGAACATCTTGAAGCGTGCTTCCATTAAAACTTATTTCAAGCCGCTGAAGAAGATAAACCAATTTCTAAGACCTGTAAAGTGTAACATCCCCCTTCAAGATGCAGGAATTTACAAGATTGATTGTGACTGTGGACTCTCCTATATAGGCCAAACAAAAAGAAGTATAGGGACCCGGGTAAAAGAACACATAGCTGATGTGAAACATAGGCGCGAAACAAAATCTGCAGTATGTGAACATGTCTTAGACGGACCCAACCATTATTTAAGATTTGATAAACCGCAAATTCTAGCAACAGAGAAACGATATATACCTAGAATCATACGTGAAGCTATTGAAATCAAGAAACATCCAAACTTCAATAGAGATAATGGTTGGAACATACCACCTGCTTGGGACCCAATTATTAGAATAATTAAATCCCAACACCGTCCTCATACTGCCAAAAACAATGATACTGTAAGCTCTGTTTGTGTAAATCGGAACACCTAAAATATCAAATATTATGACGGTAGTTAATTATTACTTTATTGTGAGGACACCTGTCATCTTTAGTCCCCCCGTGACCACGGCCACTGTAAAGTGATCGAAACGTCGGGTTAAATAATTAATATGCCAAACACCAAATTATACGCGAGTCTTATCCGTAAAAGTTGTTTTATTTCAAATGTGTAGTGCTCGTGCAAATATAAGAAAACATTATGAGGTTACTGTTACTAAGTAAACAAATTATAGATATTTGTGAAATATTTTTCAGGTCTTCACAAGCTAGTTAACTAACAAGCGCTGACAGAGAAGACATAACGTCGCGGCATTTCGTAATCCGATATAATGAGATTGACGTTGAGTATTTTCAATTTTATGGCTTTGCAGTAGATAGGTATCTTGCTAAAAATATTGATTTTATTATGTATGTGTAAGAGTTGTGTGTAGATGTTCAATGAAATGAATGACAGGTGAAAAGTAATTAGATGTCAACTTGTGTGCCGGGAACTAATGTTTCGCCAATAACACCTATTTTTTAAGATATTTTAGTTCTTATGAATCTATTCACTAACGAAAGTTAGCTGGAGGCTCTATGACTACACAATAGGAGGTATCAAGAGGACTGAGTGCAGTTAAGCGCTGGTGGCTGGCTGTTCCAAAAAATCAATCACAACGCTTTGTAGCACGTCCAGCTAGTTAGCAACGGAAACTTTTGTAGAGCAGCATTTAAAAAAATCGCTGACGATTCTCCCAACGGAAATGGTGTGCAGAAATTTTGGCATTCCCACCTAATTCTAAGAGCTTTTAGTTTTTAATGGTATGGTGGCATTATAATGTCATAATTCATACACAATTTAAAGATATCTGCAGTGAGAGCTATTTTTCGCGACTATTTAATTCTAATAGGAATTCTTCCAATAAACCTGAGAGTTATGTTAAGCAGCTCATTACTGACGTATTTTTGAAATTTCCGTTTGTACAGTAATATTTTCATAATTCATAATAATTCATTTATTTGTTCATAAACATGGGTAGGTAACAATGGTGTTCATTATTAAATTGTAGGTACAGCCATGATTCGCCCTATCAGCATATGAACTTAAATTTATTCATACTACAATTTGAAAAATTAACAAAATTAATAGTTATTGATTATTAAAAAGACATGTTATGAAATATGTATAACTATTCACATTCAATCTTAGTATCAAAATTAATGTCAATATAATTTTAATTTATTTAAAATCAATAATCATTAAATTCGTGGGTATGTCAAGAACTAAGACTACAATGAAAAACAAATGTCAATGTCAAAAATAAATGTCAGCAGATAATACAGTTTAAAAATATATATATATATGTCGGAGCGAGCGGCGCACAGTCGTCAACAGAAGGGTCCATGTTCATAATTAATCTATCTCGTGGGCGATAAGATAAGCACACGAAGCAATTTAGCACTCTTTTCAAAAGTTTAACTCACTTAAAATAAACACATAAAACAAGTCCAGTTACAAATCACTAACACTAACTTAAAGTTTAATACTGAGTTGCTAGTTTCATGTCTTTTCTTTATTTCTTAATCAAAGTAACGTAATCAAACTCTACTTAATCACGCTAACGAGTGGAACGAATAACGAATCCGTGGGTCGCGCTCGATCACCACTACGGCCAGAATCGTTCTGCCTTACAAAACATTCTTCCGAAACTTCCAGGGTCTGTTATTGTTAACAACATTAAGATAAGCTGGGAACCAACCCACGGCTACGTTCGGTGCCATGACGATGATGTCACCTTCGTTCTCATGAAACGCACTACACGCACTTCTCGTGCGATAAGCTTGCTAACATAAACAAAACTCTCCCGAGAACTAATCTAATTAAAATTCTACATTATTATCACCAGCGCCAGTGGGCGCCGACACGGCCTTCCTGACTCTCACACGTCCTCGTGTGCATCAGGCAAAGCCTCAGTTGCCATCTGTAAAATGACAAGTCTGCTATAGATACCGTTCGGCTATCCTACAAAACTACCATGATTATAGAATGTAAGGTCTCCACAGATCAAACCAAAACTTTCATTAATCCAAAACCCAACATTGGATATGTAGTCGGTTCTACACAAAATCGACAACATTTAGATTTAATTCCTCCAAAACACCATTATGAATATCGTGCTTCATTTATTATTGGAAGACGTTCCCCAGCCAAAAGGCATCCACAGTCCACCATCGGAATCCATCAGATACCACAGGGCATCCACAGCCCACTATCGGAATCAATCCGATACCACAGGGCATCCACAGCCCACCATTGGAATCCATCCAATACCACAGGGCATCCATAGCCCACTATCAGAATCCATCCGATACCACAGGGCATCCACAGCCCACCATTGCAATCCATCCAATACCACAGGGCATCCACAGCCCACCATCGGAACACATCCGATACCACAGGGCATCCACAGCCCACCATCGGAACACATCCGATACCACAACCCATTATTCATTGCCGCCGCGCAGTCTCCGTTACCAGCTAAACTGGGTTAGGAATATGACCTACGATCGACAATAATAACAATACTACAGGGCATCCACAGCCCACCATCGGAATCTATCCGATACCACAGGGCATCCGCAGCCCACCATCGGAATCCATCCGATACCACAGGGCATCCATAGCCCACCATCGGAACACATCCGATACCACAACCCATTATTCATTGCCGCCGCGCAGTCTCCGTACCAGCTAAACTGGGTTAGGAATATGACCTACGATCGACAATAATAAAAGGTCATGCTCCAAATAAACCACGTTATTCATTTTCAATTTCAGCATCACTAGCGCCGACAAATCCATCCAATACCACAGGGCATCCATAGCCCACTATCAGAATCCATCCGATACCACAGGGCATCCACAGCCCACCATTGCAATCCATCCAATACCACAGGGCATCCACAGCCCACCATCGGAACACATCCGATACCACAGGGCATCCACAGCCCACCATCGGAACACATCCGATACCACAACCCATTATTCATTGCCGCCGCGCAGTCTCCGTTACCAGCTAAACTGGGTTAGGAATATGACCTACGATCGACAATAATAACAATACTACAGGGCATCCACAGCCCACCATCGGAATCTATCCGATACCACAGGGCATCCGCAGCCCACCATCGGAATCCATCCGATACCACAGGGCATCCATAGCCCACCATCGGAACACATCCGATACCACAACCCATTATTCATTGCCGCCGCGCAGTCTCCGTACCAGCTAAACTGGGTTAGGAATATGACCTACGATCGACAATAATAAAAGGTCATGCTCCAAATAAACCACGTTATTCATTTTCAATTTCAGCATCACTAGCGCCGACAACGGCTGAACCTGACTGTTCCTCGTGGTCACTATCGTCTAAAGTATTTTGAAATTCTGTGGTGACGTTACATTCTGGCATCACTTGGAAGCCTTCATACGCATACGTACGTTTTATTATTATCTTAAGGTTTCAACAGGTATCTATCACCTTCAATCAACTCAATAACTTTTAGTTGTTCACGAAACATAGGATCTAACTTTGTTTGATTTCTTTCATTATTTTCAATTAAATCAAAATCAATGATAACATTTTTAAAGGATGTTTTAGGCTTGTTGAATGACATGTTTATTTTAAATAGCATTTTTAATGTTGGAGTAACACAAAAGTGAGTGCATCTATTAAAACTATAATATACTCTTTTGTTTGATTAGCACCATTTAATTTACCAGTAATATCAATATAGATTGTGTGCCAAGGCACAGGAGTTTTTCCTTTAGGGTGTAGTTCAGCTTGAACTTTTCCAAAATTTGATTTCTAAAGTTTGCAAATTATGCAGTTTTCTACAAATTTCCGCATTAACCTCTTCACGTTAGTAAAGCAGTAAAATTCGTAAGCTTTCCCAAAGTCTTATCCCTGTCTATCTAGATGTATGATTGCCTCATAAATAAAGTTTATTACTGATCATTGGAAAGCCTTAGGGACTATTGGTAAACAATGCGTTTTAGAGTTAAATTGTATTTTTCTATATAGGATGTCATTTATAGTAGTATAGGTACTGGACAAATCACTATTTACTTCAATATTATTTAATGTTGACATAATATCAGTTAAATCAGAGTTACGTTGTTGTTCCGCCTTTAACCAGGTTTTAGAAATTTCTAAAAAAATTCCACGTTTTTCTTTTATCTTTTCCTTTAAGCTGACTGACGGTACAATTTTTTTTACCGTCTCGATAAATGATATCAAAGTCATATGCTTGTAAAAAAGCCCACCCACTTATGGACTCGGGGTGTAAGATCTATTTGAAGCTATACAATTTCGATCTATTAAGCAAATATCAATTTAATCGACAGGAAAACGTCCAATTGACGTAGTGCTTTTTTTTTAACAAATTTAATAGGGTTAAATATTCGTTCAATATGTGAACAGTCAGTACTAATATTTTCAAACGTAGTAACCGCTTGAGCAACTTCACACAAGTTAATAACTTGTTCCTTACTGATCACTAAGCTCTTAAAAGAAAACATCGTGCTTTATTATATCATGAGGCACTGCATGAAAGAGGAGTTCCGTTGTATAACCATTAATCATGACTTCAGACAATGTCTGGTATGTACTACATACATTACCATTGCCTATGCCCCGTAAGCTGACCACTGTTTTACGCTTACAAAAAATATTTAGCAGCACTTACTTACCGTAATCAGAAAATATTTAACGCCAGAGACTCTAGCCTATGCCGTGTGGTGACGGCAGAGTAGAATACAATAGTCACCACCCCAAAACTCTCCCGTGGGTGTCGTACAAGGCGACTAAGGATAAATCATTGATGAGGAATGGGCAGCAGCGTTCTTCTTATACCACCCAGCAATGTACTGCGACTTTTGTGCCCGATAAATGGCAATAGGCTCGCCACCTATTACATGGGACCTGACATATTTGGCGAAACGTGGGTGCTAGTTCACCTCTGCCTACCCCTTCGGGGATATAGGCGTGATTTATGTATGTATGTATGTATGTACTCTAGCCTAGAGTCAAAATAAAAATGGAACGACTGACCGTTATGATTAAGTTGAGATGTTCCAACAGACCAGAGGTTTACACGGCGCCGTTTGCGCCGCAACCGGCGACTCTGCAGCAGCACCAGACATCAACTACACTTGGCAATGAGGAGACACGTGGCCCATCTGCCCACATTTGTAACAACGAACTATTCTTTTCTTGCCTTATTTTTTTTTTTAGTCTAATATTTGTGGCTTTTTATTTGTTTTTGCTGTTACATTTTGCACTCATTCTTCTTATGGCCAATTTTACCACAGCCGTAGCACTTTAAAGTTGTTTTCATAGGTCGCATCTCTCCAAAATTTGGTTCTACATTTCTGCGTTTTAAAGTAAACGTCTGCAACTCCTTCTGCAACTGGTGCCGCGTCTTCACATCAATTGTAAATGCAGGGCGGCACAACCTGGGATCGTGCTGAGCCAAATTAGCCAGCATTGTAGATACAGCTATCTGTTCTGCGTTTGCCGTTTTCCATCGGTTAATCAGATGCGTTACTTGCCGACTAGCAAAGGCTCCCATGTTTTCACCATCACTTGGTTTTTAATAAAACTAATGTAATAGAGTACCATTATGCGAGAACTGCGTTTTAAATTCTGACCAAGTCATACCAGCATAAGTAGCTTGAGAAAACCAGGAGGATGCATTTTCTTTCATTGCCTTACTCAGCGCGACGATGAGCGGTCCCCCCCGCAGCGGATTTTCCTCCAAACACAACTCAGCAGTGAAGCACAAAGCCTGGGGATCGTTATCCAGTTTGTCTGGGTCAAATCCGACAAAAGAAAATTGCTACTGGACAACGGAGGCTGTAGAGTATTTATTAATTAATGCGCGTAAATGTTCATTCTGTTTTTCAAACAACATTCCATTGCGAGCCTTTCTCATAGTTCACTTCCTGACTTGTATCACTTTGTACTCGTGAATCTGAGCTAAATTGCACTCGCGGCGCGTATCCCACTTCTGATGTCGGAGCGAGCGGCGCACAGTCGTCAACAGAAGGGTCCATGTTCATAATTAATCTATCTCGTGGGCGATAAGATAAGCACACGAAGCAATTTAGCACTCTTTTCAAAAGTTTAACTCACTTAAAATAAACACATAAAACAAGTCCAGTTACAAATCACTAACACTAACTTAAAGTTTAATACTGAGTTGCTAGTTTCATGTCTTTTCTTTATTTCTTAATCAAAGTAACGTAATCAAACTCTACTTAATCACGCTAACGAGTGGAACGAATAACGAATCCGTGGGTCGCGCTCGATCACCACTACGGCCAGAATCGTTCTGCCTTACAAAACATTCTTCCGAAACTTCCAGGGTCTGTTATTGTTAACAACATTAAGATAAGCTGGGAACCAACCCACGGCTACGTTCGGTGCCATGACGATGATGGCACCTTCGTTCTCATGAAACGCACTACACGCACTTCTCGTGCGATAAGCTTGCTAACATAAACAAAACTCTCCCGAGAACTAATCTAATTAAAATTCTACATTATTATCACCAGCGCCAGTGGGCGCCGACATATATGATTATTAAATTATCTTGTCATCTAAAAATATTTTAACACTATAGTATGTTTTTTCAGCAAGGAAGCCATTGAGTGCAGATTTGAATTTCTTATTATCATTTATTGTTCTAATTTTCAATGGGATTTTATTATATATGGTTGGTGCCATGCAATTAATACTTATTCTACGGAGAAGGGCTTTACAACTTTCGGTTACTTTTAAATTACCCTCACGTCGGCTTCCTATGGGGTGTGTCTTAAAGTAATGTGGGCAGTTTTTAACAAAGTTTGCAATTTCACTTATGTACATTGAAGGCAGTGTTAAAATTTTATATTTGCGAAAGTAAGGTTGACACGAGTCATCCTGCATCAAACCAAACATAGATCTTATACATCTCTTTTGGGCTTTAAAAATAATCTCCTTGTCAATGGAATTGCCCCAGAACATTATGCCATATCTAAGAGCTGACGCCGTATATCCGTGATAGGCTGTTAAAAGAGTATTTAAGTTGGCAACTTTTCTTAATTTGTTCAATGCATAGGCAGACTGGTTCAATTTATTAATTAAAATGCAGATATGAGGTTTCCATGTCAACTTGTTATCGATAGTCAAACCTAAGAATTTAGTGGTATCTACTTCGTCAATGGAATTGCCTATATAGTTAATGTCAATATCTAGGGGAGTGTTATTTCGTTGTTTAAAATTCATTAAATAAGTTTTTGTCAAATTAATTGTCAAATTATTAAAAGTCAGCCAGTTAATCAAAGTTATTAATGTATTATTTATGTCATATTCTATATTGTTCGAATCGTCATAGGTAAATAGAATAGTACTGTCGTCGGCAAAGATAGAAATATAGTGGTGAGTTACATTAGGAAGGTCATTTATGTAAATAATAAACAGTAATGGACCCAGTACACTGCCTTGTGGCACACCACAAAAAACTGACCTTTCTTGTGATGGGTAAGTAGTATTAATACCAGTTCTGGGGTTAGTTCTGTTGATATGTGTTATTTGACTCCTGTTACTCAAATATGATTCTATCAGTTTATTGACGTTGCCTCTTACACCGTATGTTTCAAGTTTACTGAGTAAGGTTTTATGATGAACATTGTCAAAAGCCTTAGACATATCCATAAACAAAGCGATTGTTGGGTTTCGTTTGTTTACATTATTGATAATTTTTTCCATGAATTCGTAAATTGCCATATTTATGGATTTATTCTTTCGAAAACCGTATTGATGTTTTGTAAATAAATTATTCATTTCAAAGAATTGGTTTAATTTTTCATAAATAACATTTTCTATAATCTTTGAAAAAACAGGGACCAAGGCAATTGGACGATAGTTTTTTAAAAGCTTTTTGTCATCTTTTTTATGTAATGGAATAGTTATTGTCAATTTTAGTCTTTCTGGAAATATTCCTTGTTACGTTGTATTACGTTGCTATTATAACCGCCGCATTTTTAATAACACTAGTGGAAACATCGTCATAACCTACACTATAAGTATTTTTTAAAGATTTAATAATTTTAATTATATCAAATGTCGAAGTCGGGGAGAGAAACATTGAGTTAGGTTGATTACCTCTATAAATATTATTTTTGGGCTCGTCATTGAGATTATTTTTTATGGAATAAGTAAAATAATCATTAAATGCATTTGCTATTTCAATCGGCTTAGTCAGTTCTATGTTACTTAAAATACTGGCGATATTTTCTCTTGGCAAATTATTATTGTATTTATTAATGACTCTCCATGTTGCTTGTGATTTGTTTTTAGACCCGTTTATGAAGTGTGCATTTTGCACTTTTTGTGTCAGGCTTATAATTTTTTTATACTTACTTGAGTAATTTTCAAGGACAGATTTATTTATTTCTGTTGGTGATTTACGATATTTCCACAACAGATGTCGTCTCTTTCTACTACATAATTTAATACCCTTCGATACCCACTGAGGTTTTCTTGTGGTAGCTATTTTTACTCTTCTTTTTGGGAAACAGAGATTATAAAAGAGAATAAAATAGTCGTGAAAATTATCAAAGGCTATATTTGGATTGTTTGTTTCGAAAATGTCATTAAAACTTAAGCTCTGAATGCAATTCGTAAATTTTGTCATATTATCTAGGCTAAAGTCACGTCTAAATGTATACCAGCATTTTAATTTACACGTTTTTTTGACAGGAACTTTTAAAATTTGAGCAGAATGGTCAGATAAAGCCAACTCTCGAATGGCTCCCTTTGTACGGTGTAAGTTATGTATAATGTTGTCTAGACAAGTATTGCTACGCAATCTAGTGGGTTCATGAAATTGAAACTTTACATTGTATTTAGAGAGTAGTTGATTAAAGTCCCTGGTAGATTTATTATTCATTAAAATGTCAATATTAAAGTCACCACAAATAATTAATTTATAGTTATTTACGTCAGTAATATATTTTAATATTTGGTCAAGTTTACTAAAAAATAAATTAACCAGTTCAACCTTAGACCGAGGAGGCCTATATAAGCATACAATGAACATTTTATGTTGTGTCGATTTGATTGCCGAACACTCTATAACACTATTAATTGATTGTTTCACTATATATGTAACATTTTCATATTCGTGACAATTTTGTATAAGAATACAAGAGCCACCTCTATGTTGTTTCCTGCAGAAGTAAGATGCTAATTTATAATTTATTATATTAAGACGATGTAAGTCCATTTCCATCATGTTGTGTTCAGTTATGCAAACAATGTCTATACAACTACTATCCTCCCTTAAGGTTTCTAAGTTAACCATAAATGAATTCGATTTATTAATTAGACCATCTATATTCTGGTGAAGTACATATAAACAATTAAACACGAAATAAATGGTTCATTGACTTGGAGTAAGACTCAGCACTACTCTCAACGGCCTCATTGCACTCAATGTTTGATATAACGAAAGGAAATCTCTCAAAATCAATTCTTATTCTATTTCTAATAGTCTGAAAAATATATAATAATCCAAAATTGTTAATTCTACCTGTCAAGTTTGATAACATTTCGTATGTCAGATTTTCATTACTATCAAAGAAATATGTATATTGATTATTTTGTAACTCTAAGTATAAAAAATTATTAAACAATTCAATCTTATAGTTGTATATCGGGGATCCTAGAATATATGTAGGAGTACAAATTATTATATTTGTATAGTCTATATGTTTAATGGAATCCCTAATGGTACTAATTAAATCCATAAAATTACATTCATTTTTAAAATCTAACTCACCTAATATAACAATACAATAATCGTTTAAATTAAAGTTAGAAAGTTTTTCTTTTAGGTTTTTTAGCATATATTTAATTTTAGCGTTAGGCGATAGGTAGCGACAAATTTTGAAATCTTCTGAAAAAGTATCATTAATAGATTGGAGACTACCCGAGTAATGTCTATTACTTAAAACGCATAATTTTCTTTTAGCAGTTTCAGTCTTTTCTTGAACTTTTTCGGGATTCGTAGTTGTAAGGGGGACGATGGGGAAAGAGTCTCGGTCTATTTCTTTATTTTTATTTTCGATTTGGTTTGCTTCGGTATCATTTTGTAGTGTTGCATAAAACTTCGACGTAGTAGAAAGACTATTCCGCCTGATTTTCTTCTTTTTTCTTCCTGACAAAGGTGTTCCATTAATATGGTCACATATGCCAACCTTCTTGAAATTTTCAATTGTTGTAAAGCTTCTATTGAGATCTACTTTTAGGCGATAATTCTCGCTGTGTAGGTTTTCTATTTCCTGGTGTGCACTACTTAGTTGCTGATTCGCATTATCTAATTGTTCTGTAAGCACCTTTATTTTGTTGCATAATTCTGTTACACTTAATGATTCATTAAGAGAGCTATTCGGTAAGCTCATCATTGTGGTATCAAGTAATGTCTCTTTAGATAGGTCTATTAATGAGGATGACTTTGGCCTATGTTGGTATTGTTGTCGTTTAGTTATATTTTTGTCATATTCTGCGTCGAAATCAAATTCGCTGGAGGTCTCATATTGTGTGTTCATTTTTGCAGTACTTGTATCTTATTTATTCCAATAATGTTTTATTAATTCATTAATAAAATCATAAAATTTTGTAATATGTGTTTCACAAATGAATATTTATGTTCCAAAAAGTACCTTCCGTGCTGAGGATTTGATCCACGTAACTCTTGAGTAGAGTGTAACATTCCGACCATTCGGCCACGACTACGTTAGGAAAAGTGCTGAAATTAGTGTACTGCTTATTACAATCAATACTGTTTGCTTATAATATGCAGTGTGTAGGTAGACAATAAAAATTTAAACATTTAACTTTTTCTTCGTAAATATGGTAAAATCACTTGAAATATCACAGTTTTATTACAAAGTCTATCACATTTTGTAATTATAACGCTCCGGTATATGTGGTGTTATAAGTTAATTGCTTCCTGCACTTTATTTACACTGGTTTTATTAGGTTGTTTTGTCACTCATTAGATAACATTCTTATTCTTGTATCGCTTGTCGTTTCTTTTGGGTAATATTCACGATTATAATTTATATTATGGTGTCACAGTATATCACTAAAGAAATGTACTTAGATGCGTAATTTTAATTTAAAATGAAATTAATATCATGAGCTGTTGTTTACGACTTTTTTTTTTTTTTTTTTTTTAGCACAGTAAGACTATAAATTTCAGTTTATAGTCTTACTGTGCAGCAGGGTTAAAAAATTATCTCTAGTCGATTATAAACCTTAAAATTATGTAAGCACAAAGACGATTGAGAAAATTTTGACGTATTGTGATAATCTGATGTTCTCTGTTGACTGTACTTTACAGAATTGAATGCTACCAAGCATTCAATTCTGTAGTTTGTAGTTTGTAATATATTTTATGAATATTATACTTCCCGTACAATATAATGTACTAAACACAATCACATCGTTTAGCTCATTATATTGTGCTACAGATATACATTACTTAGATTATATTTTATGTTATTAATCAGATAAAAAATACTCTATCTATCTCTATTTCTTACATTATTTTGTGTTGATCAAGCAGTTCAGAGCGATAGTGAAATTTTGGCCACTATGCCTAATAAAGAATGTATACCTAATTAATTACTGGTAACGTATGCCAAATGACTGAGTATTATAATAGTCAAGCAATGCTCGCAAAGAGAATTGCTTAACTATTCCAATCACAAACTCCGCCGATGGAGCACTTCAGTTCCAGTAGCGAGTAATCCACCCACGAGAATTTTTCCCAGAAAAGATTTTATCAGGCAGGCAGCAATAAAAACCCATGAGCATGTATAAATAAAGTAGTATGAATAAGCCGCTATGGCATCACTTCCAAATAATTTGGAAGCCCCTTCTTCCATTAGAGGAAGAATGGCATTGAAAACAGAATTATTAATATGACATTGACACAATTGCTTTAATGTACTCACAGAGCCGAAAGCCGTGTGGTGACGGCAGATCAGAATACAAAAATTGTCACCATCCCAATCTCTACCGCGGGAGTCGTACAAGGCGACTAAGGATAAACACAACAATGAGTAATGGGTAGCAGCGTTCCTTTTATGCCACCTAGCAATGTACTGCGACTTTTGTTCCCGATAGATGGCAATAGGTTAGGCACCGATTACATGAGACCTAATTTAATTGGCGTGTTTCGGTGCTAATTCACCTCTGCCGTCCCCCCTTTGGGGATATAGCCGTGATTAATGTATGTATGTTGGCACAAAGCTGTAAGACCACAGGCCACTTCCCAATAACTGTATTATCAGAACACTTAGCAATTTAACTTGAACAAAACTTTCAATCGTGCTTGGTATTGCCTCGATAGTTATTTATCCAGCGTCGGCATTAAACTGCATTTGTGGAGCACGTGTGGCTTGAATTACGACCGCAACCGGCTTATGTCGTTAGACATTGAGGCGTTATCTGCACTGGGGGCATTAAAAATATCGACAGCTGCTACTTTTATTGGCATTTCATGTGCCTTTTTCCAATTACTTCAGCTGAGGTTGCAATAAAGATGACTAAGCTGGCAAAGAAATAAGATTCAATTTTGAACTTGATATTTATTTGAAATTCAACTCTCCGAAACACATCTTAAGGTGAAGGTATGTCACGGTCTACTAATATTACAGTCTTCTCAGAGGAGTATACGCTTAGGATTTCAGAAACCCTGCCCAGATACATGCCCGAAAGCAATGCGTTTGGTAATCCATCGCTCGTGAATAAGGGACTTTAGTACAATGGTGTATCAGCAATGAACTAACAATAGGAAAAGAATTTACTCTAGGATGATAAGAAATAATTTTAGAATGCAAATTCAATTCATGCCAATTTTGAAACTGACCACCAATGGGTCACAGTTCTTCACGCTAAATAGCCGCCAAGCAAGATCTTAGAACTTTCTCATTACTGAGTTTGGAACAATTTTTGCAACAACAGAGATGTTAAAACAGCCTATCCTTATATTACATACATACCTACATATATAAATCACGCCTGTATCCCCGAAGGGGTAGGCAGTGGTGAACTAGCACCCACGTTGCGCCAATTATGTTAGGTCTCATTTATCGGGCACAAAAGTCGCAGTACTATTGCTAGGTCGTATAAGAGGAACGCTGCTGCCCATTCCTCATCACTGATTTATCCTTAGTCGCCTTGTACGACACCCACGGGAGAGATTTGGGGTGATGACAATTGTATTCTACTCTGCCGTCACCACGCGGCGTATCATTGCACTTCTTTAATACAATCATTAGTTTTCTAAATCGTTCATACATACATGACACCTGTTTATTCTCAAAAGGTATAGTGAAGGTGTTTTCAGAGCCGCATTTCGAGAGCTATGTGAGGCCCCATGTAATAGAAGCTAAGCCGTTTGCCGCACCGGACACAATAATTGATCGATATATACTGCTATTTGGTGCAACGGGAACGCTGCTGCCGATTCGTCATTATTTATAACCCTTAGGACCAAGCCGCATCACACTCAATTTACGTCACACTCGCGTAACGTCGGTACACAACCTCGCACAGGTCTACGATCAAAATTTTATTGTGCACTTTGTGATATTATGTCTATAATGGAATCATGTGGTGCAAATTTCTCTGAAGTACGTACGTACATACATAAATAAATCACGCCTATATCCCTGAAGCGGTAGGCAGAGGTGAACTAGCACCCACGTTTCGCCAATTATGTTAGGTCCCATGTAATAGGGGGCGAGCGTATTGCCATTTATCGGGCACAAAAGTCGCAGTGCATAGCTATTGGTAGGTGGTATAAGATGAATGCTGCTGCCCATTCTGCATCATTGATTTATCCTTAGTCGCCTTGTACGACACCCACGAGAGAGATTTGGGGCGGTGGCAATTGTATTCTACTCTGCCGTCACCACGCGGCATGGAACTTTCTCATTACTGAGTTTTTCTGACGTAACATCTTAAATTCAGTCTTAATCTGCTTGTCCGATCACAGTTCGAGAAGCATCAACATTATCCTTTTGGCCTTATCTCATTTTATTTAAGATTTGCAATAATTATGGTATATACATCAATTTACTCCCGTTAGCTATCATCTCCTCATTCACTCCATTCATTTCTTACGCAATCCATCCATCTCTTCTGCAGTTTCCTCTTTCTCTCCACCCCAATATGTTCATCACTTTTTTACTCAAATTATTTCCGTTTCTTCTCTTATCATGTCAATACCAAGACAAACTTTTCTCTTTTTTATAGCAGTACGAGAGGCATGTGAAGACAATTAGTACCTATTCTCGTGATACATACATACATAATTCACGCCTATATCCCCGAAAGGGTAGGCAGAGGTGAACTAGCACCCACGTTTCGCCAATTATGTTAGGTCCATGTAAAGAGGTGGCGAGCCTATTGCCATTTATCGGGCACAAAAGTCGCAGTACATTGCTAGGTGGTATAAGAGGGACGCTGCTGCCCATTCCTCATCACTGATTTATCCTTAGTCGCCTTGTACGACACCCACGGGAGAGATTTGGGGTGATGACAATTGTATTCTGCCGTCACCATACGGCGTGGTGATACAAAGACACTGATAATCTGGTCTTAAATCAAAGTTATTAGTGTCTTCCAAAATAAAAATGTAACTGATGCTCACAAATCTTGCTCAAATGATACTTTTCTCCACTCGCCGTAAATTCAGTAATGAATCTTCTAAATAAGTTCAATGCGATCTAGAGTTTTTAGCGAGTAAGTTTTAATTTACTTTTCCGATCTATTTCCTAAAATCGAACGCTGTGCTTTTAGGAAAACATCCCCATCCAGTGCCAAGGAATTGATAATGTAATTTGACGGCCGGTTTGGTGGAATAGTCAAATCGTTGACTACCGGTCAAGTGGACTCAAATCAACTCTGGTTCAAATCGGCGAAGAGGAAATTATAGCACACCTACTTTTTGACATGACACTACTGTATTTTAATTCTTGTTTCACTTAAGCTACGTAACAGTGCTTGGTCGAAGGCGTAATCGGATGAAGAGGATACATGTATACATACATAAATCACGCCCATTTATCCACGAAGGGTTAGCGAGAGGTGAATTAATTGAAGAGAATATCTTCTAGTTTAATATTTTAAATTCTTATTTGTTACAGTTAAAATTTTCATTAGTCACAAAATTAACTCCACATTTTATTCAATTGAGAGCAATACATATTTTGATATAAAATTGTCGTTCTTCTTCCAAAACCGTTGGTCGGCCATGCCGCAATTGAATTCTTATACTTATTGGTAGTGAACCTATACAATTCAGTCCCACCTATTATCGGAAGCGCGTCCTCTGCCTTCGTAGACAAGACCTAAGTCGAGATAGAATTGATCGAGCATCAATCACGCGAAATCCTCGTTGGATTGATAGACGTAGGTACCTACATGGCTGCGCGCACGTAAATCGTAGACACGTGACGATGTCTCCAATTGAGTGCAATTTCCGCCAATCCCACCTCACCCCCTTCCCCGCAAGGGGTGCGGTGGGATATGTAGGAATTCCAGATGCCACCCTACCCCCGGAATTTTTGCTGCAATTTGACGCTCCCGTGTGTTTAGTTAGCGGAATTAAATTTTTCTTTTTTTGCCGACGACGCGACGTGCGCCTTGAGTGAACGCGGACTTAATTTGGCATTTGATAACGTCTTCCGCGTAAAAGCTGACGTGGAGACGGTGAGTAATACCTTCCATTATAACATTCGCTCGGAATATTGGACATTGGATAGCACACTCTTTTTGTCTGTGTCTAAATTAAATTTAACCGTGTGAGGAGAATTCAAATGTCACCACCCCTACCTCTCCCAGCGTGCCGTACAAGGCGACTAAGGTTAAAGACAGTGATGATTAATGGCCAGGCGCATTCGTCTTACACCACCCAGCAATATACCGCGATTTCACCTATGCCTACCCCTTCGGGCATATTGGCGTGATGTGTGTGTGTGTGTGTGTGTGTGTGTGTGTGTGTGTGCGTGTAAATGAAATATGTTATCCTATTTAGATCTGCAATTTGTTTTCGAATAACCATTAGTAACATTTTTTAACAACTGGTTGAGTTAACTGTGCATCTAAAAACTGACCCTAAGATCTCTCTCAATGCATACATTTTCTCTGTCAGAGATCACTAGCCATAAGACTGGTTAAATACTTACTGTGTCAAAGTTCGTCTAAAATGTTCCGTGCAATATTGCATTATATAAGTCTTGAAATCAAGAAGCTAGTATATATTTCTGTGCTTGAAAATACTACTCCTCGGCAAGGACGGCCAGGGCTCGAAAGCTTTGTGTTGAGAGCAAGACGACTTTACCCATTTCCACTAACAAACTTTTAACAATAACGAGGCCCGAAAGAAACTTTGGGTAGGTGCCTACCTACTATTTAAAATGGAAGTCCGTTGTAATCTATTTATATATTAAATAATAGTCAAACCTCTTTATACTATTTCTCTCTCATTTATTTACATTATAATGTGGTGACGGCAGAGTAGAATACAACTGTCACCACCCCAAATCTCTCCCGCGGGTGTCGTACAAGGCGACTAAGGATAAATAAGTGATGAGGAATGGGCAGCAGCGTTCCTCTTATACCACCTAGCAATGTACTGCGACTTTTGTGCCCGATAAATGGCAAAAGGCTCGCCACCTATTACATGGGACCTAGCATAATTGGCGAAGCGCGGGTGCTAGTTCACCTCTGCCTACCCCTTCGGGGATATAGGCGTGATTTATGTATGTATGGATGTATAAACACCCGAAGGGCAGTCAGAGGTGTACTAACACCCACATTTCGCCAATTATTTTAAGTCTCATGTAAAGGGCGAACCTATTGCCATGTACCGGGTACCTAAATCGCAGTATATTGCTTGGTGGTTCAATTGAAATTCTGCTGCCCATTCCTCATTACTGTTTTAATCCTTAGTCCTTGTATGGCACTATAGTGGGTGGTGAAAATTGTATTCTGCTTTGCCGTCACCACACGGCGGCGGTAATGTCTAATTAATCTACAATTTTTAAGAATAAACTTTTTTTATATAGAATAGACTTTTTTTAGAAATATTACAAAAATTGTCTCTCGGTACGATTCCTTATTTCTTTGAAGATACAATTTAGTTTATTAAAGGACAAAACAAAAATTACTACTGAATATTTTAAGCTAGGGAAAAACCAAGATAATAGCAATTATAACACAAATGACAACCCTAATTAATTAAATCCTTAACTGTAACAAAGTATTATGAAAATCAGTATTATCTTAAATGCCCAAGAAAACCCCTTAGCGCTAAGTCGCCTTAACGGCTTTGCCTAACTGCCAGAAAACATTGACGTCACAAAATTCGCAACATTTGGGAGATATTTCATTATACATCACGCCTGTCTCGAACTGTGGTAGGCAGAGATCCCTTATTTCCACTTGTTACGATCCTTACACACTTCTTTCACTTCATCCAATCTTATTAAAGTCCTCTCCTCATACATACCCGACGGTTTCGGGTACACTTGACCAGTCTCTTATAATGTTGAATAACATTATCTTAAAATATATGCGATCTATGTATTTATGGTGTTGGCTCGGTCAGTGCTTGAAATAACTTAGCAACTATAAGACGTGAAAATTGGTCGTGTTCTCTACTAGAATACGTTCACAGTGGAGATGGTTTTAACATAAAACCTATAAAGAACACTGAACTATATAAAGGAACATGGAAGTAGCGATCAAATTTTAGTAGCTTTCCGCTCGTGCTGTGCCAAGTTGCTTGGGAGGGAGTTGTTATGTCTACATCGCTATACTATGAACTTTAACAGACACTAATTAGATTCTAATTCTCTTCCTCGGGGACCAAACGCCACTTGATTTAAGTATAGTCTCAAACTACCTACAGAATTTAGGTATAGTTTATTTTGCAGTAGCCGTGTGGTAACGGCAGAATGGAATACAGATTGTCACCACCCAAGTCTCTCCGCGATTGTCGTACAAGGCGACTATAGCATAAAACAGTGACGAGTAATGGGAGTAGCATTACTCTTATACTACCTAGCAATATACTCCGATTTATATGTGCCCGATGGATGGCAATAGGCTCGCCACCTATTACATGGGACCTAACTTAATTGGCCAAAAGTGGGTGTTTAATTCACCTCTGCCTACCCCTTCGGGGATATAGGTGTGAATTATATATGTACGTTATTTTGCAGTATTTTCAAATAAATACAGACAGAATTTTGAGTTCTAAATATTACTGAGCACTAGAAATGAAAACACAATTTTAATTTTACTATTAGAGTTATTAAGGTATGTGGATGACTGTTGTCGTCTCAATTACTTGTCTTGTACGTGTAAAAGGGAGTCGATATCCTGTCTATGGTAGTACACGTACAATTGACCTACAAATTGGATAAGAATAGCTAAGTTTAAATTGTTTATAAGGTCCACACAAAATGTTTTCCCACCGTTTACAGACTCCTGTTTGGTATATAGTATATTACATCGGGTAGATAAACTTACTGTTTAGCATATAAAAAGGCCGGCGGTGTTATTTTTCCACGACGGCGTACATTAAAATGCAAATGGTGGCATGTGCACAACCTCACAAACGCTTTCCTTTGATGCACTTTGACGCGACGTTTTCATAAGCTCGCTTAGGTTGGTTACCCCTGCTGCTGTCAGTTAATCTACATCGATTTGCGTAACTAATAGCGCATACAAATACAAAAAAATATATATCATTCCTCTTGCCCTTATCCCATTTCATTTGGGATTCACTCCTCTTGCAGTCATCTGCTCAATCACTCCATTAACTTTCATTTTATTTCTCACACAATCCAATTCATCAGATAGTGGAGGCTTGGTGGTCTGTAACTCAACTAACTTCTTACTTACCATAGATCCCTAGTGTCCACAAATGAGTAATGGGCATTATAGTGACTCAAAAAAAAATGTTATGGTAGTAAATGCTATTATTATTTTTCTTGTTCTTTGTTCTCCCTGCCCTGTTACCAGACTATCTCGGGTCAGTGCAGTATGTTTCCTCTTCCATTCATATCTGTCAGACGTCATCAAGCCATCCACTCCCTTTTGATTCATTAAATCCATCACACCGTAAAGGTGCTAGTGATGAATGAATGTATAGAAAAGACGCGGAACGGACCATGTCGAGAGACCGATGAACGGAGAGAGTGATTGGAATGACAAAATTCCAATCCATACTGCTCAAGGTTTTGGCTTAGGTTTTACAGCCGACCGCCTGCCTGACACTAACCCTCTTTGGGTATGCTGTTGTTGGTGGTTTCCCCTCCACCATTTGGGTGCCCCAAGGTGGGTGGGTCTACACCGGGCAATCTCCCTTAGTCGGCTTTTACGACACCCATGGGATGAGTCGGGGCTGGACTATTCTACGTTATTTGTTCGCTCCCAGGCATAGAAGACTATTAAGAAATGCTATTATTATTATGATTTTTTTCTGCGGTCTTGCTCAACATTTATCTTCATCACTCTTTTACGGCGGGCTTCAATATTCCATCTACAGTTAAAAGTAAGCTTACTAAACTTTAGTTGCCGGGCCATTTTTTATATTACGATATATAACAGAGTTGTTAAGCAACCAAACTGTGGTACGTCTATCTTTAACTGTTGAAACCTGCCATTAGTCATAAGTATTTCGTTTATTCTCTTAACATACAAAATTAAAATACAGTCTATAATACACAAATATTCATTCGATAACATAATTATTATTGTTATTCAGCGTGTTATAGTCATAAAGTTAATTAACTCTTCTTGTGCTTACTGTTCCGGCTTCCCGAACTCGGCTCGTCCTTTTCCAGTAGCTCTTCGTCGATTAACAAATCGAAACTGCCCAAAGCTTCGGCGTTCGGTAATTTATTCCAGCGTACATCTGGCACGCCGTCCGGCGGTAGGACCACTGACAGAATATTATCTATCAATTTATATTTCAAGATCCTGTCGTTGACAGTGGTAGATGTCAGAGAGGGGGAAGCGTTCACTTCGACTAACCACGGCTTCAGCTGATTGTCAATTATGATGTCGTAGCCATAGCACTCGAAACAATGCCTGTCATTCGCCATCACAGAAGCAACAGCTTTCAGAGAATGAAAGATAAGCCACTGCATTGCAGCGAACAGTTTCTCCGTCACCGATCGGCCCTTGCTTCCCTCTAAATACAACCGCAAATTCTGTACACTCATCTTGCCCCCGTGTATACTATTATAATCGCCCCCGTGCTTCTGGACGCTGACATTCGTCAGATGAACGTACATGTTATCCAACTCTGTGACACTGGTATCATATTTCACTGTGCAAAACCGACAGAATCCAAGTTGGAAAAGATAAGCCTTCAGGGGCCGGAAGGAAGTTACCAACACGTAAAGTCTAAGATCAAACTTTTTGCCCCCTATTAGTAAAGGATTGTCTATGTACCGGGAAATCACGTAGCTTTCTTTGCTCAGTTGCGGGTGGAAAGGAGTTTTTGCCTCGCGCGACCATTTCTTTAGTTTGGACAATTTGTTTATGAGGAAGATTCCGGTGCCTTGGGATTTGCCGCATGGCTTCATAATCCACGTGCTCTGCGGAGATTTCCGATATTCCTCGACGAACATGTTGTAGTCGGCTGGGAGGACAAAGGTGACAGGTACAAAGTCGAGGTGCACATATCTTGTGACGACTTGGCCTCCGTGTAAAACAACTTCAGCTTTCTCCGCTAGCGGGCTGCCTTCTCTTTCCAGCTCTTTTCGGTAGCGCTTGATATTTTTGACCAGCAAATCTTTCCGGGATAGTTCGTAATGGTTGGGAAAATGGTTGATCATTTGGTTGTCGTTCATCCTGTAGCCGCTTTCGACGCTGAAAAGGTTCCTGCACGTTTGCGTCGACGCCCAGTAAAAGTTCCATTCGTCGTCCGGTCCGACTTGATTCCAGCCACGTCGCTCGAAGTTGCTCATCAGGACCGACTTCTCCAAGTCCGTGCAAAAGTTGACGCGACATCGCTCGACGGCGGGCGCATTCACCCTTCCGTATATGCTGTTCGATATTTTCTTTGCATCCTGGTTCATTTCTGTTAGCTCATGGGAAAAGTTCAGCGGTTTATTGACCAAATATTTACGGCACAGGTGCGTACCGTTGTCATGGCGTTCGGCAAATAGCGTTCGCTATTGGCCGATATCCAATCTCGCTCGCTTCGCTATGACTACATGTAAACAAAGTGGGTATTGATTTTTAACGAGTTTCGCCAAATAGCATTGCCGGATTGTAAACTTTCAGATAAAGTAGATGATGCAATGAAGATAGCTTTGCTAGTTCTGGTACGAGATAGATATATTTTTATTCGCACACGACGCAAACAAACAAAATGAATTCCGGGAAAAGTTTCTCTGTTTTGTGAATGGTAAGGGAAAATAGGAAATACCGTTGTTATTAAGCTAAGTACACACGTGCTGATTCACTGTGCTCACTCAGAAGGGTAAGCAAGATGACAAAATGAAATTGGGCACGCGTGTAAGGAGTAACACGAATATTCCACAATTTTCTGCTAACCTTTTCGGTGCAACAAATCGAAAACGATTTGTTTGGCTCGATATATTAAATAGGCACTCGTATCGGAACAGTTACGGGACCCTTATCAAAACTGAGGGCTCTAATTTGGTTGCACGCTTCGGTAGTTTTATTTAAAGCTAAACATTTTATAACAAAGGCTGGAGTTTGTATTGTGTTCGAAAAGCCGGCACATAATAGCTTATGTGGGTAATTCAACTTTATTCCGATATATTAACACTCTTTCTCTCTATATCCACAACTCCTGAAGCATGGGTAGCCACAAGACCAAAGTATTTTTCGTCATTATCAACGCAACTTTTTGGACACCCTTCTAATGATCGGCTTTAAAGAACATTGCTTAGTTTAGTCAATTGAAGGCCAAGCGTGCACTACCAAGCTCATTCAAATATTATTGTCAGACTGAAAATATATTAATTATTCCAGTTCCACCGCGCTAAGGTAGACACAGTGAGCTTCGTTTAACGGGCTAGAAACAGTAACCTTTGGTAAATGTGGTTAAAATGTTTGGCTTAATATTGTGTGGGATTCTAAATGACTGCGAGAAATTAGAAGCAGTTTTAATTTGTGCCCGATAAATGGCAATAGGCTCGCCACCGATTACATGGGACCTAACATAATTGGCGAAACGTGGGTGCTAATTCACCTCTGCCTACCCCTTCGGGGATATAGGCGTGATTTATGTATGTGTGTATGTATTAGAAGGCAATGTCTCCCCAGAAGTATTTTATAAATTCGACTACTGGTCTACCAGACACAATTCTCTAATTAAGGACGAATTGGGAAATACCGAGAACGGGCGTGTCCGAATGCGGGCCCCGTTGAATATGAATGAAGCGAAACAAATGATTGGACCGTGCGATACGCCGGCGTCCTAGCTGATTGGTGACATAATTGCATTTACTTTTGATATCAGATCGCTGTTTGCACGGGCATGACAGCTGCATTCGCTTGCTGGTTATTATTGGATTAATCTAAGTAAACCTTTAGGGTGACAATAAAAAAACAATGAGGTTATCGGTAGACAACTGGTAAATTTATGTATGTAAATTCCCTAAAGGGTAGGCAGAAGTGTTTTAACACCTGCATTTCGCCAGCTTGTTGTAGGTCCCATGTAATAGGGGTCGAGCCTATACCCATTTACTGGGAACTTTACTCGCAGTAAATTGATATAGACAGTGCACCAGCCACACAGCTGCCCATTCCTCGTTATCTCTCACTACCGCACTCTGAGGCGTCAATTAACTTTAATGAGTACTAAATGTAAAAAAAAATAATTTAAGTCTAGACCATAGATCCGGCAAGTATAGCGACTAGTTTTGACTTGTCATTTTTTGACATATAAGTACTTGACATAAAGTAAGTAGTAAGTAGTTATTAACGTTAATTGGCGTCTATGAGTGCGGTAGTTAGTCGCTTTGTACGATACCCACGAGAGAGGGATGGTGGCAATTGTATTCTGCTCTGCAGGCACCACCCGGTGTACATAATTACAAACTAAAAATAAAAATACGAGTATTAAAAACCTTCATCATCAGGCAAGCCTTATTAGTGGCATCAACCAATATTTTATACTCACGCGTCACCAGATGTATTCAGCCTCTGGGCGAAATTAATTGTAATTTCCCTAATCTCTTTACATTACCCGCAAGCACAGCCAAGGGTAAGCCATGACGAGCTTTGTGGGCAGATATTATTTTAATGATGTCTGCGCCTCAATTAAGTTGACCCCTTTAATGAAAGGTCTGCAGCGAAACCACCTGCAGTCGTTGTGACACAATAAATGTACAAGGACAGTATGAAAACCGGATAAAATATTACAACTCGTGCCGGCATTTAATTTAATATTATTTTATTTTATTTGGAGAGCTTGCAGCCTTATTCATAATATGAATAAAGACAGTGATATTAATATCAAATGAATTGAATGAATTTTCAAGATATTAATCAAATGAATTATGAATATCAAAATATGATGATTAGTTTATCAATATTGCGAAAGCTAATCGCAATATTGATATATATTGCGATTAGCCTACGAAGCCTTGAAACTGGTGTTTTTTGTATAGACCCTATACCGCTATTATAAAGGTTTTCGATAATATATTCTAATGTCTTACACATTCGAACAAAATTGTATGATGGTATTGTGATTAATTGGAAATGATATGCATTAAGCAATTTAACCTGGAATAAATATATATGTCGCAGCCAACTAGCTTAATTATCCGTTCAATCAACAACCTAGCCTCTTTACTAAGTATTTAGTACAAATAGTACTAAGTAATAGCGGCCTGAATGATGCAGATTCTTAAACTCACAGATATTAGGGTATTAAGAAGAAATTATTTTCAAGAGATTTCGTTTATGGCGTTATGCCCTCTTTAGCCTTGTTACTCTCTTAACCCGGCGAGCATGAGGTGAAAAAAAGTTACATGGAGCATGTGGCAGGGTATGACATACCCAAAATTTAATGTACCATAATATAGTTGTTATTAATTTGATTTTATTTTGTTGATTATATATTGTTAAATAATGAATTACTTAACGGAAAAAATCAAAGAGAAGTTTTAATTTTGAAATTATTTTTATTTATTCATATTTCTTTTATACTATATAATTATAGGAACAAATTTTAGAGGTTTACGAAAATCAACAATTAAACAATCAAATAACAATTCTTTGGAATATAAACTACTTTGAACTGAAAGGTAATGAGATCCTCTTTTAAAAATATACTTAATTTTTTTTTCATATTGAAAATAGTATTAGTCACTGCCATTGAGATCAGCACAATTTTCGCATATAAATTTTGCATGCTCCAAACATATGGGCTTGCCGCAAGCGTTGCAAGAATGTTTGGTTTTTCTATCCTTCTTATATGGACAGTCGTGGCATCTGACATACCGTCCAGGTACATTTACATGTCTAGGTGAAGACTCACCCAGTTGTTTCTCGATTCGCTGGCGGATAAAGCTTGGAATATTTTTTTTTGTTTTTCTTAAATTTAAGTGTTCATAAATCATTGACAAGCCCAAATTACGAATGAATTCTGTTCTCTTAGTCATAAGGTTTTTATTTGCACGGTAAATAATGCAAGCATTGACAGCTGCCATGTTCAAGACACCATAGAATAAAGTCATAGGCCACCTTTTACTATTGCGAGAAACATTGTAACTAGCACTCAGCTCATCGACCACATCAACACCAGCTTTTGTCGAGTTATAAAACGTTATCATTTCAGGTTTTTGTTTCTCTCCAGTAGATTCATCTATTGAATTATCATAGTGCATGGTAGACATAACAATAACCACCTTGTTCTTCTTTGGTGCGTAGGAAACAAGCGTAATGTCTTTTTGAAAGCCAAAGAGTGAACTGTTAGGTTGTCTTCCAGTTCTTATGAAAGATTCAGGAATCTGTCTCTTATTCTTTCGTACAGTTCCAACCGACGTAAGACGATGTTCATTTAGTAGATGCAGCATTAGTTCGTATCCCGTGAACCAGTTGTCAAATGTCACGTTGCGGTGCGAATGTGAAACTGGTTGAATGAGTCTCTCCACTACTTCAAAGGGTTTATTACTCACTGCATAAGGCCCCGACGGTTTCTTTCCTGCATATACTTCCAAATTTAAAATATAAAAGTTTTTAGCATCGACTAGAGCCAAAATTTTTAACCCATACTTGGCTGGTTTGTTTGGAATGTAGACGCGGAATAGGCATCGACCTCTAAATGATAGTAACATTTCGTCTATAGTAAGAAACTCACTTGGAGAATACGCATTCTGACAGCATTGAACAAATTGGTCAAAAATATTTCTAAAGGCTGCCATGTTATCAGACTTTTTACGCTCTTCTCTCGTAGATTTGTTATCAAAACGCATATTATTTTGAAGAAACTGAAATCTTTGCAGTGACATCGTGGTACGAAATATATCAACGCCGGTTCCATCGGTTCGCCAAAGATCTTTCAAACTCTGTCGATTAGATTTAGTGAGACCAGCTAAGTACAGTAAGCCTATGAATGCTTTCACCTCAGATAAAGTGGTTTCTTGCATGTAAGAGGAAGCATTACCATTCGCATTATTAGCGGCACTTTTGATTTGACTTTGGCGAATTTCCGAATTAGTGTGAATCAAGACTTCTTCAAGCATGTCTGTAGTGACAAAAATATTCCAGCATTCGTACTCTGTAGCAGCACCCCTTGCCATATCTTTTACTCCAGCCCGCTCGGTTACAATGTTTACTGAAAGAAGCCTCACGTTGGGTCGCTGAGGGTTCTTGTACCACTTTGTACCATCTCTAGACGTATAAAAAGGGCCACTTACAGGTCGCGAAGTTGACATTCTCGTTGCAAGTAGAGATAATGGTAAATCATCCTCGGGGTCGCTCTCTGGTTCATGTGCTACAGCTTCTTCCTGTCTGGAGTTGGATGGAACATCAATCGAATCGTCGCCCTCTTGCTCCGTGTCACAATTCACTTCGTGCTCACTACAATGATCAGTTTCTTGTTCTGAACTGGATTCATCAGAAAAATCAGATCCTACCTCCTCCAATATGGCACGAATCCTTTCTGCTTCTCTTTCGATATTCATTTTCATGAAAATCTAAAAAGAATAAAACAATGTCAACTAAAATAAATAAACAAACCTCACACAAATAAAAATAATATAAACGAATAATAAAAATGTAATTATGAACTCATACATAAAAATAATACATCAAAAATGACGCAGGGTATGACATACCCGAGACAGGTTTGTGCACGAATATTCCGGCCGGCGCCTCACGCCACACTGCGATCACACCACTATCCCCTCCCGCACACCTCTGCCTCCAGCTACTGAGCGCGCTAGTGCTGCCAGACGAAGATTTAAAAAATACCAAAACTTTTTAATACTACTAGGGTATGAGATACCCTGGTTCATGCTCGCCGGGTTAAACATGTAATACTCAAATAAAAATCATATCCGAAGACATAATTATTATTAAATCTAAAGAGATGAAGGTGTAGGAATATAATTATAATTATCCAGTTTCAATGTGGAAATGTTAATTAGTTTCGTTAGGGTAAGGACGACTCTGAGAAGGCGATATTATTCTCACACGCGCAAAATAATATATCCCAAATTAAGCATAATTGAGAGATTAAGATAATTATTTCTTAACTGCTCCAAGGTTTGTGAACCAGACAATGTTATTTTTATATTATTACTAAATGGACAGACTAACATTGTTTTTCCGTTATCACCTTGGAGTATAAAAAAATACTCCCTTATACTACTCATTTTTTATACTATCTACCAAATAATATTCACAAAAAAATTCATAAAAATCGGTCAAGCGAGATTTAGATAGATTACATATTTCGATGTCATATAGTTATTCACAATACTATCAGTTTCAGTCGTCGTTAAATCTGTTGCTTTTTTCGCCGATCATTCATTTCTCGATTACTCAATGCTCTGTTTGTGTAGCGCAACGAAGTAGCCGCTACGCCGTAGCCGCTATGCCGTAGCCGCTACAGCACGAATCCAAATTTAATCAGCACATTTGCATACAACTTGGTTATGCGCTTTTGCGCTTTATTTGCCATAACACGAGTAATCTCGTAATAGCGGGCATTAAACACACTGACTTCGCAGTAAAAGCTTTCCCTAATATAAACCGCAAGTGTGTCAGGTGAATATAATGTGGCTGCCGCAAAACAAACCACCCGTGGGCTAGTAAATGGCACGTATTTATCTTATGAAAACACAGTGAACAAAAACGCTGTACCCGGTTATTGTCTCGTAACACACCAAGGGTTTTGGTGGGCTGTTGACAATGTCCATTAGGTTACCTCGCGGGACAATCTAATCTACTAATGTCGGTGCATATCTTATTCTGTCCCGTGTGTTGTTGTTGGATAAGAGGGAGGTATTGATGTTGTCGACGTCATTATTCAATTGGCATTGTGTTACAAAAGGACCTTTTTTACTGTTTCTTTTTTTCTGTTTAAACCCTCTTTGAATAACGCACTGTCTGCAGGGATTGTAGAGGACGCGGGTTCGAATCCATCATCAGGACAGTAATTTTCCATGGGATCCACCGCTACGTGTGGTAAGTCGAAAGAATATTATTCTGTTGGCTAGAAAAATATTCTTTAGACAATTACCAAAACATCAGTGCTCGTTCAGCCGTGAGTAAATCGGCTTTTCATCCGCAGAGGGGACAGAGGTAAATTAACATTTGAAACAAAAATTACTACCTGTAAAGTCCAAAGTAAAGAATTTTTTATAGTAATACCATTGAATTACAAAATAACATACTTAATGACCTCTATTTGAATTAGCGCGCATAATTTCCAAGCTTGAATATTTAGGTGCGACTGACACTGACTTGTAATTTCAAAAATTTATTAACAGCAATAAACACCTCAATTACAACAAAGCTTCTAATAAAGGACACCTGCTGATTATAAAGAGCATCATTATAAAAGCTATTAGAGGTGCCGCACCCCTGTCTGTTGCTATGATACGAGTAATAATTAAGATAACTCTTAATAAACAAATGAAACGTAGCCCTATGGACTAAAATAAAGTAATGAAAAGCGTCACAAGTAATAATGTATTGCAGTGCGTTAAGTCCTGCAGCACATTATTGTCGGGGCACACACCTTCCATGGATGGAAGAATATAGGTTGAATGAATAAGCAAATTTTGATTTTGTTGATGACACCCGTTTACTTTGAAATGAACCACTTTAAAAACACCATTTTTTTACTGACATTTTACTTGGGAACATAAACCTTTGCTATCACCAAAATTATATACCGCCAAACTTTGCACGAAGTTTAGTTGAAACTACAACAGCGCATATAAATAGGCGAGCATAGAAATTTTCAACATAAAAAATTTATGTTGTTTTTTACACTTTGTCACTAAAACTTGTTATCGACGTATAAATTTAACGGCACGCTCAGCCGTGACTCTTGAAACTCGGTTGCTAGACCAAGCTAAAACTAGTCGGAATATTATGTAAGTTGCAAAGTGTAGGATACTCTGGATTTTACTATTATTTGAAGATCGAATGTGCCATGTGGTGACGACAGAGCAGAATTCTATTGACACCCTCTATAGAATTCTGCTCTGAAATTTTTTGACATTAAGTACTCATTATCGTTAATTTTCGTCTCTGAGTGCGGCAGTTAGATGTCCAAACTTTTCACACTACAACAAACATCATAACATCATTAACCTTAATTATCATTAACCTAATTATCGCTTACACCGTTGGAATTATTAGAAAGAATTGAACTATAGCGCAAGTTTCAGGCACTATGCCCTCTTTGGGATCCCTTCCCTTTCTTTGTTACACCGAAGGGCGAACCCTAACATTTACTTCAAACTACTAATGAATGACAATCGTTGTATTCAAAGTCAAACTTACTTAATTACGTACTTACTTGCTTTTTCTACTTACTTTAATTCTTGTTTTTTTGGTACGATACCGCATGATAGTGATATCACTTCACCTGAATGCGCAGCTTTCGCACCAAACATTCACGATAATTTTTTAACAGCATCAGATAAAACATAGTGTAAAACGACCCTGCACTAGGAAAACTGGAAATATTAGGTTTCAACTAGAAACTCCGCGGGGCAAATAAATCGTCGCGAAAAGTCTTAAAATATATTAAAATTTGATTAATGTGTAATACCAAACCTCTTCGCGCACAGAGGTCCTTCAAAGTCGGGACTTGTCGACATGTTAGCCGAAGTAATATAAAAGTTTCTTCCGTACTTATCGTAATATTATAGATTTTGACAAAAGAATACGTACAACTTTAAGACCCGGCCAAAGGATAATGTAATACCATGAAGACATTGAAGGAAACTTTTAGTCCCTTTCCGAAACTTAAGTATGGTTACATTAAAATGTATTAGTATTTCAGTGGCAGATGTTTCGATTTAATGGCGAAGGAAGTGGATGAGCGATGTGGCGTGTTTGCCGCAGCAGGATAACATTGGTCCATCCTAACCTCACTTTAGCTTCCATGGGGAAGGATAAATGAGGATGATGGAGTGGTTATGATGATAGACATACTGCACCAGCCTAAATAATTAAAGCACCGATCTATTGTTATAATACTAAGCAATATTTAGTAACAATTTATAACCACGTATGGTGACGGCAGAGTAGAATACAATTGTCACCACCCCAAATCTCTCTCGTGGGTGTCGTACAAGGCGACTAAGGATAAATCAGTGATGAGGAATGGGCAGCAGCGTTCCTCTTATACCACTACTTATCCACCTAGCAATAAACTGCGACTTTTGAGCCCGATAAATGGCAATAGGCTTGCCACCTACTACATGGGACCTGACATAATTGGCGAAACGCGGGTGCTAGTTCACCTCTGCCTACCCCTTCGGGGATATAGGATTGATTTATGTATGTATGTATTTCTAACCAACAGTTCAGTAGCGATAAAACTGGCGGTCATATTTTAATCGCTTGTTTTACGTGTTGGTGAACTCCAGCCTAAGTAGCGCAGACTGAATTTTCAACCAAACTTGACGTTTCAAAATTTTAAACAGTTTATTAAAGAGTTTAAAAAAAAATTATGACTCCATAAAAACCTTTTTGAAGCTTTTACTAACTTTTGTCTAATTAACTACTTTTCGTAATCGTAATTTGTACATCACTCGGCTCACTGTACCGAAGTGAGTAACGATCGGCACATTTCCTGTATACAGTGAATGTTATTTCAGTAATGGGGTCATAATAGTGGCAAAGAAATACCTCTTTTCTGTAGTAAAAGCTTTCCCTAATACATATGCCGCTCCCGACTCAGGTATAAATATTTGGAGCGAACCGTCAGTGCTTGGATGTAATATTTCATATGAATTACTCGCTCGCGAACTATTCGGCAACGAATGGAAATGAACTCTGTGCGAAAAGTTTGAACATTTCAATTATGGCGATGTTAGTGCTGACTCGAACCGCATTAACATAGAGAAATGTGTGTAATGTTCCCTACTTCCTAATATAATATTATCTTGAATCAACGATTGTTAGCGGCAGGTTTGGTTGAGTGGTTAGACCTGCTGCGTACGGGCGAAGCTAAGGTTTCGGGTATGGATTTATTTACATTTCGTTTGTAGCGCAGTGGCATTGCGCGCTCAGCCTACGATTGCGTAAACTAAGCAATGTTCGCTAAGGCTGGTCATTGGATGGGTGACCAAAAATGTATTATCTCGAGTTCCTCCGTGATTCGAAAGGCACGTTAAGCCGTTTGTCCCGGCTGCATCTGCAGTCGTTAATACCCACCAACCCGCACTGGGCTAGCGTGGTGGGTTATGTATGGCCCATTCTCCCTATATTCTTCAATCCATACATGTACCTGTGTCCCAA
Organism: Cataclysta lemnata; assembly: GCA_963931975.1. Classification (NCBI taxonomy): domain Eukaryota; kingdom Metazoa; phylum Arthropoda; class Insecta; order Lepidoptera; family Crambidae; genus Cataclysta; species Cataclysta lemnata. The sequence goes on along the minus strand of OZ008348.1, from coordinate 7,375,415 downwards.
AAGTGGCCCCATTAAAGGGCTGGTAATGATGTTAATGGAGATTAACAATGGTGTATGCGCCATTCGGGAAGTAAATAAGTAGTAGGTACATCTGATTCCGTGCACTTAATTCCAATGACGCCAGCCAAGACCAAGCTAGATCGAAAATAATTTAGTGTTGCTATCTAATAAAAACCCAGCCTGGAATGCGGCATATAAATTATGTGGCAGCCGGTTATTTTGCTTCACCCGATTCGGTTCATGAAGCGTGTAAATTTATTGCTGGCCTGTCCTTATACAGATATTACGTTACCAAAAAAATATGTCGTCCGTGTCCATGCGGATATACAATGGAAATGGTATAAAGAAATTAAAGTTTTGTATAGATTATTAGGGAGCTCGCTAACGCAGTGGCATAGCGCGCTTGGTCTGCGATTGTGTAAACTAAGAAATTTCGCTTAGGCCGGTAATTGGATGGGTGACCAAAAATTTATTTTCTTGAGTTCCTCCGTGCTTTGGAAGGCACGTTAAACCGTTGGTCCCGGCTGCATCTGCAGTCGTCAATACCCACCAATCCGCACTAGGCCAGCGTGGTGGGTTATGGCCCAATCTTCCTATGTTCTTCCATCTATAGGGAAGGCCCGTGCCCCAGCAGTGGGGACATTAAAGTGCAGGTGATGATTATGACTATGATAGATTATGGCCGTTGTAAGAGAAGCTCGACAGCGCGGTCGGCTTGTGATTGCGTAAACTAAGCATTGTTCGCTAAGGCTGGTCTTTGAGTGGGTGCTATCCACCACCCTATGTCCACTTATCACAAATTATTATTCGCGTATTTTAGCTGAGTAAAATTATAAGTAAGGAGACTTAAGTAAAGGAAGGAAGGCTAAGTAAGGAGAATGATTCTGAGCTAGTGCTCAAATTAATGTATGGAATGTAGGTAGTGGATGATGGGTATGACAAAAGAAGGATGAAAAAGATATATTTTTTTTTGTTGATTTCGAAAATTTTCGAATAATTATTTCCTTGTAAATGCGGGAATCGAGTCCGCGTCCTCCGCAATTCAGGCGGCTGTTTTTACCATTCGGCTTTTTTTCCCACACTAAGCCAAGGGATATTCTATGAAGATTTCTACCATCCTAATAAGGTATTTGAGAATGGGCAGCAGCGTTCCTCTTATACCACCTAGCAATAGCAATGTACTGCGACTTTTGTGCCCGATAAATGGCAATAGGCTCGCCACCTATTACATGGGACCTAACAGAATTGGCGAAATGTGGGTGCTTGTTCACCACTGCCTACCCCTTCGGGGATATAGGCGTGATTTATGTATGTATGTATGTAATGAGGTATTTTTACTAAATAAATGAGGAATCTTTACTGAATAAATTGCAAATCAATAGTATCAGCAGTTTCAGCAGACATGTTTTGGTTTGAAAGTGACAACTGCACAAATAAGTAGAATTCAGTGCTATGCACCCAAGAGAAACGTCAAATGAATATTTCCGAACTAGTTTCCTTTGACTGAACGGATCCAGTGTTAAAGAAGCGATGAGCAGGAGCGAATTTATAAAGTTTAATTAAATCCCGAAGCTTACTTAAATGAAATTCATTAGAGCGACCGCACCACGACTGATACCATCCACTTTAGTTACTCTTTTGACAAATACTCGCGTTTCTAGTTCCTTACAAATGTTGTTTTAAGCCTTTATAAGACGTTTCGTTCTTTAAGAGACGAGCTTGCTTGTTATTTTGATTTGTGACTGTCGGAAGTTCTCACTAGTGAAGGTTCAGAGAGTTTGTGTTCATCAATATATTTACAATAGAAAAGTAGACGAAATAGAAACACGAATTGCAGAAAAAGTTGTAAAGCGAGAGTGAACCACTAGGGTAGTTACTTATTTATCATTAAATCAGAACCAAGTATTAAAATCTGATGCGTATATTTTTATAGTAGATTTTCCATCAAGTGCACAAAACGGATCATTTTTGTCCGAGACTTTTAGCGGCCCGAGCCGAAGGCGAGGGCTGATAGTAATGTCGAGGATAAAAATGGTTTTGTGGACGAGTTAGAAACTCTGCTTTTCACTTCGATTGCGAGGAAATAAACAGTAATTTAACTTAACATTTCTGAAAATTCAAACTAAAATTAGTACAGTTTTGAATACTAAAGGAAATTGTTTTTCCCATTGATATTAGGCTTGGGCTGCAGACTCATACAGCCAAGTATTAAATTAATTTTGAAATAATAATTTTCTTAAATTAATTTAATACTTACCTTACCTACTTGAATTAAAATTTAAATATATTTTATGTCTTAGAAATCACATTAGGCAAATAAATTTAAGTAAATATCAAAAAATAACAAATTCTATGTCTGAATTTCTTATTGAGTTTGGTTGCATAGCTCATTTTCTTTGCCTTAATATAGATACTTTTATGATTAGATACGTTTATGCTCTAGAGCACAAAATTCGATTTTGTGCAGCCTATATCCTGCACAAACAAGCACTTTCAGAGCAAGAGAAGTGAAATAGTAGATTTTCCATCAAGTGCACAAAACGAATCATTTTTGTCCGAGACCTTTAGCAGCCCGAGCCGTAGGCGAGGGCTGATAGTAATGTCGAGGATAAAAATGGTTTTGTGGACGAGGTAGAAACTCTGCTTTTCACTTCGATTGCGAGGAAATAAATCAGAATTTCTCATAACATTTCTTAAAATTCAAACTAAAATTAGTACAGTTTTGAATACTGACGGAAATTGTTTTTCCCATTGATATTAGGCTTGGGCTGCAGACATATACAGCCAAGTATTAAATTAATTTTGAAATAATAATTTTCTTAAATTAATTTAATAACCTACCGTACCTGCTTGAATTAAAATTGTAATATCTTTTATGTCTTAAAAAACACATTTGGAAAATAAATTTAAGTAAATATTAAAAAATAACAAATTCTATCTCTGAATTTCTTATTGTGTTTGGCTGCATGGCTCATTTTCTTTGCCTTATTATCGACACATTTATGAGTAGATACGTTAATGCTCTAGAGCACAAAATTCGATTTTGTGCAGCCTATATCCTGCACAAATAAGCACTTTCAGAGCATGAGAAGTGAAAAATATATTATTATGCAGAATATTTTAACACATCCATGATATTTAACCCCGAAGAAGTAAGCATTAACGGCCACATTTCCTAATGAATACTATATCCATCTATTGTCACCTTGTAGGACACCCGCAGCTTGGGGATGGTGACTATTGTATTCTGTTCTCCGTCACAACACGGCCCAAATAAAGTCGAATATTTAAAACAAACCAAACACACGAAAGGTCGCAGTTAATAACTGTCATTAATATATAGCGTTGTATGAAACGTAATTTTCTTTCTTTTCTTTTCTTTAATATGGTATAGAGGCCGCTATGGATGAGTGATTTTGACATGAATTACACATATGAAAAAGGATTAATAGACCGCGACATCCGTCTTGGAACGACTTCCTCTTATGATCATGTGTTGCCAACTTTTAATTTATCGGCGGGAGAGCCCGATTTATCGCTTTGTCTTCCCGGGCAAGTTTCTGGGTTCCCGCCAGGGCAATATCAGGGAATCTTTACGACAAACTCTCATTTCACGCACCACTGCTGGTTACATCACGTCCAGGAATGGAGGAGACATCGGCGGAAACGCAATGTAAGTCGAACGAGTAGCGTGGTCGCTGCATAGGTATAGATAGATACATATTTTCAGCTCCACATGCCGCAAACTTAGCCGACAACTCCAATATTAATCCTGGAAGACGGTTCAAAACAACAGGTTACAATGTTAGTTGAACGAAAATATTATGTAAGTGGAGGATGTTTGTGTTAGGATAGTATACTGAGATTTTCAGGGAGAATATTCATACGTACAGAGAATTATATTCATATTGCTTCAAATCAATGAAGACACAGAAGATATAAATAAAATATAACTACCATTTGATTTAAACATTATATAAATCTTATAATTTTTTTTTATAAAATATAATAGATAAAACATCAAAACTTTATTTAATAATGTTCTAAATTAGTAGTCAATTATGTTTAATTCTTTCATCAGTAATAAGTTTTTTTTAACAAACATAAACCAATTTAAAATATTAAAAATTTTACGAACTGTTCAAGTGTTTACGTTTACCGTCAGTTTTAACTTTCTTATTTGGTGACAGAAATCATTCCAGAAAATTTACTGTAAATAACTGACACCCCCAGTTTCAAGTCGAGGACTTCTGAAGTGTTTAAGCTGCTTACTGTTTGTTGTTTGGAAAATAATACGCACTCTCTAAGTACATAATATCGGCTCATAGTCAAGCCGTTCTTGACTTCCTTACTAAGTAGGTACACGTGTATTCGGCGCTTTAGTTGAAATGTACAAGATATTTAAGACTGCTAAGTATTCGTTGAAGACGGACTAAGAAGATTTAAAGGTCGTAAATTTTATGCCCTATCTTTACTTGGACACACGTGTTTTCGGTATCTCGCGTCTTGACGATTCATAAGTCTATTGTAATCATATGAGATACGAATAAACAAATTTTGACTTTGACTTTATAAAGGAGGGCTGATAAAACAACCTGTTTACTTGTTTCTTAAGATATACATAATTTTTTTTACACCCACAGCTATCATCTGACCCAAAGTAAGTAGCCTAAGCACTTGTGTTATGGATACTAGATGACGGACATATTTTTTAAATATCATAATAATTATGTACTTACATAAATGTTGAAAAAATACTCCATACACACAACCATGACTTGGGAATAAATATTTGTGTTTATCACAAAATTTGCCCCTACCGGGATGCGAACCCGGGACCTCTTGGCCGATACCAAGCGATCTAAGCCGGCAAGCAATTTATCACGCCTTTAGCCAAAAGCAAAATACAATAAATAAAGGAAAAACTAATGGTTTTATGCTGGAATATACTTTATTGTGTAGACAGCTTCGGCATCAGATAATTTCTGAATGTGGTAGCAATACTGACTTGACCACCCACCGTCTACACAAGATGGAGTGTTTGATTTTCTCTCCGACAGACTCGTAATTTCAGGTAAGTATTTATCTTATATTATGTTAGCGTTAATATTTCGTTACTTATTTAACGAAATACACAAAAAAAGTGCCAACAGAATATACTAAGCTTTTGTATGGCATAAATATTTTTTGTATGGTCGCAGCATCATCATCATCATCATCACCAGCCCTTTAATGTCCCACTGCTAGGGGACGGGCCTTCCCTATGTATGGAAGAATATAGGGAGAATGGGCCATAACCCACCACCCTGGCCCAGTGCGGGTTACTGGGTATTAACGACTACAGATGCAGCCGGGGCCACTGGCTTAACATGCCTTCTGAAGCACGGAGGAACTCGAGATAATAAATTTTTGGTCACCCATCCTATGAAGCCATAGCCTTAGCGAATATTGCTTAGTTTACTCAATCGCAGGCCAAGCGCACTATGCCACTGCGCTAGCGAGCTCCTCTTGGTCGCAGCGTTATCCTACAAATATTTATATTTGTCTTGCTTGAACTTAAGTTTGTGTCTTGAACATTAGAATATCGATTCACCGAATCAAAAATTGTTCTTGTCTATTAAAATCAATTCAAGTCAACTTTTTGGCTAGCTAGTAGAAAAAATTGCCGTGTGGTGACGGCAGAGTAGAATACAATTGTCACCACCCCAAAACTCTCCCGTGGGTGTCGTACGAGGCGACTAAGGATAAATCATTGATGAGGAATGGGCAGCAGCGTTCCTCTTATACCACCCAGCAATGTACTGCGACTTTTGTGCCCGATGGCACAAACGACAAATGGCAATGGTGGGTGCTAGTTCACCTCTACCTACCCCTTCGGGGATATAGGCGTGATTTATGTATGTATGTAGTAGAAAAAATTAAATAAAAATATCGTCCACTTTAATGACCGGTGCCTAATTCAATTCTAGAAATTAATGAGAAAGTGAGACACTGCTTAAGTCATAATTATAGCCTTGTCTTACTCATATACAACCGAATAGGGCAGCGAAAATAGGCTAGAGGTACAGCTAAAATAATTTTCTTATTCCAATTAGGGAAGTCATTTTAAGATTCCCCCCGAGGTCGATACACTGAAACGCGTGTAACATAATATCGTACCTATGTTACATAAAAATACATTTTTATTTATTTTACTAACAGGCATTGTCTTAAACGTGAGTTTAGATAACGAAACCAATTTCACGGTATAACTTTCATGCGTTTTTTTTATTTTGATTTAATTGAGGAAAGCCTTTTGCTGATGTCGATTCTGTATTTGGTACAGATATTTCAGAAAACTATGGAGTACCTACGATATTGGTACGACCAAAGACGAAATTCATTAATCAAAATTATTCATTCATCTATCTATACTAATATTATAAATCCGATGAGTTCGTTTGGTTGGTTGGTTGAACACGCTAATCTCAGGAACAGCAACTACTGACTCAAATAGAAAAATTATTTTGGTGTTGGATAGTCCATTTATCGGGGAAGGCTATAATAGGCTTTATAACAACCGACATTAACACATTTCTACCACTAGTATTATTATAAGATAGAACCTATACCTAGAAATATGTACGTTAAAGATTCCAAGACAAGGTATGCATATTTCTGACACTCGACGAGAAAATCTATGCCATATTAAATAATGCCAGCTAATCGCATTCAATATAATTATTGTCTGTGAATGGAAGAGGAAACATACTGCATTAAGGGAACAAGGCAAAAAGAATAAGAAGATATAAAGAAACAAATAATTATAATATAGAGTCTAAACAATTCAGCCATCATCATCATCATCACCAGCCCTTAAATGACCCCACTGCTGGGGCACGGGCCTTCCCTATGAACGGAAGAATATTCAGCCATAATACCTATTCTCATAAACACTAGACTACAGACGCTCTAAATATCATGTATATTAGCCATGTAGGATGTTAATACGAATGCGTACAGTGCGCTATCGCTGTTCCGAGTCATTTAGCGGCACGAACCACCGCTTCACGATGTTACTGCGCCGTTATTACCGTGGATATGTCACAGTCAAACATAAAAAATGGTAATAATTACTTGTAACTTAACTTTACATTTAGCTGCGCAAAATTGTTATGTGAAAAAAAAGTTTTATTTTATAATTAAAGTTTTGACCATACAATGTTCCATAATTATCTAGATAATGCTCTATCTTATCTATAGACATCTCTATAGTCAGATGCTGGAGTTACCCGATGGAAATTCGTCATAGAACAAATGCAAACTTAGTGAGCAACTTGAATATGGACTTATGCCCATATGCTGTAATAGAGATGCATTGAATGATATGACACAAGAAGTTCTCGTGGTAGTCACCACGAGAACTTCCATTTAAACACAGAACACAATCCATTTAGGAATTATGACTAGAGATGACGTGACGACAGACTGACATTAATAAAAACTATAGAATGGAAAATGGACATCGTTAACGACATTGACCGTCAGTATTTGTAATAAATATAATTTCTGACTTTTAAATCAGTCCTTTCAAAAACAGATTATACCGAGGGAATAGCTTGATGATAGCTGGCCATTTATGAAAGAGGAAACAGACTGTGCCGACCCCAGAAAAACTATGAATATTAATTAATAACTAAAGAAAATATTGCAGACAAAACTGCTTTTGGCTATTTTTGAATTTGTGACTGTAACAAAAACAGACTAGAACACGGTTACGTTTGCATATCATAAGAGTTATCCAAAATTACCACAAGATTGCTGAAATAAATTAACCTGTTCGTGTAAAATATAATTAATATTCCTAAGGTTATATAGAACAAATTGATCACATCAGAGTTTCATTTAATTGCCAGCGATCTGACATTTCGAACGAACCAGTCGTGAAAATCCATTGATTCATTGATTGAAACGAACTGTAAAAAAATACCTACTGACGAAACATTATAACAAAGATATAATGAAGTATAATACCGTTGGATATTTATTGTAAGTTACTTAACATATACCCTAACAACTATCGCTCTTTTCCGAACCATTTACCAATCTGAATTACTAAGAAAGTATAAGTTACAATGATGTACGGCACCTGTTAGCTGAAAAGGAGCAGCGATAAGAAAACCCCAGCGAGGAATTTCATTTGAATTTATTTATTGCTACGTTTTCTATTGAATGACTCATTATAGTTGGAGACGTTGGAGTTATATATTGTACTAGTGGTCGCCCGCGGCTTCGCTCGCGTTAATGACTCGCCTTCAATAAATGGACTATCCAACACAAAAATAATTTTTTCATCCCACCATCTCGGAAAAGGCGTTTTTGCTCTTCGATATCTGAGTGCAAAAGCCGTTTTTATCCTCTAGAGGTTAAAGTAAATTTGAATTTAGAACATCGTGTGCAATGAGTTTGTGAATGGGTGTTTTGTGGGTGTTTCTGGGTGAATGGGTGTTTTGTGGGTGTTTCTGGGTGAATGGGTGTTTTGTGGGTGTTTCTGGGTGAATGGGTGTTTTTTGGGTGTTTCTGGGTAAATGGGTGTTTTATGGGTGTTTCTGGGTGAATGGGTGTTTTGTGGGTTTTTCTGGGTGAATGGGTGTGTTGTGGGTGTTTCTGGGTGAATGGGTGTTTTTTGGGTGTGTCTGAGTGGATGGGTGTGTATTGCGGGTGTGAATGTTGTGGGTGTTTCTGGGTGGGTGTTGAGAGTGTGTTTGGGTTAATGGGAGGGTGTTGTGGAAGTTTCTGGGTGAAAACAGAAACTGTTGTGATTGTATTTTTTTTTTTTGTATTTTGCAATTTCCTCGTTGGGGGGGATGAAAAGTTACGTGTTGCACTCGAGCGCAAAGATTTTTCACCTTGTGCTCTTTTGATTCCCTCGCTATCGCTCAGGATTCTAATTTTTGAATCACTCGCTACGCTCGTGATTCAATTTTAGAATCCTTCGCTAGCTCGGTCATCAAAATTGAGCACGCGGTTAAAAAACAACTTTGCACTCACGTACAACAAATAACTATTAAATTTGAACCTATTGTTTCTGAGATTAGCGAGACGTTTAACAAACAAACTTGTCAGCGTTATAATATTAAGTATAGATGAGAAGCTCGATAGCGCAGTGGTTCAGCATGCTAGGCCTACAATTACGTAAAGTAAATAATGTACGCTAAGGCTGATCAATGGATGGTTGACCAAAAATTTATCATCACAAGTTTCTCCGTGTAACCGTGATGGCCGAGTGGTGACGGCAGAGTAGAATACAATTGTCACCACCCCAAACCTCTCCCGTGGGTGTCGTACAAGGCGACTAAGGATAAATCAATTATGAGGAATGGGCAGCAGCGTTCCTCTTATACCACCTAGCAATAGCAATATACTGCGACTTTTGATTTACTGCGGCTCGCCACCTATTACATGGGACCTAACATAATTGGCGAAACGTGGGTGCTAGTTCACCTCTGCCTACCCCTTCGGGGATATAGTTCCTCCGTGCTTCGGAACCTAGGCCGTTGGTCCCGGCTTCATCTGCAGTCGTTAATACCTACCAATCTGCACTGGGCCAGCGTGGTGGGTTAACGCCCGTTATCCCAATATTCTTCCATCCATAGGGAATGCCTGTGCCCCGGCAGTGGGGACGGGCTGGTGATGATATATTGTACTATTAAACAAGGTTTTATAGATTTACAGCCTTCGGTAAAGCACTCAATTACTCTAAAAATATTATGTTCAATATCGAAAATTGCAGCAAGTACAATGACGCTACGATGTAATAATTTGGTAAAATTTAAATAATTTTACTGAGTTCTTTTTTTTGTTTGATATTCTTTTCTAACCGTTATATAATGTACAAATAAAAAGCTAAAGTATACAAATATTATGACTCTTTTGTCGCTCTCCGAATTTTATTGTTGAGGCGGCTTTAGAAGCGGATTGACACTTCAATGCCTTGTTACAATAATAATATCCAACGCGCACAAGCGATAACTTTTGATTGGCACAGTACTTGAGTATCAATCTGTGTTTAACGAATAAAAGAGTAAATCGTATTGCTTAATTACCTTCTTCTTCTTGTTATTCTTCTCCCTGTCCTGTTCCCAGTCTATCTGGGGTCAGCGCAGTATGTTTCCTCTTCCATTCATATCGGTCAGACGTCATCAAACCATCCACTCCATTTTGATTTACATCATCCTTCACACCGTAAAGGTGCTAGTGATGAATAATAATAATAAGAATAATAATAATCTTTATTGACAGAAATGGTACAAACATAACATGAAGTCTCTGATCTCTGAACTAGGTATAAAAATACCTGTATCTCAGAAGATCAGCGCCCTCTTCCACAGTAAATATTACAAAATTGTGGCAAAAAGTTATTAATAAAAAGAGAATTATAATAATATAAAGTATATAACGAGTGTGTCTGTGTGTGTGTGTGTGTGTGTGTGTGTGTGTGTGTGAGTGTGTGTGTGTGTGTGTGTGTGTGTGTGTGTGATGAATGAATGTTTAGAAAAGAGATAGAACGGACCATGTCAAGAGATCGATGAATGGAGAGAGTGATTATAATGACAACATTCCAATCCATACTGCTCAAAGTTATGGCTTAGGTTTTACAGCCGGCCGCCTGACTGCGACCAACCCTTGCTTGTATTGCTTAAATACCTACCAAAATTATATCGCTCCTTTTGTCTAAATCAACCAAACGTTATTTCATATTCTAGCGTTAAGGAAAATAATTAAATTAACTAATATTAACATTAGTACTATTTCCAGATCAATGTTATCTTAACTGTGAGGTCAGCACGAGCAATACACACGCTTAATAAATTGAATACAAACATTTGTTTCTTGTTTGAATAACAGTTTAAGCTCGCTACTTTAGTGACGTGATAAAATTAACTAAGCAACAAATAGTGGGACAATAATTTTGTAAACTAAGTGTGTTTCTCAATTGAAAATAGTCTAGATTGCAACAAAAATAAAGTTCATTACGGCTAAATTTTATTAATCTTAATAACACGGCATGTTATTTACAATTTGCAAAGTAAAAACAAAACATTGGTTCGTTATTTTGATTTTCATTTGAACATTAATTATAAATGTAAGAAAAATGATAACATAGAAAATTGAAAAAAAAAATGTTGTCTCAATAAGTTCTGTGTTACGAAACTTAGAACACAAACCTTCAATACTAATGTTCATATTACACGTCCCAAATTCTAAGGTCCAGTTTAAAACCATTCACCGGTAAGCCATAGGGAAGGATTGGGATTAGTCATTGTCAACGAGTTGTGACATGGCGGTCCGAGAGTACCTTTGAGAAATTCGTCATTGTTTATGAAATGCGACAATGTAAAAACCCTGCAAAGGCATCGGTCCAGATTACGGTCGTCAATATCGATAAATCGGTACGGGTTCAGCGTAGTGGATTATGGATAGCCCTTATTATCCTTATTATCTCATTAGCAATATATTGTGTGCTCGCCTCGGGAGTGGTAAATTAATATTAAAAGGACGATGATGGTGAAGAAATAGAATTAATTATTGTTTGAACATAATCATCTGATAACTTTGAAGTCGATCTTTAAAACTTCATCTTATAACTTTGATATCCATCTTTAAATCTTTATGTAAAAAAATAATTATAATTTATAAGCAAATTGTTTTTCTCGATATCCGCAAAATCGCGTACCGTAATTAAAAAAGTTTCTTAATAGACATTTTTAGAATGTCAAAACACATGAACGGCATATCAAAACGTAATTAACTACAAAGGATGCCGTTAAACAATTCGATTACATCCTTCAGCAGCATTCAAAGTGAGAACTCCTTTGAGTCTCTTTGTATCCGATTTCTAATTCCAATCTGTGCAACATTTCAAGCAACACCGACTAATTTATTCACGGGCTTGTAGCAAATTAGGAATTTAAACGAACACCGTCGGGGAGCAAGTGGAATGACATTGACATGGGGCCTGTTAAACTAATTGAACTATAGCCATCCAATTTATGTCACTCTGACACGGTGTTGCTCAAAAATTTCTGAAGACGACCCGTCGAAAGCGAAATTTCCGAGATCACAGATTTCATTAATGTCGATTGCGAATAGATTATTAAAGAAATTTTGGTTAATCTTCTCGCAGTTCCTTAAAAATATACCAAACACCTATTACATGGGACCTAATCACTAATCGAGAGATTGGGGGTGATGACAAAATTATTGTCATCACCCCCAATCTCTCGGTATCTCAGTGTTGAGGAATGGGCGATCTTGTTTACCAATAAAATTATATACTTAGGAAGATATTGCAATTTTCGTACACTGATCGGCGAAATGTAGGTGTCTCGTCCTACAAAACGGGGATATAGGCGTGATTTTATGTTTGTATGCAGAAATAAAAAAATATGTTGTATAGTAGTACAAAAGTTATAACAAGAAACAGACAGAATAGTCTAATATAAACAGATATTTTTTCATTTATTGAACTCGGAAAGAAAGAATACAACAATACATGTGGTAGGATTTTCCTTAAAAAACAATTATTGAATAAAAAAATTGCTAATGTCTTGAATTGCAATTCGAGATTATTAACGCGCACTCAGGGACGTCAAATAACGATAATGAGTACTTAACGTCAAAAAATGACAATTCAAAACTAGTCACTATTCTTGCCGGTGGGCCTACCGCCTAACTCGATTGCTGATGATAGCAAAGAGAATATAATACACTACGTTTAGATGATAGCTCTATAGCAATGCACTGTTTATCCGAGCGACCGCCTAAAATTGTATCAGCAATAAGCACAGAGAGAGATAACAACAACTGCTAACGTGAACGAACGATATAGTTCTTTTGGCATAAGATGAGCTTTTCATTTGTGTGAATGATCGCAAAAGTAGGGTTAGTGAAAAAAATTATAAATATTTTTTATTAGAAAGCAAGTAAGTTGAGTAGTAGTTGAGTAGTTACGAAAGTATATAGGAACGGACATACACACAAATCGAACACTTAACCATCCTCCGGCTTCACCGGAGTCTGGTAAAACACTATTTATGTCAATAACTCATTACAAAAATTCTAACTCTTCTACATCGGTCATTTAATCTCCACTATCTTCATCTTTACTCTCATTTGATGACACATCAGAGCCTGTGCGATGATGTAGCGCTCCGTAAAACCATCAATAGCGGCGTCGCGACCATCAAATGCTTTTTTTAATTTTATTGCATGGTCACAATCATTGCCCGTATATTTTCAATGAGATTAAAAATTTCACTAATACCTAATTAAAACAGCGAAATATAATTTATATACGTAGCTGCTAGCGGTACAAAGGAAAGTGTTTGACGAAGTGGTTGACGGACGCACCGAGCAGTAGGCCTAGCACGGGATGTGGACATAATCTCTCTCCACCACTTGACAGTGTTTTCTCTTGGGATTTAGTGGGAGTTAGAGCGAGATGAAAAGATTTTCTTTCCCCCGAAAGCGATGTGTCCACGTCCCGTGCTACAGGGGCTGCAGTATTGACAGCTATCAATTTAGCTAGCAGTCATCTTGAATTTTTAGGCGGTACGGATTTTCTGCCAAATTCATACAAAATCAAAAGCTATTGCTGATAGTGACAAGTTGTAAAAGCTATTGCTGATAGTGACAGCATGACGTCATAAACTATAGCTTTTGCAATCGAGTTAGGCGGTAGGCCCGCTGGTCATGATTTGAATGAAAATGTTTGACATTAAATACTCATTAACTTTAATTGACGTCTCTGAGTGCGGCAGTTGCATACTATAAATTGAATTTGGAACCTTTGTCTATTTGTAGTAAGCTAATCGATTGAGGACAGCCCGCATGAGAGATAGGGTTGGCAAGTATTATTCTTTAATGTTAATTTTTTTTTGTTTAGGATTTTATATATAATTCTCAATCACTCTTTCCGTTCTCTGCTCTAACTTTAAAAAAAATCTAAGGAGCCAGTAAAAAGCTTTGAAAATAGAAGAATTACGAACCAGTAATTAAACTTGAATACCGAGAAAGTAATATTTTTGACTAAAGTTCCTACTTAAGCGACTGAATAAGTGCCTACTACAAATGTGTACTACAGTATCTGCTACTATCAATATAGGTCAGCAAATGAGTTTCGGATTTAAAAACATTGTGATAATAGCACAAACCATAGGTTCCGGTTGATCCTTGCGTTCCAAAACACCAAGGATATTTCTAGATTTTTAACATGCATATTTTCTGCCACGGTCTTTTGTCTAATGTTCTTTGTTTTCGATAACATACTAGTAACTTAAACTATATCCGGAATCTGCGAAAATTGGTGTTATTATCCAATTAAGCATAATGAATGTGCTTCAAGAAATAAACTCTATTTTGAGGTCGGATTCAGTATTATTTAAAACTAGTTTGGAATAACTGTGAACTACTCTCAACTTTTATCATAAATCCCGGCAGCTGCTACACTGTTCTAGATTTATAGTCAAATTCGAAACTTGTTATACCTGCACTAAACGCCACTAATGGTATCTAAAAGTCCAGATCAGAATACAGCAGGAAACAAATAGAACGTGGTCTAAAGTTTAACAGCTTCACCCTTAATCGTTGGACCATTTTTATTTTTGAATATTACCCACTTCGGTCAATATAAAAGTACTAAGTACCTGGGTATCCACTTTCTCAGCCAAACCAAAAAGGATGTGAACCATGAATGAAATTTATGACGGCTATAAAAAATCCTGTTTTCAATTATATCAGGCTTAATAGCAAAATGAAAGACGTAGATAAAAATTTATGACAAAATAAATTTACCTGAAATTAAGGTTCTTTTTTGAAGAACACAAAAATATAAGCTATAGTGATGGTATGTTATAGGCATAGTTTTTTATGCCAGCTCTAGCAACTTGCTCAAGTCATATTAAACGATTAAAAGAGATCTACAAACGGAAAAATATTCATTTCAACTAAAGTTCTTTAATGCTTTAGCATTTTTCCAAGAGATGAAGCTTCCCGTATTCAGAATACGTAATGAAAATAAAGTGTTTACCGCTTAACCGTTCCCAGAGGCAGTAAATGTTTCTTTCTTTATCGCACGATCGGGATTTGCATTTGAAATGTTGGCTTCGGTAAACGGTGTAGAAACTATATTGGAAAATTTTGAAATCACTATTTGCATATTGCTGCACTCGCACACGAAGTATATTTCTTGTGTTGAAACATTTTGTTCTTACATTGAATCGATGGCATAATCAACAATCAATAAAAGAGGGCTCGTCTAATAGAGGAGACTGGAAGAAGGAGACATTTGCCGAACCCTACTTAGAGTAGGATAAGGGCAGGGAGAAAAAGATTGAATCAAGAGAATCAACAGTACCCTTTAGAGCACCCATGCTCCTAAGGCTCTTCTTAGATTATAGTTACTATTTAACATGTAGTGCACTTCGTGCATTCGATTTTAATTTTAACATTATATAAATGTTAGAAAAATTAGTAAAATTAAAATTATGATCTTTGTACTAATTTTTCTAACATTTATATAATGTTAAAATTAAAATAGAATAGTTTATAAAGCAAACCCAAGCTTAACCGAACCCACGGTATTTGTAAAAATATCTACTTTGGAATTTTTGAAATTTATTTCTACATTGCGAGGGTACCCGTTGGCTTACAACGTGAAGTGTAAAGGTTGGAAGAATTTCGGCAAGTTAATTAGTGTCTTGGGTGGCCGAGCGGTCAGGCACCTTCCCGGATAGCAGCGGACGCGGGTTCGATTCCCGCCTCAAGATCATAATTTGTTGAAATTCTTTTTCTAACCACCAAAATCTATTTAGTGCACTATTATACTCGTACAAATGCAAAAATACCTACGTAATATTAACCTACAAAGGACGCTGCAAGAACAAATGTACTTTACGAACGCGAGGCGAGAATCGAGATTCCCGCATACACCACGTGATTACGTCATCAGCGAAAACGATAGGGTTGTACAAAGAACATTAATTAAACCAATAAATAACTAAATATATAAAAAAAATTAAACACAATAGCTGAAGTATAAATTCAATTTTACTCCAGTATAGAGCTACTGCGCGAGTAAAGAAATCCTACCACATTAAGCATCAAAGTGAAGTCTTGATAATAATTGTTTTATTGTAAAAACGAAAACTAAAAACCCTTCTTTTTTTTAAGCAAAATTATTTTCAATACTTATGACAAGATAAACTTGGAACACGTACATAATAAAAGACCGTCTTTGATACCGGAGCTAGAGTGTCACGGTCAAAGGCGACTGGGGCCGCTTAAAAATATATCTCTCAGAGGCAAAGCTAACCGTATAAAAGCGCAGTTTCCGCTGCATCACGAAGAGCGACACCCGGCGAATTTTACGTTACAATTCTAGTTTAATTTACGTCTAGGCACAGCTAGATTGAAGCTAAAGTGCTTGTGCAAAAATGAGGTAAAAACCCGTGGTTTGTCATTAGATTTTATGCATTTTGTCTGATATTCTTTAATATAGCAATTAGGCTATATCTTAAGTCTTACAGACCTTGATATACTATTAATAGATTCATCTTTGCTCTTTTAAGAATATAACACAACGTGTTACCTACATTCATAACTATTTCTATGCTTTCATTTTTGGTAGGAATAGTTATAGACATTGACAATGTACTCATAGTGGGAGTTATGTTTAGTACTAATTGTTTCATATTTCAGTGGGTATTATAAGAATGTTACAAAATATATTACAAAGAAAAATAGGACTAACATATTCCTAAAAAGTATCGCTGGCTCCTTTCTGCGTAAGTGCAATCACTGAATACCGAGAACAAGCCGACTAAGGGCCGATTTCACCGCCTCTCATAGGAACTGAGTTTAATAAAACTTGGTTTTGATTAATGGTATAAACTTGGTAGCGGAACTCAGTTTAGAGCATAAACCGAGTTCAACTTCAACTGATCGCGTTTAATTCTTCGGTGAAATCGGCCCTAAGCCCCCTAGTCGGTACCTACGTTTTTTCTCTCTCGAATGTCAACCCTACTTCAAGGTCGCCGGTTCGCTCATTTATCTCTTGAAAGCCTTCAACCGTGGTGACACTTCCTTGCCTTATCCACTCAAGATCAAGTGCTTTTTTTTTAAATTGTGCTCGAGTTTATTTTAAGTTCGCATCGTTAGGTGACTGGCGGTTTGCGTAGGTAACGAAGGGCTAATGTCTTGTTCGTGAATTGGCGAATTCGCCGGATCCACACGAGCGCATGAAAAGTGATATTTAATAATATTTTATTAACCGACGAAAATTTTCACTGAAGCCTTTGTTCTTTGATGGATCTAAAAAAATCAATTCAAAGATT
Organism: Cataclysta lemnata; assembly: GCA_963931975.1. Classification (NCBI taxonomy): domain Eukaryota; kingdom Metazoa; phylum Arthropoda; class Insecta; order Lepidoptera; family Crambidae; genus Cataclysta; species Cataclysta lemnata. Next base: position 7,358,040 of record OZ008348.1, on the reverse strand, counting down.
TTATTGGCATTGTGTGTGATGTGATCATTGTTCTTTTTTAGATATATGACTTTGTGCTAATAACGTCTAGTCTGAAATCAAGATGATTACTTTTTTATTTGATTACTATATATCTTAGCTTAAGCTTAGCTTACCTCTTTACTGAAAGTGCAAGTAAAAATCAATTGAATAGTAGATTATGCTTGTTATTTATGCTTGTAAGTTCATAATCCCATTCAATTATAGATTTTGTTGCATTGCCTTTGATTGGTTGGCATAGTTTACTCACTTAGAAAGTATGAATTAACGCAAACAAAGCGACAAAAAGGATAAGTCGGAAGTGAATGGAGACAACAGAAGGGCAAGCCCTCTGCGGATCTTTAATAAACAACTTGAATGTATATTATAAAAGGGATAGGTCAAGAGAGCCCGAAACCGACGGGCATTAATAAGATGCCTACCCCTGTGGGAGTGACGAATGATGGAATGACGAATTACTGTTCTAGGTCATATTATTTTTCATCCACCTATTATGAATAATTTTATCCCTGTCTTCTTCGTAAAAGTCCACGTATATGTTCTCAGTGTTTATTTAAACAAGACAATCATCATATCACACAGTTCAGGCTTTCGCGAACATTCTTTTGATGCCCAAACATTGTCAGCGTATGTTACCTATATAAAATAGCGCAGAAGCGAGCACGCGTAAATTTTTCGCGTTACGCTCTGCAAATGTGAATCTAGCTGGATTGCCAAATAATAAACATATCTGCGCGACAAAGCCACAATTCACTTTCCAATTCAATGCTAGAATCATGCCAAATATGTTGCGGATTCTGTCATGCACAGTGACAATATTTAACGAAATGAATTCATTGTAAACGCACAGAACGCGCCCGTTTCTCACTAACGAACTGGTTTTTATTTGCAAATACTGTTACAGCCAGGTTTTAGGTTTTGATTTTTGACACAACATGCCCATTTCAGTCAGGCAGTCAGTTCCCTCCGTCTCCCATGGGTGCAGATAATGAGGCTTACAGGAATATATAAAAAAGTTCAAAGGCTTACATCCCCTAACGCTTATTTGGCTTTTTATTGTACCTATTTTTCTATGCCGCGTACTAAATATACCGTGCGTGGGTGGTGACTGCAGAAAAGAATACAATTGTCACCACTCCTGCCTCTTTCCTGAGTGTCGTACAAGGCGACCAAGAGTTATAATATAACAAGGAATGTGCAGCCGTTCCTGGTGAACCATCTAGTAAATAACTGCTATTAGAATTCCCAGTACATGATAATAAGCTTTTAGGTCCCCTGTATGGGTCAGGGGACCTAAAATAAGTTGGGTTCTACGGGTTTTAATCTACCTCTACCCCTTGGGGGAGATAATTCACGTCACACAATTTCTAGGTCATAATTATGTATGGATTTTGTATGGGTAAACCGGTATAATTTAATGCTGCATCTTTCTATTTTAATTAAGCCATCAAACACTCTTGATTAAACTAATGCGACCTCTCATGGCTTTTTTGTCTTCAAACTTATTTTCTTTAATTTTTTCCTCGTAGATCAGGATGTTTTGTGGTTTGTAATTTCCACCGTCGGTCTGTTCGTAGTTCTTGATACGTGACCAGCCGATTCCATTTAAGTTTCAGCGCATGTTTCAGGTTGTCTGTCAATTTCATCTTTCTGCAGATAGTTTCGTTTTTATGTTCTTTTCATGGATAGTGAAGTTTTGGTAGATGTAAAAATATACGACATGGAAATGCTGAAAAAAGTACGTGATGTACTTTAAAAGACATTTTAAAGTATATACAGTATATTTCTGATTAATATTCATCGCAATCTGTAATTTTTTTGTCACCACATTTAGCAATACCTTTTATTGACCTACTTACGGAGGCATCATTTCTGATATTTATTAAATTCCGTTTATAGTTAGACACAAATGCATCATTATTACTTTCCGCCCTGCTCCATGTTTGTCTGGGTCGACGCAGTATATTGCCTCTTTCGAAAATACCAATCAGACGTCATGAAGCCATCCTCCCTTTTGATTCATACCATCCATCACTACAGAAAAGTGCTAGTGATGAATGAATGTAAAAAGAGGTGGAAGTCACAATATCGAGAGACCGGTGAACGGAGAGTGATTGGGATGACAATATTCCAATCCATACTGCGCATGTTTTTGACGTTGGTTTTACACCCGACCCGGCTTCTAGCCTGACACCAACCTATTGCCTGACAGCAGACACTATTTGAGTATGCTGTTGTTGGCGGTCTACCCTCCACCATTAGGGTGCCCCAATGTGATTTTTGGTCCACACAGGGCAATATCTCTTAGTCGACTGGACACTAGGGTGAGTCTTAGCTGGCACATTCTACGTTATTTTTTTATTCGAATAGAATAAAGTGGAATAATTCCAGAGGCATATTTCATAAAAATATTGTTTTACTCTTTGAATCTGCTAGTACTAAATTGACCGCTAAGTTTAATAGTACGTACAGATCAAAATTATGCCGGCGGTTACTATCAATGAGACAGTGTAATAATAGTAAGGTTTATCTGGAAACATTATGTTTCCAGATAAACCTACAACACAAGGGAATGTTATAGTGGATTTAACCCGATATTGTAATTACAAATTGCGAACTTGAAATGAACGCGAATCCTCCTAGGGAATGATACAAATGCCGTCATCGGTAATTTGTAATAAACTGTACTCCGGTAACACAAACACGGAACGAACAAATTATAATGGCGAGAACCAAATTACGTAACACTAAAATTAACAAAATAATAATTGAGAAAGTTAGCAGTTAAAGCTAATCAATGTTCACAGAGACTGGGCAGTAAATGGGCAGTCAAACTTCAAGTGTCAAATAGCACGTTAAGACAGAAAAAAGGTCAATTTTTTTTTTAAATATTGGCCTTATAAGAAGAGTTAATCTTTTGTGAGAGCTGAAGATTACCATGCATCGGGTACACAAATATATTCCTAGGTGATATAAGAGGACTGCTGCTGCTCACTAGTCTGCTTCCTTACACGGCCAACATCGCTTTGAATTATTTTTCATATGATTTTTCGTTAAATTAAATGTGAGCTATCTTAGCCGACTTGTTTTAAAAGACAGATCTACCTATATGCGAGTTTAATTTAGAAATATTGTTTCAAATTAACTTTGTCTGTTAAGTAAACGTGAGTTGTACCTGAGCCTACGTAAATTGACCTTGGTGTTAGTTATGTTAATTGAAGAGGTACTGAGGTTTGAAATCCCTTCCAGTGTCATAATATATCCTAGTTCTGGGGACAGTTCCGTAACATATTAGCGAGTTCGTAGCCGTTTTGGCCCCATTACGCTCAAAAGTGAACTATGCCCGGGGGTGTCACATATTATTAGATATGTACTGAACTTGAACTCCCTGTACACTGGCGTCCATGTTGGGTAGTTGGCAAACAATTAATGTCCTTTGTGTTAGCACTAAATGTTTTATGATACCGCTGTTAGATGTGTACCTAGCACAGCTGTAGGGTTTAGTGTCGAGTTCGATTTCGCAACACGATGAAGTTAGATAAAGAATAGTTATTAAAAACAACAATTTATTAAATATTGTCCTGATTTACAAAAGTTTTTCGATTTTTTATGACTATTTGAAATAAACAACTTTAGCGGATTTAACTCGCGTATTTAGGTGTTTGGCACCTTTGGTTATTTTGATGATATGAATTAAATCTATCAATTTGTATTATTTCAAAATGTGTAATGCTACTGCAAATATAAGAGTATATTATTTATAAGACTACTTAGAACAAAAATATTTCCAGCATTTATTTTTGTTGTGACAAAGATCGTTTTTCAAATATATTGAAACAGAATAGGTACTATCGATATTATTTGATTTTTAATTTTATCATAATATAAATGTTAGAAAAATTAGTAGAAAGATTTTTTTCGGCAAGTTAATTAGTGTCTTGGGTGGCCGAGCGGTCAGGCACCTGCCCGGATAGCAGCGGACGCGGGTTCGATTCCCGCCTCAAGACCATAATTTTTCGAAATTCTTTTTCTAACTACCAAAATCTTTCTACTAATTTTTCTAACATTTATATAATGTTAAAATTAAAAATCAAATAGTTTGTAAAGCAAACCCAAGCTTAACCGAACGCACGGTATTTGTAAAAATATCTGCTTTGGAATGTTTGAAATTTATTTCTACATTGCGAGGGTACCCGTTGGCTTACAACGTGAAGTGTAAAGGTTAGAAGAATTTCGGCAAGTTAATTAGTGTCTTGGGTGGCCGAGCGGTCAGGCACCTGCCCGGATAGCAGCGGACGGGGGTTCGATTCCCGCCTCAAGATCATAATTTTTCGAAATTCTTTTTCTAACTACCAAAATCTTTCTACTATCGATATTTTTTAACCTGTAGCACCTTCCATCTTTTTTATGAATTATTCTATTCATTGAATATAACGTAAAATTTTGTAGTTTATTTACAATTATAGAATCTAATAACATGCAGATTAAAATCAATAGACGAATATCATCGAATCAATCATCGAAATAGCGCCGAGCTCATTTTGAAAAGCAATCGGGTATAAGAGCGGCAAATAAATTCACAAAAGCTTATAGAGATTTATCTAATGATACATTTACTAATACCAGCTTAAACAGATTAATTTATAAGCCAGAGATAACAGCGGTGAGATATAATAATATATATTAAGATTGACAACAATGGTTGAAATGCATATTATTATGAATAAAATAAAGTGATATATACATTTATATTCTGCCATTCTCCCACAGGGGTAGGCAGATATATCACTTCTTTCCACTTGCTACGATCCTTACATACTTCTTTCGCTTCATCCAATCTCATAAATGTCTTCATGCATGCCCGTCAGTTTCGGGTACTCTTGATCTGTCCTTTTTTGAATAAGCTTTAAATTTGATTATGAAAAGATCCGCCTAGGCCTTCCCTTTCCCAGTTCTCCATTCACTTTCGCCATGCACTGTAATTACAAACAGATTCAAGTCAGATCTCTCTATAACGTCAACAGGAGCCTTACCACCAACTCTAAACGCGACTCAATTCCCACTGTTAAAGTGATACAAAGCTATAAGCCGAGAAGAGCGGCATCCCGTTTTGTCACCCGCATTTGGATGGCACTTATACTTCATGGTACGGCCACAGGTTAGCTCCAGTATGACCTCACGGTGTACGACAAGCTTAATAGAAAGGCGCTGGCTTTTGTTCAGAAGCCAGAACACGTAGAAATAAGCCAAATAAGCTTCCCGCAACACTCCTAAAACACAAAGTGGCCAGCACTTACCCGCGGCAGAAATAAACGGTGGCGAAGCCGGCCCGGGTGCGACTAGCGGTCGAGTAGGTAATGAATGGGATGGCGCTGCTTATTTACCACTTGGCCCCCTGCTTTTAGTGTCTATGCGAGACCATTCAAACGGGAAAGATTTTGCTATTAAGTGCGACGTAGTTCACAGCTGCTAACCAACCGGACCGCTCTTTTCTTTTGCATCAGCACATGCACAATAGGGGAATGGTCATAATAATGATATAAAAATAATAATTCTTACACAACGTTGCACCATTGATAGTGATAAAAGTGAATTGCTTGGCTCAGTATGGACATGTTAAGAGAAGAAACAAAATGTGTGCGACTACAGGAGTGATAATAAATATGAATTAATTTTGGAGGATTGAGAGGACGAAGAAGACAGAGATGGATTGCATGGGAAATTACATGAATATGGAGATGAGAGCCAATGGGACTGAATGGAATTGAATGGATTAGAGCAAGAGGATGATGATGCTGATGAATATTTCTTACACTCGTACATAGCATCTGGCTTAAGTAAGTAGCATAAGCACTTGCGTTATCGATAATAGATGACGGTCAAATTTCAATAATTATGAATATTTAAAATAATACTTACTATAATCATTATAACATACATAAACAACCCATGTATGTGTAAATCACACAAACATTTGCCCCTACCAGGATTCGAACCCTGGACCTCTTGGATAGCAAGCGATCTGAGCAAACCGGCCGTCAAATCCAATCCAAAAGAATGCCAATTTTCCGTGCCTATCCCTTTCGTTTTCTCCTGTTCTGTGGTTTTCTCCATTTACCTACTTATCGACGTCAGAATATTAATTAATAAATATAAATACAACATGCTAGGTGCCTACTTACAAGAAAAAAAAATGCAACATATAAAAAGATTTCTCGGAGTTACATTTTCTCACCCCGAAGGCAAGTGTTATTTTTATTTAAAGCTTTTAAGAGCTTAACCTTGACTTGACTGCCCAAATGGAAACGTTCTATAAAATGTCGGACACGAAATCCGCCTTTGGGAGTTAATGCTTTTTATCTGATCACCAGTCGATCACAAACATTACTCATAATTAAAAAAGTAATATGATCAAATATTACTTTTTTATTTATTTACGATACATTTTTTATACCATGTGGTGAAGGCACCGTAGAATACAAATCTCTCCCGTGGGTGTCGTACAAGGCGACTTAGGATAAATCAGTGATGAGGAATGGGCAGCAGCGTTCCTCTTAAAAACCACCTAGCAATGTACTGCGACTTTTGTGACCGATAAATGACAATAGGCTCGCCACCTATCATCATCATCATCACCAGCCCTTTAATGTCCCCACTGCTGGGGCACGGGCCTTCCCTATGGATGGAAGCATATAGGGAGATTGGGCCACAACCCACCACGCTGGCCCAGTGCGGGTTGGTGGGTACTAACGACTGCAGATGCAGCCGGTACCAACGGCTTAACGTGCTTTCCGAAGCACGGAGAAACTCGAGATAGTAAATTTTTGGTCACCCATCCAATGACCGGCCTTACCGAAATTGCTTAGTTTACGCAATCGCAGGCCAAGCGCGCTGTGCCACTGCGCTAGCGAGCTACATGGGACCTAATTATATATTACTAATTATATATATAACATAATTGGCGAAACGTGGGAGTTCACCTCTGCCCACCCCTTCGGGAATATAGGCCTGATGTAATGTATGTTTTTTATAGCAACTAAACTGACAGCTAATCTAATGGGCAGCTGTTAATTTTCGCAATTGAGACATTGTAGAAGGTTAGTTATCTGACAATGTAAGTCGTATAAAATAAGTACGGCTAACGCTGTCTAATTTCTTCAATCGATTGTAAGTTGATGGTAGTAAAGCCCAAAGTGGATTGAGAAAATGTGACATTTTGTTGTAGCTTTACGTGTCGTTGACCGTTCCAATAATACTTACTTCTTAAATGGCACTAATTATATGATACCTATATGATGCCTATAGTTTAAAATCTGCAATTATCACTTTTAGCGATTACACCATAAAATATCATGATAATTTATTTAATTCGCAAACACTCAAATCGTGACCAAAGCTAATCAAACAAAAGAGTAAAGAAATTAATTTGATTTAAAAAACTTTGTAATTAACACCCGAATAAATTGCTTAAATGTATAGTTATGGGCAAAGTTGACTTTAGTAACGGTTAAATAGTGCTAAACAACTGGACTAAATTATGACGTGATTGATGACCGGCTAAAACAGCTAGCAGAGACAAACGTGGGGTTAATATTGACCTCATTAAATAAAATTGAATCAGTAGTGGAAATTAAATGCCACCATATTGTGCTCAGTATGTTAGGTCCCGCTTCCACGACGATTTTAACAATACCTAATCATTGTAGGTATAGGCGTGATTTATGTATGTACTCATCGTAGTTAGCAAATTGAGAATACACTGGTAATCTATCAAGGTATAGGGTATCATATTACTATACCATGTCATTCTGTGAAGTAGAGCCTCGTGAAAATGACATAATATAGTAATATATTAAAGCTTGCTTCATTACTATTAATATATATATTATATATAAGCTCATAACAATGATTATAAAGCATTTTGTCATTTATCGCTCTTTATTCTAGTAAAAAAGGTCTGGTGTTGTGAGTAATGTACAAAATTAAATTATGTGGTCCTAGGGATAACATAATCATTCATGATTTCTGTCCGCACATGCGGAACATTAAAAATGTTATTTATAGCGCTATGAAAAACGGATGAGCACTGCAGAGTCGCAAACATGGTTCCGTAGCCATCATTTACGAGGGTCCCTGAAATTGAAGCAAAATTACCGTCATTAAACAGAAAACAATTTTTGGAACATACTGGCTGGTTTGATGAGTTCTAAAATGTTATTAAGGCCGAACCTTTCATTTAGGCCTCGTGTGAATGTCATATCGTCGAATGTGAGCAAAGGGGTCAATGTTCAGGGAGCGTAATTCTCAACTGTTGTATTCTATATCTTTACGAATTAATTGGGGGTGATATTTCACTCCTTTGACATTTTGTCGTTATTTAAACGTCGATCGATTTCGCATTTCATTGGAGGTGGCCAAATTTAAAAAATGTTTAATTTCTTTGGTGCTAGACTTTTTTTCAATACTAGCAGCGAAGAAATTATTCTGGACTTGGCGTCTTTTACAATCTGATATTTGTTCTTTGTATGTTTTGACTTTAGACAGCTTTTCAGATAAAACGGTAGTAATGGAAGACTATTAGACTGTAATCTCGATCTTCCCCCGTGTCTAATTCCTACTCATAATTCGCAAAGTACTTAAACGAACTCCCTAGACAACTTCAAGCCATGAGCACTTTATGCCTTCAAGATATTTATGTTTTAACAAACTTTCCCACGTTTTACACCACTCTGGCGATAACAATGTTTGTTTTGTCGAAGCCTAACTCTGAGGAGCAATAAAATTTTGCTAACAACCCTCAAGGTGCGGAGCCTTCGCGATTCTTTGACGATGTGAAGTCTGCCGGGTGTAATAATTGTGAACTAGGTAACAAGTAAAAAAGTGATTGTTGAAATGAATATTTAAACAAATTCACGAGTTTTTGTACATAATAACATTCCAAATAGCGACATAATCCTACTACAGGTCATCAGGCACTTAATCGGAAAATCAGACTCATACAATAATAATCATAGTCCTGTGATTCCTTAAAATGTTAAACGGTGGATGTAACGGTAAAATTCTCATTTCTCTTGAACCCAATGGAATTCGTTCTCGTTATTTTCTATTCTAGTTATGATCGCATCCAGATATTCTATTTCACGAAATCCGTTGGATTCCGGTTGAACTAGTGACGTGTAGTGATTGGCACACTTGCAGTTTTGCGGTCCTGACAGCGCTCCCGAGGTTGCGCACACTATCACCACATTCATATCCAAACTTCGTGAGATAGAATATCTGTTATAAGGACTCTATCAAATCTGAGACATGCGATCTATGGATCAGTGCTGAATCTACAATGGTTTTGTCGTTTTCGAGCATCGTTGAGTCAGAGTCCCTGTCTAGCCACCGAAACGCGTGTTGGTTGGAGAATTGCTTGGAATACTTAAATAGTTTTAAACTTAGATTTGGTGACAATGTGTCAGTCTGAGTTAAAAACTTTCTGGTCCTTCGAGCCGGATCCAAACCAACTATTTTGAATATTTTTACAGGATTATCAAATAGAGGGAATCTTAAGACTCGGCTCAAGTGTACTTAAGCTAACTCTCCGACGGTTTTCACTATAAAGAAAGGCGAATATTTTCTTGTCGGGCCCCAACTAATATTTATTACCACCGACGCCCGCTCCAAGCGCCAACCTGCGGCTTGTCTGTCCTTAATAATTTATAGTCGCCTCTGTTTTATTTACATCCATTAACTTTTCTTGTCGCTTTATTCGAGCGTTATTTTGCTTAGGTCACTGCTTAATAGAGGGCATTAATCATTTTAAGCAGATTTTTTCGAGCTGAGAAACATTTTCTACGGAAGAGTGTAATTAATTATTTTGATTGCCAGTTCGTGGTGTTTACTCAACACTAATTGATTGAGATACTTTTCAATGCCCGCAGACTGATTGTTCTAAATATAATTTGAAAGGATTTACGAGATTAGTTGCTTGGCAACCAAATAAGCCGTAAGCTTAGGAACGTTTACACTTTAAGATATTTGTGTAAATTTCGTTAGAATTTCCAAAAATAGAAAAGATCCTTGATTGGTAGCCGCCTTTTGGGAAAAGGGGTAGCGTAGCGTAGGTACGTTGGCACATCCCACACCAAGCTGTCTGACAATCTGGTGACGATCTTGGGAAAAAAGCTCTCCTGTTGTCTCCAGTTAAAAAGTGTTCTGTTATATTTTTTAGATACTGTATGTATATCGTATATGTATGTTTCCTTAAAATAAAGAAATGAAAAAATGAAAAAAATGATAAGGGTTTTCATAAAAACTAAATCAGCCATTAAACAATGTTTTAACTTCAATGTCTCTTTCTATCAAACTGTTTACGCTGTAACGAAACGAGACCCATTAGCTATTTAGTTTAAGCAAGTTTTTTAAACTGATTATGTTTTTATTAATTAGGGGGCTAGTCTATAATTTATTGTTGTTGAGTCGGATTCAAATGCCCGGTGCTCATCACACTAACCTTTGCCGCAAACCGGAGAAAGAAGTTTGAAAAGGATTTCATTGTTTTTCTGGTATAAATCGTAGCAAGGGTAGCTCTATTTTGGTTGCTTTTTAAAGTTCTCCTATTGTCAAGCTGTTAACTACCAGAATTGATGCTATGTGCAATACAAGCTTTGCTGTGAAAATATGGGGAATTTTGTGGTTGAGAAAATTTACGTCGCTTTCGACACGTGATATTTCTAACTACCAATACAGTGAGGGGTCTTATTCTGATAATAGTACCTACTGCAGTTGAATAATGTTATTAGTTTTGCAAGTACTTATTAATTTTTTTGCCGTGTGGTGACGGCAGAGTAGAATACAATTGTCACCACCCCAAATCTCTCCCGTGGGTGTCGTACAAGGCGACTAAGGATAAATCAGCGATAAGGAATGGGCAGCAGCGTTCCTCTTTTATCACCTAGCAATAGTACTGCGACTTTTGTGCCCGATAAATGGCAATAGGCTCGCCACCTATTACATAGGACCTAACATAGCGATGCGTGGGTGCTAGTTCACCTCTGCCTACCCCTTCGGGGATATAGGCGTGATTTATGTATGTATGTATGTATGTATTAAATTTTTCAAGTTCCATAGATACAATGAATACCTCTTCTATGCTGGCCTGGGAGCGAACAAATAACATAGAATAGGCCAGCCCCGACTCATGCCATGGGTGTCGTAAAAGTCGACTAAGGGAAATTTCCCGGTGTAGACTAATAAACACCCTGAGGCACCCGAATGGTGGAGGGCAAACCATCAACAACGGCATACCCAAAGAGGGTTGGTGTCAGGCAGGCTCTAAAACCTTAGCCAAAACCTTGAGCAGTATGGATTGGAATTTTGTCATTCCAATCACTCTCTCCGTTCTTCGGTCTCTCGACATAATCCGTTCCGTCTCTTTTCATATAGAATTCATTCATCACTAGCACTTTTACGGTGTGATGGGTGATATGAATCAAAAGGGAGTGGTTCATGAGTACTTTAGAAAAAAATCAATTCAACACTAAGTCTAGATTTAAATGATTTTCTTTTTCATTAAGTACTCATTACAGTTAATTGGCATCTCTGAGTGCGGCTGTAAAATATTATAGGTGCCTTCTATACTGCAGGTTCACTTAAAATAATATTTTCCCTTGTAATATCCAGAATCGGTCGATCTCATTGTTCATATATCGAACTACTCTACTACTCAGACCACGCCGGGCGTACAATTCCAAACACCGATATACCTAATGTTCCACTTTCGAACTGGAACGATTTGTACTGCAATGTTGTTGTTTTTTGCTAAGCGCTGCAATCTGGTGCTAGTTCCAAAGCCACTTAGTAGAAACCCTTATAAGAGTAAACTAGCAAAGAGAATACAATACTACGTAAGATAGTAACGTAAACTAGAAGATATATCAAATATGACGATGCCTTGCTTTTAGATTCTTACATCCATAAATCACTCTTTTTTCCCTAAGGGCTAAGCAGAGGTGTATGAATAGCCATACATACATACATAAATCACGTCTATATCCCCGGTAAGGGGTAGGCAGAGGTGAACTAGCACCCACGTTTCGCCACTTATGTCAGGTCCCATGAAATAGGTGGCGAGCCTATTGCCATTTATCGGGCACAAAAGTCGCAATACTATTGTTAGGTGATATAAGAGGAACGCTGCTGCCCATTCCTAATCGCTGATTTATCCTTAGTCGCCTTGTACGACAGCCACGGGAGAGATTTGGGGTGGTGACAATTGTATTCTACTCTGCCGTCACCACACGGCTAATGAATACCCAAGTTTCGCCAAATATGTCATTTAGTCGTGGCGAGCCTATTGACACCTATCGGATACGTTGATTGCAGTATATTGATAGCTGGTATAAGATGAATGCTACTGCCTATCATAACACTTACCCCCGAATACAGGAACGCTACTCAAAGATTGAGTCGTATTAACATTTGTGTATTGTCAAAATTGACGTTTTTCGATATAAAATCTGACAGGTATTATCCACAATGCAGTGCTCAAAATTTGAGTAGCGTTTTGTATTCGGGGATTAGTTGCTTTAAACCTTGAGGGACACGATTTAGGCAGCCTAACGCAGGGCTGACTTTCCCTGGTACTACTAAATAAAATTTAACATACATCCATAGCTGTACCTACAATGTACCAAAAAAAATTCATTGAAAGCATAATCGCCCACAACACTTTCCTCAATAGCCACTGCATGACAACAGTCCGGATCTTCATATGTGTGTGCCCTCTTTGTATGGGCGCTGTTATCCCTATTGTGAATAAGTAACAGTCATGCTGTCAGTACCACCTACGCGTAGAATGACAATAAATTTGAAAAAAAATACCGTGAATAATCAAACGTGTACAATGTGAATATATAAAAATAATTTTCATTACATAAAATAAGTTTTAGTATGGTTCAGAACCGCCATTGAGCATCAATTTATTTAAAAAGTCTTTTTTTTAGTCTACGTGTAAGGTATAAAGAAGACGTGGAAAGCATTAGGCCAAAATGGAATATTTTATGTAAAATTATACTATATTTTTTTTATAAATATTGATTTATTAAACGGTAGTATCAAAGTCAATTATTATTAAATACGGTAGTTTTTTTTATATATAATTAAATATTAAAAATTTTATAAGAAAAATCCCTTAGAACAGGTACACCTAGGTATACCTACATTAATTTTTAGGTTATTCATGTGAAAAATATTTCTTTTCTTTTGCGAATATTTAATTTTCTGAACAAAACAGTAATGAGCAGCATTCCTTTTATACCACCTAGCAATGTACTGCGACTTTTGTGCCCGATAAATGGCATTAGGCTCGCCACCTATTACATGGGACCTAACATAATTAGCGAAACGTGGACGTGGGTGCTAATTCACCTCTGCCTTCGGGGATATAGGCGTTATTATGTATGTATGTAATTTTCTAAACGTGGACAAATTTTTGTAGTCTTAAAAGCTAGTAGTTAGTAGTAGTAGCTAGTACTTTGTAGTCTTGAAGATATCACAGTGGCCCTACTGGACGGACGAATGTCAGCCTTTTGTTGCCGGAGATGGGCCCGCTCTAATACCCTCGACAAACAGGGCTTTCTTTCATAATAGAAAACGGCCACAAAATGGAGATAATAAAAGAAAAACAAGATACAGTAAGCATGTGGACAGTTTCGGCGTTATTTAACTTATTTATGGCTGGCTGTTCATGAAAAACGCGCTGTCTATAAATAAGCGGGCTAAGTTCATTTATTAATTATGGATCACCATGCTAAGCCGTGTGGTGACGGCAGAGCAGAATCCAATTGTCACCACCCCCAATTTCTCCAGACGGTGTCGGAGCGCTGCAGCGATTGAACTGAGGCCGGTGTTTTATGTATGTAGTAGTGACACCGGCTCAAAGTCGGTTTTTCATGTATAAAGCTAGGCGTAATTTCGTTACGTGTGTCCGTGCGTGTCAACTGTGTCCGTACACGGCTGACGGGGTAGGCGTAGTTTCAATCTAAGGGCGTGAGTTTGTACTTCGCAGCGCTCCATCTATACTTTTTTTAATTATACAAGGCGACTAAAGACAGCGATAAATTAGATGTGATTTATGATCGTACTATCTATATTATATCGTATCGGTATTAATACAAAGAAGCTATCAGAATCGAGAACCTTCCAAGGTTTTTGGTTCTACGAAAAAAACCGGTAGATGCTGAAAAGGACATTTAAATAATAGCCTATTGAAAAAAAAACATATCAGACAATGAATTTTATGTGTGTATTTTATTTTTTTATTCTAAGAAACCATACAGTTTATCTCCACAAAATAATAGAAAAATATTGAAAGCCTTTTTATTAAAAACGTAAGCTCTAAAACAATATTATTACGATACCACTGTCATTTCATAACGCAAAGACGAATAGGAAAATAAATTAATTAAATCAAAAGAACGCTGAAATATTTCTCGTCGCAAATGACAGGATCAAAGGAAATTTCAATTATGACATGGCTTGGTAGGACGTTATCTACAATTATGTCGAGTATATAATAATTATTCCACAATTACCGAATAAGAAATAATGAATATTTGCAACTTCACACTTTATGAACATTTGCCGTGTCTTAACAGCAATTGCCGTGTGGTGACGGCAGAGTAGAATACAATTGTCACCACCCCAAATCTCTCCCGTGGGTGTCGTACAAGGCGACTAAGGGTTAAAACAGCAATGAGGATTTGGCAACAGCGTTCGTCAATATGAGTCTAGAAATATTTACCTACTGTGATTTACGTGTATGTAGAAGGCAATAAACTCCCTCATGTAGGTACATTTGTTTTCTGATTTAAGAGCTATATAGAATATACATACATACATTAATCACGCCTATATCGCCGAAGGAGTAGGCAGAGGTGAACTAGCACCCACGTTTCGCCAGTTATGACAGGTCCCATGTAATAGGTGGCGAGCCTATTGCCATTTATCGGGTACAAAAGTCGCAGTAGGTACATTGCTTAGTTGGTATAAGAGGAACGCTGCTGCCCATTCCTCATGACTGATTTATCCTTAGTCGCCTTGTACGACACCCACGGGAGAGATTTGGGGTAGTGACGTTGTAATGCTTTTCCAGCTAGATCATAAAGGTCCTGTTTCACGTAATTAGTTTTTCAAGTGCCCCAACCGCGAACCATCAATCTCATTAGGATGCCGTCTAAGCGCGTATAGTTAGCAAAAACTCGGTGATATAACGAGCTTATTGGCACGCCACTCATTAATCATTTCATCGATATTATTTGAGATGTTTTCGCCGGACTACTCATTAAGGTATCTACGGGAATCAATTAATTGGACTCCTATAATAATGGTTAGGTACTTAGTCTTATGATAAGTTAATACCTACGGAACCAAAAAGAATGAGGATAATTATTTCGCGAGTAGAAAAATCGCCGATTATGTTAGGCAAAATTATCAATTAAGTATTTGTAAAATTACCTAAGATAATTATAATTATTCACATTATACACCTAAATTCTTTTTACTGTTTTGTTGGTAGTGAACATGAGCGTATTTTTCAGCAGGTTATGAAAAGAGGCTTTCAAAAATGTGTTACTTCACCTCGCCTTTGTAAGCCAGCCGCTGCCTTAGCCATAAATAAACCGAACGATATTAAATTACTCCAACTTCAATAGTCGGAGGGCTGTGCAAATTCTATTCCGGTAAACGCGTCCGCTTTTAGCCTTTGCTCCTTAAAGCGTTTAAGGGTGTAAGCACGGAGTGGGATGGCCTTTTTTATTGATTAAAATTGTATAAAAACGTTTCATGATATATTATGCCACACCTTTTTCTGCAGAGCTTTAAAGAGTAGGTCCTTACTTATGCAGTTTTTATTTACAATAGGTATCCACGCTGTCCCAGTGCGGATTGGTGGATATTCGGGGCTGGCACTTTCTACGTTGTTTTTCTCTCTCTCTCAGGCCAGCATGAAACGTTGAATTAGAAATTATTTAATCTTCTCTGGAACCACTTCCGCTCTTGCACCCTCTGAAGGTGGCAGACCGACGATCTCATTTGAACGCTTTGATTGTGTTGTTTCACATATTTGAAATCTATGAATATGCAATTGAAGGAATTCCTACGCGCTGGCTCTCATTCACTATTCCGTGCGCCGTGCCAATTCGAATGGTATTGAGAATTTCGAGTGCAATGTGCAGAAAATCTATATCTGGCGTCGATCGGAATTATAATATCGAGGAATATTCTGAGGCAAGATGAATAATAAACTGGTTAGGTTAGTACATAGGGTTACTATGATAGCGCGCTCGGCCTTCGGTTGCGAAAGCTCAGCAATATTCGCTACGGACAATCATTAGATGGGAGCCCTAACTTCGGAACTTCAGAAGGCATGTTAAGTCGTTGGTACCTAGTCGTTAATACCCACCAATCCACACTGGGCCAACGTGGTCGGTTATGGCCCATTCGCCCTATATTCTTTCATAGGGAAGGGAAGCCATATGGTGTAATAGCAGTGTTCTTTATAGCCTACTGAACCAATTTCATTCACTACACTTATTATTTACTACAGTCTCTCCACTATAAAAAAAAACGATAGGCTTTATTTGTATCATGGACACCACAATATTTCAACAGACATATTGTATGTTAAGTTAAACTGTCAAAATTAAATACCTATATCGAATCGATTGACAACCTTAAGTTGTTAGACTAAAGCACAAGATCGATAGATTGTTACATTTAGGTAACATTCTGGTAACCTGAATAACTTCTAACTGTACCTACTCCTAAGGGCGTATTATATAAGCCACGACACTTAAAACTACACGATAATCTTTCGTCACGACAAAGTGGGAACGCGCCCTTAGGAGTAGGTACAGTTAGAACTTTTCAGTCACCAGAATGGAACCTAAATGAAACAATCTACCGAACTTGTGCTTAAGGGCCTGTTTCACAATCGACAAGTAAGTTCTAAGTAGCTTACTTTGCAGAGCATTTGACAGTTGTAATATGAAATATTTGTCAATTGAACTGCAAAGTAAACTACTTCGAACCTACTTGTCGATTGTGAAACAGGCCCTTACTGCCGCACTCAGAGACGTCAAATAACGTTAATGAGTACTTAACGTCGAAAAATGACAATTCAAAACTAGTCTCTATTCTTGCCGGGTCTATGGTCTTGATTTGAATGAAAATTTTTGACATTAAATACTCATTAAAGTTAATTGACGTCTCTGAGTGCGGCAGTTAGTCTAACAACTTAAGGTTGTCAATCGATTCGGTATATTTGATTTTGACAGTTTAACTTAACATAATGTTTATATGGTGGTGTTTACATAATTATAGAACGACACGATTTACCGTCGTCTACGACTTTTTTTGCAGTGACGTCGAGGATTAGATTTGTAACTAGCTAATGATGTGTAAACGACAAAGCAACTGCCGTGAAACAATAAAATGTCGTCGGGATCCAATGGGAACCGCTAGATACAGTAAAAAAATTTTGACGACAAACAATCGTTATAAATGGGAACAACTAGAGACGACAGTCGTCCGACGATAAATTATCCGTCGCGACATAGTGGGAACGCGCCCTTACTGTACAAATTGTTTAGGTATTTATAACATTATTTATCTACCAAGGGTTGTGACCTCAAATAGTGGACTGCTACTATCTGATTTCCGGTCCTATTAGAGCTTTGGTCACGAAAAGACGGAGGGTTAGATAATGGAATGATACGAAGAAACAGCCAGAAGATAAAATTACATGCATAAATCACGCTCAGAGGTGTATTAAAACCCACATTTCGCCAAATATATTAGGTGACATGACGTAATATGGGGCGAACCTATTGCCATTTATTATTGCTAGATGGTAAAATAGAAACGCTGCTGGAATGTCCTCATCACATTTTTAACTTCGACACAGTACGGGAGATATTGGAGGTGGTGACACCTATTAAATGTCATTACGCGATAGACTCAAAGCATCATTAAAAAACTACGAGTACTTACCAAAAAGTACTCTCCACAATATTTTTTTTTATTCACCCATCCAATGACCGGCCTTGGTGAGCGTTGCTTAGTATACATAATCGCAGGGCGAGCGCGCTATGCCAGTACATCATGTTCATTCACGACGTACCTTTAAACTTTTTCTCTCATTACCTACTGTTCATATTCGTAGCTTTACAAGACAAATACTCCGGTCGTCAAACAGTCCAAAATTATCAAATCTCTCAAACAAATTTTCCACTTAATCACAATGTACTTCAGTACCAAGTCGACTAAAAGCGTTTGACAATTTATTAAGATTGCAGTGCTATAGGTTGTAATTAAAAATTATATCACAACTACTAGTCTCACGCTAATATAATTGAAACACAAAATATTGTATAATTAAATTTTATTACATCACTTACAACATAACAATTACACCTATATTATATGATAAATTCATCTAATATCTTAAATCGTTTAACGTATATTCTTCAGTACAAAAACTTCTTATTTTCGGTTGAAACATGATATTTACAATATTAAAACCACAATCCGTCCTCAGCTTCTTCTTCACTGTCAGTGACCTGCAGATCGTCTTGAATCGCGGGGTCCGGCTGCAATCAATCAATAAAAATTCGTTAATTCAAATCTGCTATGATAACAATACATTTATCAATCATCAGGACACCCCGTGTGTCCAAAGCAGATTATGGGGGAGTGCGCAGTGTGCCTCAGTCTATAATTGGTGGGTCTTCAAAACCCACCCACGACCCGATCAGCCAACGAAGCGCTGATCTCGACCCATTCAATACCAAAGTTGATATTAACGCGAAATGTGGCGCTAAAAACCCATCACAACTTGGTTTTATTTATTTATTTATTTAGCAGCAGAAATATCTTACAAACAGACCTAAAGTATCATAAATTGTATACTTTGTATGAATTGTATTTTACCGCATCATACCGCTCAAACCGGAGATTTTTTTTTTGTAACCATCGTTAAATTATAAACGTTGATTTGGTTAGCCGGGTGGAATAGGCAGCCGCCAGGAAGCTCGCATCAGGTCAATAATTTTTCTAAATGTCTCTGATCTCACTTTCTTTTCTTCTTAAATAACAACAAATAAGGAAATCATCAACGAACCTGCCAGTTCTCGGGCGGTTCCTCTTTGAATTGCGTGGGATCCAGTGATGGGCCATCCAACATCGGCGGATCATGCATTTCGGGCTCCAACGGCTCTTCCTGCGAAAGAAATATTAATTAACATTAAAAAATATTTTTTTTTATTACAGATCATATTGCGCTGACCTTAAATGAGCTGGTACAAGTGCTCAAGGAAAAACAGGAGAAAGAAAGAAACGTTTATAGAGACAAAACAACAGACAAACAAAAATATCAAACATACTAATAATCAACTATTGACAAGGGTATAAGGGTATGATGATTACATACAACACGCTTGTTCATCCCTGAAGGGCAGGCCGAGGTGTGTTTGACAACTACGTTTCGCCAACTATGTTAGGTCCCATGTCATAGAGGACAAGCATTGCTAGGTTTTGTACCAAGTAAGCTATGTATCACAATCTGCAAAACTCTAAGAAAAGATAGGGGGCGGTGACAATTGTATTACTGGAATATTCCTCTCTAGCATCCAAAGAAGCACTTACACAGAATCTAAGGCCCGTATTCTGAAACGACACTTGGGCGTGAATCACGTTTTAAACTATGATTAACATGGATCCTTTATTCTAGAACAATATTTAAGTATCAATTCATTGATCTCTCTTTACGTTTATCTGAAACGTCACTCGGACAACAATCGAAAGGTATTTAAATCGAGATTTAAGCTATTATCGCGCAAAACACCTCATTGTCACGCTTGATTATAGATATTATCCTTTAGTGCTACATCTTTTCGCTTTGTATATGTAGAATAGGGATGTCCCGACTTAAATATAATTTGAATCCAAATTCACGTAAGTCAAGCTTTATAGCCGTTTTGGAATAAAACACAAATTTAAGTAGGGATTCTATGTTTAAGCAATAATCACTTGAATTCAAATTAAACTACACTTGAGTGCCGTTTCAGAATACGAGCCTAAGGGCCAGTTTCACAATCGACAAGTAAGTTCCAAGTAGCATACTTCGCAGATCATTGGACAGATGTAATATGAAATATATGTCAATTGAACTGCAAAGCTACTTCAAACTTACTTGTCGATTGTGAAACAGGCCCTAAATGTTTAAAGTAACATAATTCGCCGTGAAGACTCGTAAGTCATCACTCACAAGAGAGACACTTCCACGTACCTTGACGACAGGTGGGAAATGAGGGTAGTCCGATTGTTGGTCGAGGTCGACAAAGTCCTCGGAGTGCGGTGGCGGCTCGTCTGGCACCTCCCGTTTGATCAGGAACTCGGAGTAGAAGTTGCTATCGCGCATTGGTACAATATCGTCATCTGTAAAGAAAGTGTGCATCACATATTTTGAGCTATCCCTTTCACATATAACTATGATCCTCATATAAATCTGATTGGGATTAATTTTTCCTTTTATATTAATATTATATAAATTATATTATACCAAAATGTCCTTATAAAACATCTTTGGGATCTAATGGCTCCTAAGATCATGCTGATCATGCTGCCTCAGTTAAACAAAGAATAAAGCTTAATATAAAAGATTTAAGTACTGGCGTTAATTAAATACTCTTTATTAAAAAGGTTGTATATGACAAAGATTTTGGGGTTAGAAAAAGAATTTCGAAAAATTATGATCTTGAGGCGGGAATCGAACCCGCGTCCGCTGCTATCCGGGCAGGTGCCTGACCGCTCGGCCACCCAAGACACTAATTAACTTGCCGAAATTCTTCTAACCTTTACACTTCACGTTGTAAGCCAACGGGTACCCTCGCAATGTAGAAATAAATTTCAAACATTCCAAAGCAGATATTTTTACAAATACCGTGCGTTCGGTTAAGCTCGGGTTTGCTTTATAAACTATTCGATTTTAATTTTAACATTATATAAATGTTAGAAAAATTAGTACAAAGATTTTGGGGTTAGAAAAAGAATTTCGAAAAATTATGATCTTGAGGCGGGAATCGAACCCGCGTCCGCTGCTATCCGGGCAGGTGCCTGACCGCTCGGCCACCCAAGACACTAATTAACTTGCCGAAATTCTTCTAACCTTTACACTTCACGTTGTAAGCCAACGGGTACCCTCGCAATGTAGAAATAAATTTCAAACATTCCAAAGCAGATATTTTTACAAATACCGTGCGTTCGGTTAAGCTCGGGTTTGCTTTATAAACTATTCGATTTTAATTTTAACATTATATAAATGTTAGAAAAATTAGTACAAAGATTTTGGGGTTAGAAAAAGAATTTCGAAAAATTATGATCTTGAGGCGGGAATCGAACCCGCGTCCGCTGCTATCCGGGCAGGTGCCTGACCGCTCGGCCACCCAAGACACTAATTAACTTGCCGAAATTCTTCTAACCTTTACACTTCACGTTGTAAGTCAACGGGTACCCTCGCAATGTCGCAATTTCAAACATTCCAAAGCAGATATTTATACAAATACCTTGCGTTCGGTTAAGCTTGGGTTTGCTTTATAAACTATTCGATTTTAATTTTAACATTATATAAATGTTAGAAAAATTCTTTTTCTTACCACCAAAATCTTTGTTCATATTACATATAAAAAAACTCAAAGATCATGTAAATTATGATTTAGTAATTTTTGTATTGTACAACATTTAACGTGCAAAGCTTACCTTCTTCCAAGCTGTTTTGGTCTCTTTTCGGTCTTCCTCGCTTACGTGGCGGGCCACCTGGACAAAACAATTGTTACTTGTAGAATAACAAATGTTCCTTGTCTTTTTTTAAATGTCAATCAATAGTCTTTAAGAAATACAACAACAGCGGGCCTTCCGCCTCACTCTATTGCTAAAGCAAAAGCTATAATAGTTTATGACGTCATGCTGTCACTATCAGCTATAGCTTTTGAACTTGTCACTATCAGCAATAGCTTTTGATTTTGTATGAATTTGGCAATAAAATCCGTACCGCCTAAAAATTCAAGATGACTGCTAGCTAAATTGATAGCTGTCAATACTGCACCCCCCGTAGCATAGGACGTGGACACATCTCTTTCGGGGGAAAGAAAATCTTTTGCTCTCGCTCTAACTCGAAATCTAGTGAGAAACACTAAATCCAGAGAGAAAACACTGTAATTTTTTCCACGTCCCGTGCTAGGCCTACTGCTCGGTGCGTCCGTCAACTTTCAATACTCTGCCTGGCACTTTCCTTTGTACCGCTAGCAGCTACGTATATTAATAATATTTCGCTGTTTTAATTAGGTATAAGTGAAATTTTTAATCCCATTGAAAATATATGGGCAATGATTGTGACTATGCAGTAAAAGAAGAAAAAGCATTTGATGGTTGCGACGCCGCTATTGATGGTTTTACGGAGCGCTACATCATCGCACAGGCTCTGGTGTGTCATCAGATGAGAGTGAAGATTCAATGACCGATGTAGAAGAGTTAGAATATTTTTTTAATAAGTTATGGACATAAATAGTGTTTTACCAGACTTCGGAGAAACCGGAGGATGGTTCAGTGTTCAATTTGTGTGTATGTCCGTTCCTATATACTTTCGTAACTTCTCAATAACTTGCTTTCTAATTAAAAATACTATATTATTTTCTATTAAAATACATTATACATTATTTAATTTTTTTCACTAACCCTACTTTTGCGATCACTCACACAAATGCAAAGCTCATCTTATGCCAAAAGAACTATATCGTTCGTTCACTTTAGCAGTTGTTATATATATATATATATATATATATATATATATATATATATATATTTATATATCTACTCTGATATATACTCTGTGCTTATTGCTGATACAATTTTAGGCGGTCGCTCGGAAAAACAGTGCATTGCTATAGAGCTATCATCAGCAATCGAGTTCGAGGCGGTAGGCCCACGGGTGTATAAAAAATAATCATCAATAATGGTAATACTACTAACTATCAGTCGCATGTGTTATGTTTTTTAATGAAATATGTGGACACGTTTCTACTTTCGACCTATAATAGACTAAAATAGAATAAGATATATTTATGAATGATATTATATAGAAGTAGTGGATAGTTTTGTGAATGAAGCGTGAATATTTCTGCAATTCGTAAAAGATCTTATCCAGAAAACGATAACTCATTTTCAATTAAAATATTTAAACGTTTGATTTTTATTTTTTTACTAAATTTTTTCGAACTTTTTTGACCTAATTTTTTTACGATTATCAACAGTTGTATTATTTACCATCATTAGACGCGGTAGAGGTAGAAGGCTTATGTTTCCTGGGCCTGCCTCTGCCGCGCTTGTCGTCACCCGTCGACGGCGGCGGAGGCGGCGGCAGCGGCGTATCATCCACGTCCAGATCTGAATGCTCCGCGTCTTCTAGCATCTTCTGTTGCACTCTGGCAATGTTGCCCTCGAGTTGGGTGACGTTCTCGCCAAACTGTTTTTTTTTGTAAGAAATAAGTCATTCTTTTGGAGATAGATAAAGTTACTAAGTGAATATCACTGTTCAGTAAACACACGAAGTTGAATTCTTTGAAATATAAAATAACATTGAAACTGTTAGTTTCAAAGACTGCATAACTCACTAATCTAGCTGTTTACATCAAAACATAAGTATATTCGAACATAAAGAGACGAGTACTTAAGCTGAAATGGTGTTTTAAGACTGATTACGAAATATTTATGAATAAGGGCGAATAAAAGCAGTAAGAATATTAATATTCAAGTTGATCAATGAAAAAGCCAAATCACTCATTCCCCTCTCACTCTGCTTCTCTCTCAATTAGAATAGTCTCTGTTTTATGCTACCTTTTTTTGTTGGACAATACATCTTCAGTAATTTCAGTCCATGGCTGACCTCAATGCTAAATTTTCTTTTCATTCATCATACTAAATTGACCGCCGTAACGACTTGAACTAGCAAATGCAAATCTCAACAACATTTTAGTGTGTTCTTTCTTCTTCTTTCTTTCTTTGAATACTTCTTTTCAACAAAATAGGTTCGATATTTAAAGTGGTCAAAGCAAAAAAGACTAAGTTTCACACCTGTTCGAGCGCCTCCTGCGTAACCTGCAGTATGGCTTCCGCCTGCCTCGTGAACTGCGAGTTGACGCCATTGTACGCGCGACAGTTGTCCACTAGCAGCTGTACATCGCGCAGAAACTCGTCACGACTGTGGTACTTGTGGGCTGAAACAGAGCAATGGAAATGAGACTATTCGTGCTGTACTTACGGCGGGTCCCAATATTCTATCTTCAAAGATAGACCTAGGTACTACAGCTTAGTTGCTTAGAAACTTTTGTTATTAATCATTATGTAAGAAAAAAATCCAGGCAACTAAACTTTTGTAAGCTTACTTTTAGTAGTAAATATTCAAATAACAAAAAAAAAACAATTAATCATCATCCTCCATCCTTTATCTGAGGTCGGCGCTGTATGTTTCCTCTTCTATTTTACATCGCGCAGACTTTATAAAGCCATCCACTCCCTTTTGATTCATACCATCCATCAGATCGTGAAGGTGTTAGTGATGAATTAATGTATAGAAAAGTGATGTAAAACACCATGTCAAGAGATCATTGAACTTAGAGAGTAATTGGGATGACAACATTCAAATCCATAATGCTAGGTTTTGGCTCCAGTTTTACAGCCAGTCGCCTGTCTGGCCCAACCTTCTTTGGGTATACTGTTGTGGTAGTTTACCCTCCACCATTTACATCATTTCGGTACAGCAGTGCACATTCTACGTTATTTTTACGCTACCAGACCAGCATTGAAGGACTATTCATGCAATACTTACTAAGGTTTTGTCGGAAAACAATTGTTTGCATCAGCAACATTTTAAAGACCGCCCACTGCTGGGACACAGTCCTTCCCTTAAGATGGAAGAACATACCTATTGCAAGTTGGTTGGGTATTAACGACTGCAGAAGTAGCATTAAAAACTTAACGTGCCTCTCTACGTGCTATTATTTTTGGTCACCCATCCAATGACCAGCTCTTGTGAACATTGAATAGTTTGTGCAATCGCAGACAGTGTGCTAGCCGCTGCGTTTTGAGGCTTCTCATAAGTTTATACTATCATTGAAATTAACACATACAGCAGGAGAAATGTTGAGCGCTACAAACCTAATATCTTTTTACTCATAGTCTCCATGTCTATGGGCTTCTTGATAACACTGTAGTAATCCTTGACTTGCTTCTTGTTGACCGGCTTGAGGAATGGCCATGCTTCCGGCATAATCTTCAATTTGGTTGTCAATAGGTTGTCCAATAGGTACGACAGCGCCACCTATTACACAATAAATAAAAAGTTACAAAAAAGACCAAAAATATATTCTGGTACACATTATCAGCTTATAAATAAGATCAGCTTATAAATAAGATCAGTGGTACTGTATGCATCACTAATGACGGGTCCCAATATTCTATCTACAGTTAAAAGTGATCTTACTAAAGTTTAGTTGCCTGGCATTTTTTGTTATTTCACGATAAATAATAGAAGTTGCTAAGCAGCTAAACTGTGGTATGTCTATCTTCAACTGTTGATAGACATTGGGACCCGCCGTAAAAATGCGATCGCATGAAGCAGAGATGTAAAAGCGGACGTGTGGAGTAACTAGAATAGACAAAATAAGGAAAAAGAAGCATGACAATAGCACCCGAGACAGAAAAGCTGAAAGGAAGGCGACTGTAATATTATTGGCATGTAATTAGAAGATAATAGAAGAAATCTCATTGGATGTTAGTGGGTGGAATGAAAGTCCTCTTTGTCCACCCCAGAGAAAAATTTATGAATTAAGTGAAAGATGATGTAATTATCAAGCGTTTTTGTATATCCAACGTGATGCAGAATCGCAATAAATATTTGTTCTTTTTAAAACTGCCAACAGCAATATATTCATTTTGCAAAATATTAACAAGCTTTAATAATGGAAATAATTTTCGTTTAAGCTTACCTGATCATTGTCATCTAGAAGTGGATTGATTTGTTTCTCCAATTTGATAATTTGTTCTTCCTTCTCAGCTAGCTTCTCCACGCATCTCTGTAGCATTCTTTGGGCGGCTAAGGTCAGAGTACTTGTGGTTCCTATTCATACAAATCCATTAGAAAATTGAAATATCTGTCAGAATCGTCTTTAAAACCGAAAAAAGACTACTTGATTTAGAGGATCATTATTATTTCTCGCACTCTTTCTGTTTATATTTTTCTTTCTTTTCCATTATCTCTTAATATATATTGCCTCATTAAAAGTAGTCGTGTGGTGATTATACAATTGTCATGCAACTCAATCTCGGGTGTCGTACAAGCTCAATAAATAGCAATCGCCCCCTATTCCATGGCATAAATGTCTATAGGCGTCATTTATGTATGCATGTATGAATAAAATTGTACTGAAATAAGGTCGGAAAGGTGAATCTCAGTTCAATATAGTTACTTCACACTGATGTTTCGATTACTAATCTCGGTACTGTGATAACTAAAGTACGCACGTCATTTAGATGTTACTAAATACTTCACAAATAAATAGCAACCTATTTAAAAAAATCCAATTTTCCAACTTAGAGAAATCGATTGAGTATTGATTAATATCGTATCCACTTACCATTGTAAAGACTAGAATTCTCTACTATCTGGTTGACGTCGGCGAGAAAGTCTTCCCGACTCTGGTAATGCTTTTGCCGGAGGTTCTCACGGATAGTCTGGAGATCCATTGGCCTGGTCACTATCCTATAGTAGTCGGCGACGACCTGAGAGAATGTCAAAAATGTCAATGTGTCAAGAGCTTCCCATCATCATCATCAGCCCAAAGGAAGCAGGCCTTCGCTATTGATGGAAGAATATAGGGAGAATGTGCCATAGGCACCACGCAAGTCCAGTGCGAGTTCGTGGGTACTAACGACTGCAGATGCAGTCGGGGCCAACGGCTTAACGTGCCCTCCAAAGCACGGAGGAACGCGAAATAACGAATATTGCTAAGTTTACGCAATCGCAGGCCGAGCGCGCTAAGCCACCTCGCTATCGAGCTCTTCAACTTAAGAGCTTCGCTGTCTAGCATAAATCTTCTTCTTCTCCCTGCCCTGTTCCCAGTCTATCTGGAGCCGGCGCAGTATGTTTCCTCTTCCATTCATATCGGTTAGACGTCATCAAGCCATCCACTCCCTTTTGATTCATATCATCAATCATACCGTAAAGGTGCTAGTGATTAATGAATGTATAGAAAAGAGGCGGAATCGACCATGTCGAGAGACCGATGAACGGAGACTTTGAGCAGTATGGATTTGGAATGACAACATTCCAATCCATATTGCTCAAGGTTCCCTCTAGCTCAAGTAACCCTTCTTGGGTATTTTCCTCGTCTAGCATAAATAAAATGTATATTACAAAGATTTTGGTGGTTTGAAAAAGAATTTCGAAAAATTATGGTCTTGATGCGGGAAACGAACCCCGCGTCCGCCTTCCGGGCAGGTGCCTGATCGCTCGGCCAACCAAGACTAATGTTTAATATACACAAAGAAAATGTATATTGTTATAACAACTTCTTATACCTTCTGATTGACAGGAAACAGGAACGGCTGAACATCGGGCAAATGCCGCAAGTGGTTGAGCACGTCCTCCAGCAGCGAAGAGAGCGTGACCAGGGGGTCGGTGCGTCGCCTCTCCGCCGGTCTCTTCACCAGGTAGTCGCAGGGCTCCGATGCGGTGCCACGCCGCTTGTTCCGGCCGGCGGCACGGAACTCGCCCCGTCTGCCGCTGCTTCCGCGCCGTTTGAAGTCGTCCGCTGATTGCTGAACGGAACAGAGATGGTACTCATCACTATTTAATTAATTTTACAGCCTCCGTGGTCTAACAGTTCGTCCGGTCTTGACGCAGAACGTCACTTCCGCGAAAGGACATTTTTGCCAGCTACATTTCGAGCTAATCCAACCAATTTTATTTATCTATCATGTAGGTAATTGGTTATTAAAATTACAATTTATAGTTGTTTTTTATTTATTTATTACTTACGATCCTGCCGTGTTAGTATTAGATCTATGCTTAGAAGAAAAAAATATTAAATAACGAGGAATAGGCAGCAGGCACCCTTCTGCCCATTCCGCCATCTACCCAATTACTGCAATTGAAAATCCCGGTCAATAGCAATATGCTCGCCCTCTATTACAAGGGACCTGAATTAGCTGGCGAAACACCTTTGCCTACCCCTTAAGGGAGAAAAGCTAAAATCTATAGTACGGAGTAATAGCCCGGGACCAACAAAAGGTTATTTTGTAACCAGATTTCACTCGCCCGTGTGCTACTTTTAATCAAATTTATTTGAAGAATTTCAATAACTATTAGGAAAAAATCAAATTATACAAATAACAAGCAAAATTTTACTGCATTAGAAAATTAATGATTACTAATTATTATTGCAGTATTTGATGGTTGAAAGACATTTTCTTAGAACCATCAAATATGTTACCAATAAAATATTATTAACAGGGATAAGAGTGAATTTCATTAAAAATTATATCTAACATACCTTAATAAGTTTCGAGGGTAGTGTGAGTTTAGTTCCATCCACATATCCTCCGAGGTCATCCTCGTCCGCTTCCGGCGGAACATCCACATCCAGGTCTTGAGGAGAAGGGGGACCTCCACCCATAGCGCCCGTGTAAAGAGGGCAAGCTTTATTCGTGCGCATGTGGCCAACATTACCGCACGCACCACACTAAGGAAAAAAATACATATGTATTAAGATTTAAAGTAGGTACCTACCAAATTACCGTAGCTAAGTGGTAAATCTATCAATTTATGTTTCTTAAATAAATGAATTTCTGATTACGAATCGTTCAGAATTAAAAAAAATGTATTTATGTGTAAAAAAATAGTATAAAGTGAACTTTTGAAAATCCCACTTCCAGGGAGCCTAGCACGGGGACGTGGACAAGTCCCTCTCCACCACTTGACAGTATTTTGTCTCGAGATTTAGTGGGAGTTAGAGCGAGAGGAAAAGATTTTCTTTCCCCCGAAAGAGATGTGTCCACGTCCCGTGCTACGGGGGCTGGTTAGGGGTTGACATAAAACTATGATCTTACCTCGGGCAATTAAAAAGAAGGCCTAAGATCTTATATTTAGTCAATAACTTGCGATCTGAGACATTCTTTGTTTTATCGCCCTTGGTATATAATTTGAAACTTTGTGAATATCGGAAAGTTTTTCGTATTTATGAAGTGTGCTTAAGGAAAAACGATGCTACCTTCAGTTTCAGATCGGGTTTGAGCTTGTTGCGGCGGCGAGAGGGCGTGTGGGTGTCTGGCTCTTGCTTGATCTGCCCGAGCGGTATGAGGCTAGGAGACGGAGAACTGAAGTCGTTCATCGACAGCGTAGATATACCTGAGATAGAATGAATGGAATAGAACAGCATAGAATACACTTTAATGTATATTAAGGACACTGAGACTTGATAAAGAACGTAAACAATGCTGATGAGTCTTTAATGTAAAATACAAAAATAGAAATTTGTAATACCTATTTCTCAAATTAACTAATCATTTTGATTTTCTAAAATGGATGATGTATTTTAAAGTACGTATTTCTTATTTTTAAATGCATTTCGTCGATAAAGGTATCAAAACTGTTTACAATTTTTATCTCGTTATAAAGGCTAGAGTATACATCAAAATTCAGGACATATACAGGAAGTAAGACGTACAACGAGATAATACGTGAATAAGCATTATAGTGTGATCGTGGTCGCGACCACACTATAATGCTTATTCTGCCAACCAATAAGTTAACCAACGACGAGTTTCTGTATTCTACTTATAGTTAAAAGTAAGCTTACTAAAGTTT
This sequence comes from Cataclysta lemnata, assembly GCA_963931975.1. Classification (NCBI taxonomy): domain Eukaryota; kingdom Metazoa; phylum Arthropoda; class Insecta; order Lepidoptera; family Crambidae; genus Cataclysta; species Cataclysta lemnata. The sequence continues at coordinate 7,328,060 of OZ008348.1, read as the reverse complement.
AGTTGTCTGGCATTTTTTGTTATATTACGATAAATAACATAAGTTGCTAAGCAACGAAACTGTGGTACGTCTATCTACAAAAGAATATTGAAATCTGCCAAAATTTCTGACTGTTGTAAATGATAATTTCTATGTATATTACTATACTTACTATCACTATTAAAAGAGCTGGGCACTGTTACATTTCCAGCTAACCTCTCCCTCTCCTGATTTCGCTTGATGCGCCGAAGTTGTTCCTAGCAAAAAAAATAGATCTTAATTACGATACGTAATCTAATACCGAAACAAGATATAAATCAAATAGTAACACAAATAATTGTCAAATAAAAAAATAAGTAAAAAAACAAGTTTTAATATTCCATTTTAGAATTGCATGTTGGTGTTGTCATAGTTAAGTCACGGTAATAATGATAATTTTTTGTACATTTTTTTCCAATTTAGCATACTTAGCAAAAACCAAAATAAAAAAGAACAAACCTGAATTCTTCTCTTTTCTCTCTTCATCTCTTCTTTCTGCGTTTCATCCATGGTGGCGAATTGTCTTATAAAATTTTCATCTTTAGTCGAACGTATCTTCGTATACGCCTCAATAACCGCCGCTTTGCGTACCAGCTCTACGCGAGTGTATCTTTGTCCCGAAGCGTTACGGAAAGTGCGAACGATTCTTAAAACACGACCGGCTGAATGATAACACAATATCATGGTTAATCATTAAGGAGTTTAGATCACGAAAATTCAGTACTTGCATTGCAATTAAAGACTAAAACAACATCTAATTTGTCGGATTAATCTTAACTCATTTATAATTTGGAATCCTTCATCATCATCATCACCAGCCCTTTAATGTCCCCACTGCTGGAGCACGAGCCTCCCCTATGGATGGAAGAATATAGGGAGATTGGGCCATAACCCACCACGCTGGTCCAATGCGGGTTGGTGGGTTTTAACGACTGCAGATACAGCCGGGACCAACAGCTTAACGTGCTTTCCGAAGCACGGAGGAACTCGAGATAATACATTTTTTGGTCACCCATCCAATGACTGGCCTTAGCGACATTGCGTAGTTTACGCAATCGTAAGCCAAGCGCGCTATGCCATTGCGCTAGCGAGCTCCTCCTAGGAATCCTTGACATCATCAAAATTGTCCGAATAGGGTCTGTCGGAGTAATGTTCTATGGGAATAGTGTCTCGTCGAAACACACAGGCTTGCTTTAGACAACCAGTCATTTTAATCCATTAACAATTGTATTTTTATATTGTTAAGATATATTTTCCGTGTTCTATCTCATAATACCTCTTAATATTACAACAAATACGATTTACAAAATGGCGTCTTCAATCTCTTACCTTGATTAGACGCTTGCTGTTGGTCGTTCTGGTTAATTTGTGGTTTCTTCTCGGATTGGCCTAAAATCATTTTTCTCAGCTCGGCTCTCTCTGCCTCTTCTCTTTCCATTGACAACTAGAAATAATATGGGTTCCAGAATAATCAAAAATAAAATCTTAATTCATATAGTAAATTATACCAATATGCCTTATTCCGTGTGAAAAATTAAATCTGGAACCTTGTTATTAACGTTAATTGCTTTTTAATTTTAAAAGATTATTAAGAAAATTGGAATTATCAAATATATAGAAATAAATGCTATTATTATATTACTGCACTTACAGAATATGTCATATGATTTTCCTAACGGAATAAAAAGTTAGCCGCAATACCGAATTAAAATTATTATAAAAACCTGTTCAGTGGTCTTCTTATTGGCCAGCATGTTTTCAAGGTTTTTGCCCATCTCTTCGAGGTCCGACTCCTCACTGACAGAGCTCTCCGCCTCGTCAGTACTTAGCACTTCTGTGCTCTGCAGTACTCGGTTCTGAAGTTCGAATATCCGCTGACACTCTTCTTTATACCTGTACAGTGGAAAGTTCCTATTAAGCTGGCTTCCCACGGTGCGTGATACTGCGGACCATCACGCACAGCCGACGACCACGGACGGCAACGCACACAGACAGGGCTCTTTCAACGGTGCGTGTCGGTGTGTGTAGACCTTTTGATAGCTTTCTTTCGAAATGCAAGAGAATGAAAAAGAGTAACAAAGAACCGCCACAGACGTGCTACCACGGACGAGACACTTCCCACGGTGTGTCGTGCGAGCTGGTCCACGTTGTCCGCGATATCACGGACCATGGGAAGCTAGCATTATAGATTCAAACACGAGGAAGCAGAAATGTAAAAGCTGTCAAGGAACCCACTGACAGTCATACTGTCATTATCATCTAGCTCAAGTTAAAATATTTGTACCTCTTTTGTAGTTAAGATGAAAAATTACCTTTCCTTAGATAAGATAAGATAAAGAATCAGTATATCAGGGGAAGTTTGAAAATAGCGCCAGTGGAGAGACTGCGGAGTAATAGATGTGGATGGTTTGGTCATGTTATGCGAAGAGATGAAAGCTATGTTGGCAGAAGAATGTTAGCCATGGACGTGGAAAGACGTAGACGAAGAGGAAGACCAAAGAAGAGATGGATGGTAAAGGAGGATATCATAGCGAGAGTTGTGGATAAGAAATTGCTGAAGGATATAGAAAAGAGTGGAAGAAGAAGACAAGTTGTGCCGACCCCGCCTAGAGCGGGATATGGGCAGGATGACGAAGAATATGCAAAATTACCTTTCTTGATGTTCAGCTATAGAAAACCTATTTCCTCTTGAGAACTTCGTCATTCCTTCTTCGCCGGCTTTCGCTTTTTCCGTTGAGAGCGTTCTTACAACGTCAATGACTTCCCACCGAGATAGTTTCTTAATCTATAAACATATTATACATATTAAAATGTAATCACAACTGAAAATGAACAGAACTGAATAGAATCCCAGTCGACTGCCATCGAAAGAAAGAAAAAAAAAACATTTTTTAAAATAAATGAACAAATATATTACAATAGTTAATAACGTGCTAGATAGGACTAGACAGTCGTAGCATCTGCGCTTATCTGCGGGGATGGACATAGTTACTAACATTCGTGTGGTGAATTAACTTAATATTAAGTTGTTTAAGGAAATAATTTTTTAAACAACTTAATATTAAGAACACTGTATAGTTAGAACCCTGTTAAGTTAGAACCCTAGAATAATATAGTTACAATCCTGAATAGTTTGAACCCTGTATAGTTAGAGCCCTGTATAGTTACCTCTTCCTCGGGCACACCAAACTTCCTCAGCAGGGCTTTAGCGTTATTCAAGCTCAGCCTTCTCAGATCCGCATCGGTTCCTGTGACAGTTCTCTTCGGTTGTTGTTCGTCGTTGGGCTGTTGTGTCGGTTTGTTCGGCACCCTCACATAGGAGAAGCCTTCGCCACAGCCCGTGGGGTCGGCGGGACCCGTCAATTGGAGTAGGCATTTGCCGCGCATAGCTTGGATGTACGCTCGTGTTGTGTTCCATGGCGCCACTTTGACCTGTTTGCAGAAAATAGTGGCACATTGAAATGACATCACATTTCCTAACATATACCTTTCATTTTAGTTAGTTGCGAAATTTTGTCGCCAATCATGTTTTGGAGAAACATTTAGGAAAGGTTAAAGAAATTTTGGCAAAACTTCCTGATTGGCCGAGAGGTCAATCAGGACGTTTCAGTCAATCCCGCATCAGGACAATATTTTTTTATATTATATTTTTTATAATTTTTCTAATAATTAGTTATAATGTTTCATCATCATCATCACCAGCTCTTTTAATGTCCCCACTACTAGGGTAGGGGCCTTCACTATGGATGGAGAATATAGGGGATTGGGCCATAACCCACCACGCAGGCCCAATGCGGGTTGGTGGGTATTAACTACTGCAGATTCAGCCGGGACCACCGGCTCAACGTGCCTTCGAAGCACGGAGGAACTCGAGATAATAAATTTTTGGTCACCATCCAATGACCGGCCTTAGCGAACATTACTTATTTTTCGCAATCGCAGGCCAAGCGCGCCTGGCCATATACCACTGCGCTAGCGAGCTCCTCTTATATTTTTTAATCAAATAATAAAGTAACGACCCGCATTTTTAAACGCGACGCGTCGCTACTCCACGTGTAGTCACAGAACATCCGGCCATAGACAACCAATACATTTGATTCGACTCAACACGCGTCGCATGACATCGGGTCGCATCGTGTTTCAAAAATGTGTTTTCATCCCACCATCTCGGAAAAAGCGTCTATCTGAGTGCAAAAGCCGTTTTTTAGCCTCTAGAGGATAAAGTAAATTTGAATTTAGAACATCGTGTGCAATGAGTTTGTGAATTCAAAACATCATTATACCTATTTATTTCTACCTCCATGGTGCCGAAATTACCATGCAACCTATTTTAATTTGTTAAAAACTCAGACTCGGAACCTTCTTGGTGTACTTTTTTGTAATTTGCTTTGCGCGCGCCATTTTATTTTCACGTCATAAATTTGTTAAAACCTAGGAGTTCCGTGACGGTCAATCAGCTTGGCGTCAATCTTGCTTTAAACATTTTGATCGTCTACAATGCTTGCTTGATGCTTGAGTCAAGCATTTAAAAGCTTTTTAGGTTTGTTTGATTTGTTTACGCTAGCAACGGAACAAAAACATACAGAAAATCAACGTGCTTGACTCAAGCTGATTGACCGTCTCGCAACTCCATTAGGGACGGTAATTTTTATTAGGTACTAACAGGTGTGTCTGGATGAATTTTGCGGGTGTGGCTGGGTGGGTGGGTGGTTGTTGGAGGTGTGTCTGGGTGAATGGGTGTTTTGTGGGTGTGTCTAGGTGAATGGGTGTTTTGTGGGTGTGTCTGAGTGAATGGGTGTTTTGTGGGTGTGTCTGAATGGATGGGTGAGTATTGTGGGTGTGACTGGGTGGAAGTTGTGGGTGTCTGAATGGATGTTGTGGGTGTTTCTGAGTGATTGGACGTTTTGTAGGTGTTTCTGAGTGAATGGGTGTTTTGTGGGTGTTTCTGGGTGAATGGGTGTTTTTTGGGTGTGTCTGAGTGGATGGGTGTGTATTGCGGGTGTGAATGTTGTGGGTGTTTCTGGGTGGGTGTTGAGAGTGTGTTTGGGTTAATGGGAGGGTGTTGTGGAAGTTTCTGGGTGAAAACAGAAACTGTTGTGATTGTATTTTTAGAATCCTTCGCTAGCTCGGTCATCAAAATTGAGCACGCGGTTAAAAAACTTTGCACTCACGTACTACAAATAATTATTAATATAACTCCGTCTCAGGGAGATAAGCGTACGTATATTTCTTTAGGCATAAGATGAGCTGTGCATTTGTGTGAGTGATTGCAAAAGAGCGTTAGTAAAAAAACTCTTCTACATAGGTTATTGCATCTTCACTCCCATCTGATGACACATCAGAGCCAGTGCGATGATATAGCGTGCCATAAAACCATAAATAGCGGCGTCCCAACCATCAAATGCTTTTTCTTCTTTTACTGCATGGTCACAATCATTGCCCATATATTTTGATTGGGATTAAAAATTTCTCTCATACCTAATTAAAATATTATTAATATACGTAGATGCTAGCGGTGCAAAGGACAGTGCGAGGCAGAGTATTGACAGTTGCCGGCCTCACCGCGCAACAGGCCTAGCACGGGACGTGGACAAAATCTCTCTCAACCACTTTACAGTGTCTTGTCTCGGGATTTAGTAGGAGTTAGAGCGAGAGAAAAATATTTTCTTTTCCCCAAGGAGATTTTGTACACGTCTCGTGCTACGGTGGCTGGCCACATCTCACTTTACACTATCCGTGTGCACTCACAAAAATGCAAAGCTCATCTTATGCCTAAACAATACCTATGTATGATAGACAAAATTAAAGACTACCTTTTGAATTTGATATTACATTGCGGCATCATCATAAAATATCAAAACACTTTTAAAGAAATCGAATATTTCCAAAACTCTCTAACTGCCGCACTCAGAGACGTCAATTAACTTTAATGAGTATTTAATGTCAAAAATTTTCAATCAAATCAAGACCATATACCCGGCATGAATAGCAACTAGTTTTGAATTGTCATTTTTTGACGTTAAGTATTCATTAAAGTTATTTGACGTCTCTGAGTGCGGCAGTAAGCCACTAGTTGGCGTACCTCATCGTCCATTTTAAGTTGCAACTCCTCGTCGTCATCCTCCTGCGGTGTGAATATGAACTTTTCACCATAGCCCGCGTCCTTGAGACGCTGCTCAGCGGACGCCATACTGAAGTACGCGCAGCACTGTTCAGGGGACACCATGGCGCGGATTTCCTCTTCCGACGGCAAACGGAACTCTGGCTTTATCACCCACCTGAGATAAAATAATTATAACAACACATGTAGCATTTTAGCACATATTTGTGTAAAGTGTTGGAGATGATGAGGATGATAATATTTATCTTCCTAATCTTACTTTTCCAAATTTTGGAAGAAAATTAAAAAAAATACTCCATATACATACATACACCACGCCTATATCCCCGAAGGGTTAGGTAGAAGTGAACGAGCAGAACTAGATAAAATCCATATAAGTTATATTTAATATAAAATGGCAAATGAAATTCACGGTAAATACCTATTATATTAGTTTACGAAATCAAAATCAACGGAAAATTCAATGGTTAGAGAAATTTCGGCAAGTTAATTATCATACTGCAAGTTAATTAACAATCTGCCCGGATTGATTCCGGAATCAGAACAATAATTTCTTAATTTTCTTCTGATTTGATTTTATTTATAATCAAAATCAAGTTCCCACCTTGACTATCCAGACAAAATTTCCACACTTACCAATTAGAATCCAGTCCTGTCCGTTTGAAATCGGCACAGAGCTTCAGCCGTTTTCTTATGGAGCTTTCGGAATGTGAAGGGAACGCCCTCTTTATATCGTCCATTTTTATGCGTCTCGGATTATGTGTAGACTTCCAAAACAGTCGGTAAATATAAACCTGGGAAAGAACACGATTATTAGTCTAGGTGTTTGCATATTTAGTTCTCTTCTTCTTTATTTCATTGGCAATCGATCGTTTAGTTAAGACTCAATTTAGGACAAACATTGTTTATGAGTTGAAAGAGTCCGGAGAGTGTGCATATTTAGTTATCCCATAATAAAATCGGCCATTAAGTACATAACATTAAATATATCACCACTAGCCATCACTATCCCTTGAATGCACCCACTGCACAGGCCTATGGATGGAAGAATATAAAAAGAATGTAACACCCATACTTCCTATATTCTGACCACCACGTTAAGCTAGTGCGAATTGGTGGTTATGACGTAGGACGACTTCAGATACAGTATAATATCTAGAAAATGTATGCTACGTGAATAACAAAAATTTACTCAATATAAGTTTTCTCTGTCTAAATACAGAATTAACATTCTTTGCTCGCATCTGCATTCTATATACTGTACTGTCCTCTTAACATTTCGTAGGCTTTATAAGCCCGTGGTATTATTATTATCTGAAATAAGATTATACAATTATATATGTCACTTACTTGCAAGAAATCTCTTACGAAGTTATTGGCTCTCTTTGAGTTTGGACCAGGAACTTCGTATAGGGGACATTCTTGACCAGCGACAAACAAAGCGTCGACTTCTCGAATATAGTAGGCTTGCCTGAAAACACGTCACTAATAAGAGAATTTTTGGTACACCGCACTTTATCTGACGAAGCTTCTATCGAAACCTGTTTAAGGCAGTAATATTTATCTGCAAAATATGGAGATCTCCATATTCTACCACCCTATAAGGAAACGCTGTGGGGTGAAATATTTTGACGGCCAGTTTGGTCTAATGATCAGATCTGGCTAATGTCCCAGAGGCCCTCGAGTTCGTCTAGGGGTTCGAATCCTGGTAGGGGCAAATGTTTGTGTAATGGGGTATCTTATGAAGAAAATTGAGTCTCCCAACTACCTAGTGTGCGGTGTAGTGGAAGATCTCCAACACTTGTTGATGGATTGTGTCCGGCACCAGGAGGAGAGACGGTTCTTTGTGAACAAATGTAAAATTAATATGTCAGACATTGGTGTGTTTAACAGCATTCTGGCCCAACCGGTGTCCGAGGAGGCCAGACTGCTGTATCGCTTTATATGTCTGCCGCGACTGTCTTCCGACAATAACATATTAGGTTAATTGGCTCAGATGATTTGTTAATTTAGTATATAAGTTCACGATAGGACTGACATGTCTGTAAAGATAAAAGTCCTTCAAAATAAAGAGAAAAAGAAAAAAAAAAAAACACAGACATTTGTTCTCGAGTCATTGTTGGTAAGATCTATAGGGAAACGCCGTGGAGTGAAATATTCTGGCGGCCAGTTTGGTGAAATCGGCAGATCTGGGTAATGTCCAAGAGGTCCTCGAGTTCGCCCTGGGGTTCGAAACCTGGTAGGGGCAAATGTCTGTGTAATGAACACAGACGTTTGTTCTCGAGTCATTGTTGTTTATATATTTATGTAGCAACTATAGAACCATCCGTTACATATTTTTTTACACCCAAACAACTATTTATTATTTAGTTCAATAAGAAAACGTGCTACGTATTATTTGGTTTCTGCTTACCTAGTTCTGATTAAAAGGAAGTCGGTTTGCGGCAAGCAATGTTCGTAGATCGGCGCCCGGTACATGTTATTCTCCACCACCGGCTGCGTCGCTCCAGGCGGGAGAATACCCAGGAACGGTGAAGTGTGCGCGTACGCAATTTCGCCATACTTCAACGGCTTCGGCCCGGTGTCCTGTAGAGTTGAATAACTTTTTTTAAGTACAATATTACACCTTATGATTGCATGCCTAATATTTTTATTGTAAACGCTTTCTCAATAAACGTTTCTTTGAAGGATGAAGATTATACGCCTATATCCCCGAAGAGGTAGGCAAAGGTGAATTAACACCCACGTTCCATGTAATAGGTGGCGAACCTATCGCCATTTATCGGGCACGAAAGTACATTGCTAGGTAGTATAAGAGGAACGCTGCTGCCCATTACTCGTCACTGTTTTAACCCTTTAAGCTCTATTTGTGCTTAAATATTCTCAGTATATCTATACTAATATTATAAAGCTGAAGAGTTTGTTTGTTTGGTTGGTTGGACGCGCTAATCTCAGAAACTACTGACTCAACTTGAAAAATTATTTTTTTGTTGGATAGTCCATCTATCGAGGAATGCTATATAATAGGCTATATAATAACGGACATTAGCGCGAGCGAAGCTGCGGGCGACCACTGGTTAAGAATAATATTTGCCTTTGTCGCGATAATCTCAGAAACTAATGAGTCAACTTGAAAAAAATTTTTTTTTGTTGGATAGTCCATCTATCGAGGAATGCTATATTATAACCGACATTACCGCGAGCGAAGCTGCGGGCGACCACTAGTTAAGTAAATACTTGCCTTTATAGCAGTCCGCTTATAGTAGTTCTTGATCTTAGTACACATGCCGACTTGGCTGATCAGAGGCGGATGCTCTTCACAGAACTCGACGAGAATAATTTCACCGTCCCGCCCGCTGAGGTCCTCGGGGGTGCGCATGAAGAACACATCGCCGCCGCCTGACGCGAGACGCTCCGCTTCGCGTTGCTGTTTCAAAATTACAAAGCAAGTCAATATACCTGAACTCTAGTCATTTACCTCTAGTTATCTGGGAAGGGCCTGTACAGGAAACCTTAATATGCGAAAATCGTCCTGGCCTAAAATATACCGTGGCCAACGTTATTTTTACGTGTCTACTTTACCCAAAATAAATATTTTTTTTGTAAGAAATTAAATTTCCGCCAAAACAGCAATGGCGTCTGTGTGACGTCACGATTGCGTAAAACATGACAGTTTCCATAGTGTATTATGATTTTGATTGGCAAATAAATTGTCGAACCAGAGTTAACAAATCACGTGGCGTTTGACCAAATAGGGCGGATTGCTAAGCTATGTATTTTTATTTATATAAAATAAATATCAATCACACTCTATCTGAAAACAAGATTTTTGAAGAATTCCCGTAACACAATTTATTATTTAAATCAAATATATGTAAATCATTACAATGTGCAATCCGCTAACAACTTTGAGTCATTTACTGATAATTTCGTAGCTGCAGTTCGCGCCTTAAAATCATTATTTCACCGATTCTTTGTTATAGTCCGACAACTTCGTGTGCGACCCTCCTGCGGTATGAAAAACGGTGGCAGGGGCATGGCGCTCCAGATGCCAGCGGGGACGGGCGATGCGGGGAAGGGGGGAAACTAGCTCCTCCCCGCATCACCCACCCCCGCCAAGCGCCCCGCCACCGTCTCATACCGCAGCAAGGTGCACACGAACTTGTCGGAATATAGTGTCATCATCCCTATTGCGACGGGTGCACCATGACAATAATATATCGATTTTTTTCCAACTTCCTTCTCTTTGCAGAAAAACCTCACCTTGGCCTTCTTATTGATGTGTTTGATCAACGGTTGCACTGGGTGTGGGCCGGGTGCGGCTAGGGGACCATAAGACAGCTTCCTCATGGCTGGCCTATGGAAGGCGCGCAACCTAGCCGGTCCCATGTGGGTCTGTATGAACGGTGCTCGCAGTTCCACCACCGGCGTGCTGTGCTGGATCAATTGACCGCCGCCCACTTTGAGCCGAGGATTCTGAGACTTCGGCTGGTAAAAGCTGTAAATTGTATGTGTAGGTATATTTAAAAAATAAGGAGGTAATAATAATTTATATGCAAGTGACTTAAAGAGTATTAAACATGAATGTTGAGGGATGGATAGGAAGAGGAAGACCCCAGAAGAGAAGGATGGTTTGCGAGAGAAATGACATGAATATGTATGAAATGAGGAAGATGACAGCTAACAGGAGTGAATGGAAGAACAATACATACTGTGCCCACCCCTAAAGAAAGGGGACGGGAAGGGCAAGCGGTTGATGTCATCACCAGCCTTTTAATGTCCCCACTGCTGGGGCACAGGTCTTCCCTATGGATGGAAGAATAAAAGGAGAATGGGACACCATGGTACCACCACCCACCACTCTGGCCAGTGCGGGTTGATGGGTAATAACGACTGCAGATGCAGCCGGGACCAACTGCTTAACGTGCCTTCCGAAGCACGGAGGAATTCGCGATAGTAAATTTTTGGTCACCCATCCAATGACCGGCCTTAGCGAACATTGCTTAGTTTACGCAATCACAAGCCTAGCACGTTATGCCACCGCGCTAGCGAGCTTCTCGCTAGCGTGGTTGTAAATGGATATTGAAATAAATAATAGTAACTTACACGTCGTTGGATATATTGAACGGATCCCTGTCAGGCGACTTCGGTGGAGGGGGCGGCGCGTCTTCTTGCAATACGTTAATCACGCCGGCTTTGCCTAACAATATCTTGGACTTCTTCACGTGAGGATGCGGTATCTTCACTTTGGGTGCTGGTCCGCGCTCTGAACAAGGAACAGATAATTAATTTTGTTATTTTCAACATAATCTACATACATACATACATACATCACGCCTATATCCCCGAAGGGGTGGGCAGAGGTGAACTAGCACCCACGTTTCGCCAGTTATGTTAGGTCCCATGTAACAGGTGGCGAGCCTATTGCCATTTATCGGGCACAAAAGTCGCAGTAGGTACATAGCTAGATGGTATAAGAGGAACGCTGCTGCCCATTTCTCATCACTGATTTATCCTTAGTCGCCTTGTACGACACCCACGGGAGAGATTTGGGGTGGTGACAATTGTATTCTACTCTGCCGTCACCACACGGCAACATAATCTTTAGTAATAAATATAATATGTTAATCGGTTAACAAAGCTAGTTCAAACTTTACTTTGATTATTGCAATTTGACAATAAATTGGATACAGTTAAAAGAAAACAAACCAGAATAGTAGACATCAATTTGTTGACTTATACCAAATTCAGTCATCAAACTGACTTGAGAAAAAATTAAATCATTTGATAGCCTGTGACATATAAATATATTCTTGAAAACTGTTTTCTTCCGGTTTGATCTATTCTGCTTAGGCTCGTCCAATTGCGAATCGAGCAAAATGTAAATAGCCATTTCGAAAGTACTCAACTAGTAATAAAAGTTATTTTAGAGGACTTTTAACAAATACCACAGACCAGAGATTAAAATTTTAAGAACAAATGGAACAATAAAACCAAACCACCCACCGGAACCACCATCAATGCTTCAGCCACCGGCACCGGAATTAAGATGCAGAGGTCCCGGGTTCGATCCCTAGGGGGGTAAGACTTCTTTTACGTCCGCCTGGCTAGCTACCACCATCTTATCAAATCTGTCGCCATAATAATAATGTCAACAACAACATCATTATTGTGCTCCGACAATGTGTGGTAAGATAGACAGTCCCTCTGTGATTGAGGGTTCCAGGTGAAGCTCGATTCCATCTTCGGCCCTTTTCGTCACTTACCGTCTGGTGAGATGAAGGGCAAGAGCATCCCTGTCTAGCATAAAAATACGCACCTCTAGTAATCTTAGATGGGTCAACATCATCGGGGACTCCGAGTATGATATTTTCGTCATTGGGGTCCAAAGTCAAGATCTTCGGCTTCGGTATCTTGGACATGTTCTCCGCGTCCCATATGACCTCGTCCTCCCACATGCCGTACACCAACTCTTCGTTTTCCACGGGAAATATGCTGTACCACGTGTTATCGTCACCGTCTGCCGCCGCCCCCGATTGGGAATTGGACGAGGCTGTGGATCTGAAAAATATAAATAATCAAAATTACATAATAATTATGTAGTTTATAATATAAATACATAATAACAAAAGTAATGTCGACGGTACGTTTGTGAGATCGGCTTCTAAGTCTCAGGTATGAATCATACCTGAGACAGAAGCCGATCCTATCATACCGCATGATCCATCTTCCTTCCTTCCATCATGAAACTTTTTCGATAATTATAATAAAAAATAGCTACATTGGCATTGTTAGTTTGTATGCTGTAGAGGTGAGAGCGAGGGTACATACCAGCTAAATCACTATTTACATTACTGAAAGACCTTGGCTTGTCTAGAACTTACGTAAATTCTACACTGGAACGTGTGTCAAAGGCGGCTCTCACAGAATCTTACCAAATATGGCTGGGCAGAGAGAGAAGTCGGGGTGACGAAGGTGAGTGTAGACTAGTTCTCAAGAGGCCTCTTAAACCTACACTTGAAGGGGAGTGTAGACTAGTTCTCAATAGGCCCCTTAAACCTACACTTGGGTCACAGGTCCCAAGCGCTGCCAATGACTTCCCTCTCCGCCACACTACGGACCCGGCACCCGCACGGCGAATCCATGGAATGCTAAGAGTTTTCGTCTCGCTTTAATCTCTATAATTATTGGGTACATTAATCCACTAGCTCACCCCAGGAGTGTCTTAAAAGTCGACTTAGGGAGATAGCCCGGTTAAGACCAATTAAGCGCTAGTTGAAAAGCTATATCACTAGATGGCGTTAATAGTAGATTTTTCAACAAGTGCACAAAACGAATCATTTTTATCCGAGACTTTTAGCATGTCGAGGATAAAAATGGTTTTGTGGACGAGTTAAAAACTCTGCTTTTCACTTCGATTGCGAGGAAATAAAACAATAGTTTATAATAACATTTCATAAAATTCAAACTAAAATTATTACAGTTTTGAATACTGAAGGAAATTGATTTTTCATTGATATTAGGCTGGGGCTGTAGACCCATACAGCCAAGTATTTAATTAATTTTGTAAAAATAATTTTCTTAAATTCATTTAATAACCTAGCGTACCTACTTGAATTAAAATATTAATATCTTTTATGTCTTAAAAACACATTAGGCAAATTAAAAACACATTAGACGAATTTCTTATTGTGTTTGGCTCCATGGCTCATTTTCTTTGCCTTAAATAGATACATTTATGAGTAGATACGTTGATGCTCTAGAGCACAAAATTCGATTTTGTACAGCTTATATCCTGCACAAATAAGCATTTTCAGAGCATGCGGAGTGAAAATGATCTTACGTTGCGGGCTTGGTCTGTAGAGGCGTCGGAGCTTGCGGTCGAGGGTGTGAAAACTGCTGAGCGGTCCGACTGACCGATGTGGGAACCCAGCCGGCCGCATTGCTTTTGCTGTTCAGTCTGGCTAGAACCTGTAAATTTATATTTTTTTTAGTTAAAAACCCGTATTTAACGTTATAGCTTAGTCGGATTTATATTTATTTAATGTGTAGATACGATGCTGGAGTATGTTATGTAGGTATAAATAAAATATTAAAAATATAAAAAAACTTTGTGTCAGATAATTTGTGAGAGCGTTAGAAAAGAAAATAAATAGAAAACGGAGTTACAACTCAAAAAACACTAAGAAAACACATTGTGTGTTCTAAATTTATGGCAATAAGATCTACTGTGTCAAAAATGACTCAGAATTCTTTTGTATTTACAAAGCGATCTATCTCATTTATAGTATAAACATATTGAATAGGAAAGAGATTTTTCTCTTCAATAATGTTTCGTAACGTGCCAGACTGTACGGCATAGGGAAAGTACGAACCTTATGTTTGATTTCATTGCCGTCCCAAATGACGTCATCCTCCCATTGCAGCTGTGCCACCATGAGGAATGAGTCATCCGGGAAACCACTGTCTTGGCTGTCCGGTGACTCTCGATCGTTATTTTCTTCTGGCTCTTTTTCTTTGGGTTTCTCATCGCGATCAGGTGACGGTGCCTATGGATTGAACAAAACTCTATTTTATTTTAACCTCAATAACGGTTATTATATTTGATGAGTAAACAACACGCATAATCATGCATTTGGGTATATGCGAAGGTAGTTTTTCCTACAACTCCTTCCTTTCCCGTTCCATTCATTCATTCCTGCAGACTGACTCGTCATTACCGGCCATACGTCAGTCGTCGCGCACACGCCGGTCTGTCGCACGGTTCATCAGCGGATTCGATCGCTCACATCGTCTCCCACGGAAACTCAACTTTTCTCTTTTCGAATATCCCCTTAAATTTCCCTACACGGTTCGCGCCGCGTAAATCACATCAACTAATAAGAAATTCAACTAAAGTGCTGAGGAGTGCGAGGACGCCAGGACTTGCTGAAGCTGTCGAAGAAGCAACCAGTGTACCAGGTCAGTCAGTCTGTTCCCAACGCATTTTCTCATCATTTTCCTTGGTCCTTCGATCCAAATATCTAAATTTCGTACACATTTAATCAAAAAATCATCTTTTCTAATCGAAATTCCTTACTTTGCAATTAATTTCATTTCTACCCTCACATTTTTTTACAAAGTTCGCATTTCGTTGCTATTGTAACGTTTCGCTCGTGTTGTTCACTCAATCATTCAATCTTTAGCTTAACAAACAGGTGGCAGCACTGTTTCATTCGTTTGTCACAACTGTCATTGTCATTTGTCACTGCCATTGTCATTTGTCACTGTCACTGTCATTTGTCATTGTCAATCATCTTTGTTTACATTTCGAGCTAAATAGCAACACAAATCATCTTTTTGTTCTAATTAACTTAAACTTTTAATCAGTTTACATTACAATGTCGAAAGGCGGTCAAAACATTGTTCGTTTTAATGTACTACAAAGGCGTATGCGAGAACTTTATGATATAGCCTCTAGATGCACCAACCCTAAGGAGCGTGCCGGTGACGGTTTGTTGGAGGAGCAGTTTCTAGTCAGATATAGGGACATTGACAGGCACCGTGAAAACATGGATAATGTTTTTGCTGTATTAATGTCGGAACCATCTCTCGATGACAAGGAACGATCTGGTTTGGAACGCAATTACAATGAGTTCCAGGAGCAATACTATTCCGTACAGGTTATGCATTCTAACGTAAAACCACAACAAAGCAGCGCCTCCGCAATGCCTGAGCGCAAAGTCAGCCACGATTTTCACTTGCCTAAGATTACACTATCTAGATTTAGCGGTGTGTGTGTTGAATGGCCCAACTTTATATCTATTTTCAACAGTTTAATCCATAACAATGCAAGTATAAGTCAAGTGGAAAAAATGCATTATTTGTTAAGCGTTTTGGACAGAGAGCCCTTATCTTTAGTAAAACATCTCAGTATCACATCTGAGAATTATATGGTGGCCTATAAGTTGCTAAATGATCGTTATCAAAACAAACGGATTATTGCTGATAAGCACATAGATGCAATTTTAAGTTTACCAAATCTTACACAAATTAATACCAAGTCTCTCGGCAAGTTTGTTTTTACTATTAAGGAGAATACACAGGCTCTCATGGCTATTGATTTCAACGTAAATTCATGGTGTTTCTTACTATTGAACATCATATTGAAAAAACTTCCAATAGACATGCGTAGTAAATTTGAGTCTACAATATTTATGAATAGTCTTCCAACATTTGATCAATTGATGGTGTTCTTAGAAAATCAGCTGAGAATATTAGAAAACATTTCTAGTTCCACACACAAGGCAGCACCAAGCAATTCATTAAATGTAGTTGACTCAAACAACAAATTAGAAAATAAAAATAATTATAATCAATTATGCCCTTGCTGCAGTGAAAATCATCTTATATATAAATGTCAAAAATTTGATAAAATGAATCCTATAGACAGGAAGAATTTTATTACACAGCATAAATTATGTTTTAATTGTCTGCGTTCTCATCATGTGTCCAAATGTTTATCACATAGCGTATGCCAAATATGCCATGGTAGGCATCATACCAAGTTACATTTAGGTAATAGCCAACCTGCTACAATCCGCCCTGTGTCTGTGCAAGCGGTTGATGCTCCGGTGCAGAGCCAGTCTTTGCACAGCATCGATGGTACATCTACCATGGTCTTGGGTACGGCTCTTGTACAGATACAGGATGTGGATGGGCACTATCACACAGCTCGCGCATTAATTGATGGTGGTTCGCAGGTGTGTATTGTGACCGAGTGTTTGGCACAGCGGCTTAGGTTGCCTCGCACTAAGTCCGGTACTTTATACGGATTGGGCATGTCGGTTGGCCACTCAACAAATGGAGTAGTACATAGCAGCATTAAATCAGTGCACGGTACTAACGAAATGTTAACTTCGGATTTTATTATTTTAAAGGGTATCACAAGCAACCTTCCTTCGGTTACTATACACAAATCAGTTTTAAATCAATGCAATAATTTGAAATTAGCTGACAAATATTTTTTCACTCCTGGTCGCATTGACCTCCTTTTAGGTGTTGGTCTGTATGATCAAATTTTTGATGGTGGCAAATTCAAGTTAGGTGAAAACATGCCTACTGCATATTCATCTGTTTTTGGCTGGGTTATCATGGGTTCGGCACCATCAGCAACAGCTCATGTCACTTGCATTGTGACAATGACTTGCACTCTGCAGCTTAGTGAAGCTCTTAGTCGTTTTTGGGAGGTGGAAGAACCACCTAAGCAAGTTATACGGGATCCTGAAGACATTCAATGTGAGAAGCATTTTTCTGAAACATATAGCAGGGACATCACCGGTCGTTTTACAGTGTGCTTGCCTTTCAAGGTCAATCATAAGCCTTTGGGTGACACATATTTTTCTGCGGCCAAAAGATTCTTTCACTTGGAGCGTCGACTTCTCAGAGATGATAGGCTGCGGGTATTGTACACCGCCTTCATGCGAGATTATTTAGAGGCTGGTCACATGCGTGAAGTCGCCACTACTATTTCAAGTGATCGTTATTATATCCCTCATCACGGCGTTCTCAAGGAGCAGAGCAGCACCACCAAGCTGCGTGCCGTTTTTGATGCCTCGGCGCCTAGCTCGAACGGTGTGTCACTCAACCAAGTTCTCATGAGCGGCCCTAAATTGCAGAAAAACATTGAGGACATCATCCTGCGACTTAGGCTCCATAAGATAGTGTTTACTGGTGACATCAGGCAGATGTACCGTCAGATTAATGTCTCTCAGGGGGATTGCAAATATCAGACAATTTTGTGGCGCGAATCGCCAGACCTTCCGCTCAAACAGTATGAGCTGACCACCGTTACTTATGGTGTCTCCAGTTCTGCGTTTCAGGCGATTCGTGTTATTCATGAGCTCGCCCAGCTCAATTCGGAACGTTACCCTGATGCCGCTAAGGTGCTTCTAGAAGATACCTTTGTTGATGATGTCGTATGTGGTTCCTCTAGTGTCGAGTCTGCCTTACAGTTGCAGCGAGATCTTATTGCTATTCTCACCCAGGGGGGATTTTTGCTTCGCAAGTGGTCAAGTAACAGCGAAGAATTCTTGTCATCTTGTCCAATCGATCATTGCGAATCTCCGTACAGGTTCGAGAATGGCGACAATGTCTACAAAGTGTTAGGCATAGAGTGGAATTCTCAGACCGATAATTTTCTTTATCACGTTTCCGAAATGGGGAGCATAATGACAAAGCGTGGTGTTCTTTCTAACATCGCCAAGCTTTATGACCCTTGCGGTTTTTTAGCTCCTACAATTTTCCACGCCAAGCTTTTCATGCAAAAGCTTTGGTTGTTGGACGCTGGTTGGGACGATCCACTGCCTTCGACTTTTGCGAAGGAGTGGCATCACTTTCTTACGGACTTTAGTAACCTAAACCGTATTCAGTTTCACGGTTTCAGTGATGCGTCCGAACAAGGGTATTCGGCTTGCGTTTACCTTCGTGTCGAGAGCTCCGATGGAAGCGTCTTAGTACAACTCTTAACTGCTAAGTCCCGCGTAGCTCCGCTAAAACAGAAATTGACCATTCCAAAACTAGAGCTGAATGGTGCGTTTTTACTTGCTCGGTTAATGGAGCACACATATAACATTTTGCAAAGCAAACTGAACATAAAAGGTTTATTCGCCTGGACCGATTCCAGCATTGTTCTGTCGTGGCTTAGCATTTCCCCTCATAAGCTTAATACTTATGAAGGTAACCGCGTTTCACAAATTCAAATGCTCTTGCCTAATGTCTCGTGGAGACACGTTCCCACATCAGCAAACCCCGCCGACTGCGCTAGTCGAGGGATTTCGCCATCAGATTTGGTGAATCACAGCTTGTGGTGGTCTCCAGCATGGCTCGCAGCTGACGCGTTGTCATGGCCTGGTCAATTACCGCTACTTAGCGAGCTTGATTTGCCAAGTATAAAGCCCTTGCCATTAGCTGCAGTGGCACAGGCTAGTGCTGCGCCACTCTGCTTGGATCACTTTAGCACTTTTACAAGACTGCACCGCGTTGTAGCCTGGTGCAAGCGTTTTATTTTCAACTCTACAAATTCGAAGCAACGCCATACTGGTCCTCTATCAGTTTCGGAATTGAGCGACAGCCTTACGTCTATAGTCAAGCTGGTCCAATCTACGGCGTTCGCCGAGACTTTAAATTCACTGCGGGCAGGCAAGCGCTTGAAGGGTAGTTTGCTACGCTTAAGTCCTTTTATTGATCAGTTGGGTCTGTTGCGAGTGGGCGGCAGGCTTGTGAAGTCGGGATTGAGTTACGCGGCTAAGCACCCCATGCTATTGCCCAAGGATCATTTTGTTACGTATCTTATCATCGAGCATTATCACCGATTAAATCTGCATCCTGGCTTAGGTACCATGCAGGCTTTGCTACAACGGAAGTTCTGGGTGGTATCGGCTCGTCGCGTGATAAAGCACGTTATTTTCAAATGCCATCGTTGCTATCGGTTGCGCCCTAAATCCATAGAGCCTTTCATGGGGAACTTGCCCTCCAGTCGGGTTACGTCATGTCGACCCTTTCAGCGAGTTGGTGTTGACTTTGCCGGTCCCTTTTGGTTAAAGCATTCCAAAGTTCGCAATGCCAAGGCACTGAGGGCATACATGTGCTTATTTGTATGCTTTTCCACCAAATGCGTTCACTTGGAAATCGTTTCCGAGTTGTCCACCGAGGCTTTCATTGCGTGTTTGGATCGCTTCGTATCGCGCCGTGGCTTACCGACGGATATTTATAGTGACTGTGGCACAAATTTTGTGGGCGCACGTAATTATTTAAAGGAAACGAGTACGCTTCTGCAAGCGTCGGCAGATAACATTCACAAACATTTAGTACAGTATCAAGTAAACTGGCACCTGAACCCTCCTGCCAGCCCTCATATGGGTGGCTTGTGGGAAAGCGCAGTAAGGTCTGCTAAACTTATTTTGAGCCGTGTCATAGGGGAGCGTATTTTACTTTTCGAAGAGTTAGCGACAATCTTTGCGAAGGTAGAGGCCGTTCTCAACTCTCGGCCACTATGTCCACTTACTAGCGATCCTAGTGATTTAGAAACTTTAACGCCCGGCCATTTTCTGATAGGGCAACCACTTTTGTCTTTACCGGAACAAGACATAGCCGATATTATTATCAGCCCATTGAAGCGTTGGCAGCTAACACGCCAAATAACACAGCATTTTTGGAAGCGCTGGCACTCAGAGTATTTGCACACATTAATGCATCGTCCAAAATGGCTAGCTAGGGAGACCAATATTCGCGTCGGTGACTTAGTGCTCATAAAGGACACTTCTCCTCCGCTCCAATGGCGTAAGGCTCGCGTCGTGAGTCTTTGTCCTGGCACGGATGGCATTGTTAGGGTGGTAGAGCTCAAAACTGCTACTGGAACTCTGCTTAGACCCGTGGTCAAACTTTGCCCGCTTGTATCTGACTAGAAGTTGCTCACATCCTATTCGTATCTATACTATTATATATTAAATTCATATTCTTTATTATATTTATGTATCGCCTACATTTTTGTAAATTCAACTTCATAGATTTTTAATCAACTTTGTTAACTAAGTAATACATTTTTATCTTATCCAACTCAAAAGAGCTAACTCGCTCTTTGGGGGGGAGTATGATGAGTAAACAACACGCATAATCATGCATTTGGGTATATGCGAAGGTAGTTTTTCCTACAACTCCTTCCTTTCCCGTTCCATTCATTCATTCCTGCAGACTGACTCGTCATTACCGGCCATACGTCAGTCGTCGCGCACACGCCGGTCTGTCGCACGGTTCATCAGCGGATTCGATCGCTCACATCGTCTCCCACGGAAACTCAACTTTTCTCTTTTCGAATATCCCCTTAAATTTCCCTACACGGTTCGCGCCGCGTAAATCACATCAACTAATAAGAAATTCAACTAAAGTGCTGAGGAGTGCGAGGACGCCAGGACTTGCTGAAGCTGTCGAAGAAGCAACCAGTGTACCAGGTCAGTCAGTCTGTTCCCAACGCATTTTCTCATCAATATTAGTTTTATTAATTTCGTGTGGTAGAGCAGATACAATTGTCACCACCATCATTTCTCCGCGGGGTTCGGCTCTTATTACATGTGACCTGACATGATTGGCGAAACGTAGGCGCTGTTTCACCTTTGCCTACCCCTTCAGGGATGAATAGGCGTGATTGATATATGTATGTTAATAATAAATAATGTAGCTGTTGATAATAGTAACCGTTTTGACCGCTACAGTCAGATATAATGTTTCAATGGCACGAGAATTGCTTTAAATATGGAAAATTATAGCAGCAAAATAAAAAACACACCTTCAATTTGAATCCATAGTCGAATCCCTCACCGGATTCGGGCACATTCAACATGTCGTACCACACTTGCGCGGGTCCGAAACGCCAATGCGCAGGCGTCGGTTTCTGCATCTTTTCGCCGGCCGAATTCATGTTGCTATCTGCGTTCGTGGGTTGACACTCCTCCATTGGCCTACATCAGAAGAAAATTCATTTGAAACTGGTTAAGGCGATACCTCTTGTACTTTGTTTCAGGCGAGAGAGAGAGACGGGGGGAAGCGAAATAATCTATTTATTTATTCAAAAACTAAATCATTATTGATTTTTTTTGAAATATAACTGGATGCACCTGGATGCAGAAAATCAATCCACTTGATTTTATTGAACATATTATTAAACTATACAATGTATGTGACATTACATACATACATAAATCGCGCCTATATCCCCGAAGGTGAGGCAGAGGTGAATTGAAGTATGACATTGACATCACAAAATGTACTATCCCAAAAGTATAAAAATTGTTCATAATATTCAGATTATGCTGTGCACTAGCTACTCCTTACTTGAGAAGCTTTTCCTCATCGTCACTGGCACACTGCAACTCTTGAGGGTCAGGAATCTGCGGAGGAGTATCGCTGCTTGTGCTTCCTGAACGCCGGCGACGCCTCCGCTTCTTGACACCTCGCCACACTTGTGGCAAACTCGACAGTTTACCAGGGCCGAACAAACGGGAAAATAGAAGTACCTGAAACATATGGGAGCAATAATTCACCTTTTTCGAAGAATATTCACTTATCACCTTTTACAGTGGGATCTATATCAATATTAAGATCAGTCCTCTTCTCAAAAACAGAGAAGGCATTATCATTTCTGTAGTAGCACAGTAGTGGAATATACGGTTAATATAATATGCAGTGCAGTAACAGTAGTGCTGAATTGCCACCACCCCTAATCTCACCATATAGAGGTTATTCTTCTTATACCACCTGGCATTCTACTATTTATGTGACGGATAGATGCTATTGGAACTTTAGCATAATTGGGGAAATATGGATTATAAGTTATTTCACCTTGATAAAATAACATACAAGTCACTTTTCGATTTTAATTTTAACATTATATAAATGTTAGAAAAATTAGTACAAAGATTTTGGGGTTAGAAAAAGAATTTCGAAAAATTATGATCCCGCCTCAAGATCATAATTTTTCGAAATTCTTTTTCTAACCCCAAAATCTTTATACAAGTCACTTACTTTATCAGGTCTGAAGTCTGGAAATAATTCAGTCACATCCACATTTGCATACTTTGATGGCAACATGGCAGCCAATGGTGTTTCCAATTTCTTCGGTTTGTCAGATCTTTGTGACCTGCTGCAATTTAAATTATATTCAAAATAATGCAACGATTCAATTGTAGGTAATGGTGAATATATGAGGCAGATGTGAAAGAAATACTGATAAAGATTAGTTGATCAAGAGGTTAGACACACAAACCTTTAACCAAAAGGTTAGAATTATGTCAATGTTAGCAAAATTTGGTCATTGACTCATGCAAAAGGTCATAGCCGTTAATAAGTATATTTACTATGTAAAAGCTATACATAATCCTCTTAATTTTAACTATAGGAATATAGGAACAAGAAATTCCCAAGCACTGCCACTGACTTCCCTCTCTGCGACATTATGGACCCAGCACCCGTACGGTGAATCCATGGAATGGTAAGTGTTATCAACTCACTGACAAGTAATAAACGAAAACGATTTTGAATTTGAAAGATGACGTGATGACAATGATGCCCTAACAAATAAATAAAAATAATGTAAATTACAATATTCAACAATACTCACGGAATAACAGAAGGCGGGGGCATAAGCCCACCGTCTCCCTCCATGTCACCTTCATAGCCCTCATCGTTGCCTGCACGCTGCCCAGTTTGTTCATAGTCATCAGTGTCTTTATTCCAATCATCTTTTGTTTCCTCTTTTACTTCAGTCTGTGGACAATCACTCTTAGAACCAGGTTCATCGGCATTATCAACTTGTGTGTCCTCCCCAGTTATTTGTGTCTCAATAGCCACTTCAGGCACAAAATCTTCTACATCTTGGTTAGTATTAACATCTACATCCTAGTAATGTTAACAAGACTATGTTAGGACAAAAACACAGAACAGCTTCAATAATTTCAGTTGTCAATTATGGCTACTAAAGAAAGAAAACAGTTGACAACTGTTGAAAAGTATCAATTATGATTTTACTGATATTATTGAATGGTCTTAGTAACAAACATAAATTGCAGGTGACAGTTGCAACATATAAGTAATAAATCTTGCACTGTTTGCATAATAGTGATCTCTGCTACAACATGGTGTGCCATGATATAAAATTTAGCAAGTTATCAGCAATAGGTATGTAATCAGTTTTGCATAACACTACCTACTCAGTTACAGTTTTACAAGAAAAAGATGAATGTTTAACAGAAACCACTAAACACAAAGGAAACGCCATAGAAAAAAGAAGAAGAAGAAGAACCACTAAAGAAACAGAATGTGTGTGTAGCTTAAAGTAATAATTGTGCACAGATGAAGTTTGTAAAACGACAGAATTTGCATGCTGAAGGTGTAGGTAATTTTAAGAGTATTAAGGTGAGTCAAAGTGCTATTTTTCACACACGCTGGTTATTAGCCACTTTCAAGGCTTGTTTGGTTATTAATGGATATTAAGACCAATTTCATTACTAAAAATATACATACATGCAATCAAAGTTGTAAGTAAGTAGTCTGACCGCCTACTAAAAATAATGACAGATAAGTAACAGTAGTTAATATTTATTTTTATTTACCTTAATATCTTCCACGGCATCATCAATATCAAAGAAGTCTACAGCAGATGGACTTTTTTCATTATAATCTAAAAAAAATGTGTTATTAGAATTGTTTTGGTATTACTGGTACTACTGGTTGTATTTATAATTTTAATTGGCCACAGGATTATTTATAAAGGTACTGTTCTGGTGAATTTCTTCTAATGGGCCAAACTTTAGAAAATTACCTACTATTTTAAAAAGTAAACATTTTAAGAAATTAATTACTAGATTAAAGGTTTATGTCAACTAAAATAAGCTTGTGGTAACAAAATCAATAAAGAAAACCTTATCTTTTATAAGATTTTATTTACAATTTTTTTTTTAATACAAACAATATTCCACAAAATCGGGTCAGTTACTTTATGCTTCCATACATTTCGGTCAAATTGTACAATCCCTTTTCATTCATATTTTATCATCTTTTTGCAATTCATTAATTTTTTTTGAGCTATCCCTCTTATCCGAGTAGTACAAAATTATGGCAAACCTTTCTCTTCAATATCTTTTGACGGCTCTTCTTCTTCAAGAACTTCTGAAAGCATTGATCCAAGCCCAAGGCGATGGAGAGACGAGAGCATCTTTTTAGAGTCTCCATCGAGAAGCTCATCATCTTCAAGCTGACCGCTTTCATCTATGTTTCCAAATAAAAATCCCGTCAAGTCCATACCACCATGGCTCCTATCCCCAGGATCATCACTATCACACATCTTGTAAATATAAGCTTTGTTCTATTCACTGAAATATAAAAATAATCTTTTCTTTTAATCACACATTATTGTCTCAAAAATAAAATAAATAAACCAAAGAGAATACAATACTACGTAAGAAGAGACGGGACTCCATAGAGCAAAATTAATCCGACCAAATGTCAAAATTAAGTACCTCAACGTAGCCAACCTAAAAACTGATAAACAAAGAGTTCTGCCAACCTAAAGGGCAAAATAGAGATGTGCCACCTGCTATTCAAAATTTTATCGATATCGATGAACGCATCGACCTGCACTTTATTAAAAACAATAATTTTAAAATTTCTACTGAGACACTATACCTCGTTTTTTAACTTTAAAGTACTGAATCAAACAAGTAGATGTTATAAATAAATTATCAAGGCTAACCATAATCTATGGGCAGTACTTTTATTAAAAAACGAAGTATGTGTTCACTTTGATATTTGAAATAAAAAAACTTTCTGTTGTACTGTTTATAATCTATGTTTGTATTTTATTAATTTTCAAATAACTTTCTTCTTTCAAGGAGTTAACTGCATATTAGAAGTTTCAGAATTTGACTTAGGTCGTCGCTTTCTTAAAACTGAAATTAAATAAATATAAATGATTATAGAACTATATTTAATACCAATAATTAATAAATATTATATTTAAGATTTTAACTGACCATGCAACACCTTACTCTCTTTTCATATCTCAATTTTTTCGATCCATCTCGAACTTCAGAAACCGAAAAAATGCACGAAACATCTGTAATTAAACAAATTATTTATTTATTTTAATCAAATTGTATTAAGTTTAGCTTTGATGACGTAAAATGAATAAATTATTATGTATTATTATTGTTACCAAGACTTTGTTCTAGTTTACAACTTTAATTAAAAGCATCGATATTGATTTTTAACCATGTGATCATAACATCACTATTTTTGCACAGGTTAATGTTTTGAATAAAATTATTAATATTACATCCAATTGTATAATAAAAAATACAAAATAATGTAAAATTGTTAATGAACTACTCACCGAAGCTCATCCAGAGTAAATTGGGCCTTAAAAACCGTTGTGTTGTTTTTTGTACAGATTTCAAACCACAAATTTCACACTTTTTATACTTCATGCTGAAGAAGATTTACCAATATTTATGTTTATATAACACGCTTTCAGAAGCTGCTTAAGAATTTGCAATTACATTTAACTGCCGATCAACACAGACTTTGATATAATATAATTGTTTTTTATTTAAACTATACGACTAAACGACCGTTGCGCTGACAGAAGAATGACTTTTCACCCAAGAATGAGAAAGGTTGAGGAATAGAGTGAGACAGATATAGTCGCCATTAAAATTCACTTAATTTTCATAGAACGTTTTTTCTGTATGAAGTTGCGACAGACTGAAATAAACTACAAATATTGCTCGATTGAATTTTTCTATGCGCCTAATTTTAATTTGTATTTTGTTTGTTTGACATTTGACAGACAGCACAGCAAGCCAGTCAAGTTGACACTGACAGTTGTTTTTTTAATTCTCCCTATATTTTTAGGGAAGACAAAGGGTCTAGCCCATACAGCCAAGTCTTTAGTGTATATTTAATCTGTAGTCGTATGAAATAATGAGTGGGTGAAATGTATGAATGAAATGAATTTACGTTAAAATATGGGTGTCACATATTTTAACGCATTTAGGTAGTGCTTGGCGCGAGTCACATGGTAGCAGAGTTCATGACGGTGACCGATGAGGTGGTGAAAACCACTATAAAATTCTCATCGTCAAACACGGCACAACACTTTTATTTCAATGATTCTTCATAGTTGAACATCAACACGGATCCTTATGCATTAAAATAACACCACTATTACTACACAAAGTTCACTCTGAACCAATTTTTGAATGATTGAAATAAAAATTTGACTGACGCCATTGAAAGCCCGCCAAGCACTCCTTAATTATTATTTTTATTCTCCCTGTATTTTTAGGGAAGGCAAAGAGGTTAACCTTTTTTTATTCTTCCTTTATTTTAGAGAAGACAAAGGGGTCTAATCCATATAGCCATGTATTTAGTATAGATTTCATAATGACGACTGATGAGGTGGTGAAAACCACTTTATAATTCTCAACGTCAAACACAACACAACATTATTTTCAATGATCCTGCATAGTTGCACATCATCATGGATGCTTGTGCATCAAAATAACACCACTTTCACTGCACAAAATTCACTCTGAAACAATAATTTTTGACTGACTGACGCATGACATTGAGGGAAGGCAAAGGGATCCACCTCATACAGCCATGTCTTAAGTTTAACTTTTCTTGAATTTTTCATTAAAATATATCTGTCACACATTTTAACGCATTTAACGAGTACTTGGCTGAATCTAATCGTAACAGAACAGATTTCGTGATAGCGACTGATGAAATGATGAAGACCACTATAAAATTACATTTAAATAAAATCACGCCTATATAGGCAGAGATGACGTTTCGCCAACACCCAGGTTTTGCTAATTAGGTTAGGTCCCATGTAATACCTAGGTGGCGAGCCTATTGCCATTGGGCAAGAAAATCGCAGTACATATTTAGGATCAAACTTAGAACGCTGCTGCCCATTTCTCATCACTGTTTTAATCCTTGAGAGATTTGAGGTGGTGACACTGACAATTGTATTCTGCTCTGCCTCTGGTGACCCACACAGTTAATTTAAAATTCTCAACGTCAATGTAAATACGTTATAAGCAATAGTTTACTTATAAAGTGGGCCTTTTCTGGACTTATAGCACATGAGTGATAAACGGAACAGAGAATAAACTTGTCAACTGGCCGCTAGGCGAGACTGGAAAAAACCGGCTTACTCTCGCACAGCCAGTTGACAAGCTTTTACTCTGTTCCGTTTATTTACTCATGTGCTTAGAGTCCTAGAGCAATGATCCTCCTGGGATAGTATAAAAGCCACTTTTTGCTAGTTTTACCACGCTGACCCAGTGCGGGTTGGTGGTAATTTTTTTTTTTAATAGGTTGGGGAAAAAGTTTCTTCGCATTTTTTAAGAAAATTCAAAACATTTTTTAATATAGTTTATTTACATTTAACTAAAGTATGTAGGTACCATTTTGTTCGATAACTTTTTACCATCTTCTAGGTAGGGACATGATCCCATTGCTATAGAAATTTTGGGACTTCTGGTCAAAATACCGCGACAAGTGGTTTTGGCAGTCCTCTCGTGATGTTAACCTGACACTGCCTAAAGAATTCTGAAGAGACCGAAACAGGTGGAAATCTGAAGGTGCAAGGTCAGGACTATACGGCGGATGCATTAACACCTCCCAGCCAAACTCTCTTAATTTTTGCTGAGTGGCTAAAGATGTGTGAGGTCTAGCGTTATCATGATGAAAAACCACACCCCTTCTGTTGATTAATTCTGGCCGCTTTCTCTCAACTACTTGCTTTAATCTCATCAGTTGTTCGCAGTAGAGTTCAGAATCGATGGTCCTGCCTGGTGGTAACAACTCATAATGAATGATGCCCTTCCAATCCCACCACACACACAGCATCACCTTGTTGCGAGTTAACCCGGGTTTCGCCACAGTCTGTGAAGCCTGACCGGCCTTTGACCATGACCTTTTTCGCACGTTCTTGTCGTACGTGATCCACTTTTCATCACCAGTTATCAGCTTCTTCAAAAATGGTTCGGTTTCATTACGTGGTAATAAAGAATCACAAATGAGTACACGGTTCATTAGGTTTCTTTCAGTGAGCTCGTGAGGTACCCAAATGTCGAGCTTTTTTGTGTACCCAGTTTTTTTCAAATGCGCCAAAACTGTTTTGTGGTCAATTCCCAGTTCTTCAGCTACGTCGTAACTACTGACATGCCGATCTTGCTCCACTTTTTCAAAAATGGCATCCATTTTATCTGTAATAGCATCTTTGACATCAAAATTTCCGGATTGAAAACGCTTAAACCAAATTTGTGCTACTCTCACAGACACTGCACCTGGTTCATAAACATCGCAAATTTTTTTCGCGGCTTGCGTTGCATTTTTACCATTTTTGTAGTAAAATTTTAAAATGTATCGAATTTCTTCATTAGATTCACTCATCTTGGCGGTACGAAAAACAAATGAAAATCACACATTTTCCTAATTTGAATTTGGAATTATGTTCTTTAAAATTTAAACTTTCAATGATACCAAAACCAGCCAGATACAAATAGTATAGCCAAAGAGATTTTATTACAAGCTTATACATACTATAATGCGAAAAGACTTTTCACATATTCATTCCGCCATTTTGGCGGTAATGAATATAAAAATACTGGGTCAAATTTTAGTAGTAATTGAGACCCAAATAAGTATTACAAATAAAAATACATTAATAAAATGAACAAAGCCACAAAATAACGATTCATAAAAAAGCATTGTTTAATTTGGATAACAATATTCTATTACTTATTTTTATACTGTGTTACTGGAGAGGGCATTTGTGAGTTCACCGAAGTCCCGGCGGCGCGAAGTAAGTTCCGCGCGGCCGGGACGGCGCTAAATACCTATTTACGCTGACCTACCGGCCCTTAACGACTAAAGTGCAGCCTTACCCTCCGAAGCATGGAGAAACTCAATTTTTGGATACCCAGTATCCAATGACCAATCTTATAAAAAAATGGCTTAGCAATCGCAGGCTAACCCCCGAATACAGAAACGCTACTCAAATTTAGGGGACTGCTTAAAAAGTTAAGTGGCACTACCTGTCAGAATTTGTATGGAAAAACGTCAATTTTGACAATAGTTAAATGTTAAGCGGGACTCAAACTTTGAATAGCGTTTCTGTATTCGGGGGTAAGCGCCCCAAGCCACTGCGCTATCGAGTTCCCCATAATAAAATTTCAACCTTAAACCAATTGACGATAAATTGCAAAATCAAAACTGATTGCTAAGCTAATGCACTATTCGTTGTATTTGTCTTTTTGCTCCCTCCAATTGCTTCAATTCCGTGTTAGATCAAACCAACTGCTAGACATTTTGGTCTACGTGAAGCATTAAAAACAAAATGTTAACTTTTCACATTACCCTACACAAACTGGCTTGCACAAAGCGACGTTCAGAAACAGTTGAACAATTTATAGTTAGTGTGACTAGGGAAAAATGAGCCGTACATAGAGGTGGAACTAGAATTCGCTTCAAAAGAGACACAAATCATAGACACTTTCTTGCAAAAATAAGCCCTTATGCTAATACATTATGATTACACCATATTATTTCAAAGTTTTAATTGAGTTGTGTCCTTTTTTTTAATAGATGAGCGATATGCTGCCCCGTGTCTGGTGCTGTTGGTTCACAGACTCGTAGTGAAATTATTGTTGATCAGTAGGTACTAAGGGTCGGTCTCTCGACATGGTCCGTTCCGTCTCTTTTCTATACATACATTCATCACTAGCACCTTTACGGTGTAATGGATGATATGAATCTAAAGTGAGTTGATGGCTTAATGACGTCTGACCGATATTAATGGAAGAGGAAACATACTGCGCAGTCCCCAGATAAACTGAGAACAGGGCAAGGAGAAGAAGAAGAAGGGTAGGTAGTACTAAGGGTTACACCGAGACACCAAGCGCCACGTTGAATCTTGAAACGGGAAGTTGAACAGTAACAATACATATATCCCATTATAAAATCATTAAAAACTTTATGAGACACCGTGTGTAACTATAAGGTCATATTAGAGTAAATACCGTGTGGTGACACCGAAGCAAAATACAATCTTTAGCATTCCTTAGGTCGATAAGGATACCTATTATTACCTATGCCCGATGTTGTTCATGTTCGATGCAAGCCGAGAGGAATCATAACACAACAGCGTTCCATAACTCTTCTTCTTCTTGCTGGGTAACTTAATTATTAATAGGTAGATGCCGTGTGGTGACGGCAGAGTAGAATACAATTGTCGCCATCCCAAATCTCTCCCGTGGGTGTCGTACATGGCGATTAAGGATAAATAAGTGATGAGGAATTTGCAACAACGTTCCTTATACATTGTACTCTTATACCACCTTGCAAGGTACTGCGACTTTTGTGCCCGATAAATGGCAATAGGATCGCCACCTATTACATGGGACCCAACATAATTGGCGAAGCGTGAGTGCTAGTTCACCTCTGCCTACCCCTTCAGGGATATAGGCGTGATATATGTATGTATATAACTATGTAGTAGGTAGATTAATTCACGAAGGCGAGCAAGATTTTATATAGGTATTATATATGCATTTCAATATTACTTTAATGTTTGTAACAAACAATTTCGCGTTGTGAAGCTAACAATCATTTGTATCTAGAACCCATAAAAAAATTAGGCTTCACTTTTTTCTTTTTCACTTCGTTTCTACCTGACTAGGCACAAATTATCCTCAAAATGACGGACAATAATTCGTCATCTTAATATTTTTATGATCCGCTGCCATATATTTTGTGCTTTAAACATAAAATACATAATTCATCAACCAACAGGCGAAGTAGGTACTTTAGGCTAAAGTGGCCTGTGTTATAAAACAGCTGCAATAATCTGTCGCTAGCTGAATAAAATGCTGATTAACTGCCGCACTCAGAGACGTCAATTAACCTTAATGAGTATTCAATGTCAACAATTTTCATTCAAATCTAGACCACAGACCCGACAAGAATAGCGACTAGTTTTGAATTGTCATTTTTTGACGTTAAGTACTCATTAACGTTATTTGACGTCTCTGAGTGTCTATCCCCCAGGCGAGTACAAATTTGTACTCGGTTTAATTGGTGGTGGGACTTTTTTTCATGTCTGGCTGCCATGTTATCAAATTCGGTCACCATAATAGATAATAATGGTAAAAATAGTTAAAACCATTATTGTGTTCCGACAATTTAAGATATTATGATAGCCAGCCCTTCTATGGTTGAGGCACATGAGCATTTTCTATTAATCTGTGGTTGATGATACCAGGTGAAGCTCAATTTTATCTTCGGCTCTTATCTTTACTTACCACCAAGTGAGATAATAAAGGTCAACAGCTTCCCTATCTAACATAAAACAAGAACCTAAAGAGTTCTTGTAGCGAATAAATATTCCACAACGCTGGATTTTGAAAGTACCTATGTGTAACAAACTTATTGTCTGATTTTTTTTACATTATGTTATACTTCGTTTGGTAACACGTAGTGCTACGGCGTCCCCGTTACACACGTTAAAACCGACACACATGTTAAAACCGACTGTTCCAATTAAACCACGCAATGAGTTTTTGAGTTATTCCGTTTTTATATTTAATATCTTAATCTTAGTTTTTATATAATTCAATATTATCATAACGATGTATAAAAATTATACCTAATTAAGCTCAGATGTCACAAGTGAATCTTTTGCAATAAGAGAAACTATTGTTCATATTTGTATTTATTGTTTTCTGTTTCAGTAACAAAAAGTGAATAAAAGCATTAGCCATACTAAAGCAATACTGAGTACCTAGATATTGGAGCACCGCTTAGACATGATTGCTACGATAACATTACCAGAATCAGGATCCCTGTGATTGCATGTATAGTGGTTTATTCAAATTTATAGATTACCGATAAACATGAATTATGGCCGGTTTTAATCGCTAGCATTCTACGGCACACACAGCATATCGTAGCATTTCCTGCCACTGGCTGTTGAACCACGTGCAGTGACGTAATCGCACATGCGGCTAATAAGCGTGTAGCGGTCAGCCGCTGTGGTTTATGGGAATTCGATGGAGTGAATTCGACATTTCAAATAAGCAAAGGGACGTAAGCGATATAATTATATTATGATTTTGATGATGCGTATAAGCAGACACTTTATTATAAGCCGCCAACTATGTTAGATCCCAAGTAATAGGGGGCGAGCCTATAGCCTATTTCATCTATCAGGCGCGAAAAAAGTATGTGTACGAGCTGCTGCTGTACAAACTTTAGTGATAGAAATGATAAAGTCCTGATATGATAAACTATTTATTGCTCTTGATTGTACAATGATTTATGCTACGAGTGTACGCCGAGGCGATCGAATGCGCACTGGCTCAAATAATTAAATATAAAATTATTGTAGAATAAGGAATTGATGATCTTGCAAAATGTGCGATTGTTAAGACCGTACATGCTCCGGCCACAAGAAAAATATAAAATAACAAAAAAATACAAAAATATTTAAAAAATTAACAATATGCTTAAAGTCTCTACTGCTTAAAAATGTAAATAAACAAAGTATACACAACACTATTGCACTATTCACATTCACTAAAAGTTCTGCTTATCACTGGAGACGTCGACTTATCAAGTACGCGTGCACTACATGTACTCGAAGTCGCAGCAATTTTCGTAGGCGCTTCTGATATCGCTCGTTCAATTCTCGGTGCAGTGTTTCTAAGGCGAGTACTTAATCTCAATGATTGTTCGCTGAGTGGGGCTGAGGGCAGGCTCGCTGAACACCTTCGTCGTAGACGTCGTCCCGCGTACAGCAAAGCAGCAAAAATTGCAGCGCCCAGAATAATATATATCACAACAAATTGATGTATGTCGTGAGTTGACATTTGATCCGCCAGAACCGTGTTGATATCGTTTTTCTTCATCTCTTCAATTTGTTGACCAACACGCAAAAGACTGCGATGGTGATCTTCGTGTTCAGCTTGATCAAAATTTGCGAGCTTCTTGAATGGTAATGTTAAGTTGATGACGTCATTGATAGGGGCGATGGTTATGTTTTCTATATTTGGTTTGAGGTCCACATTTGATATGTGTTGTTTATGCGCCAATATAGTAAAATTTTCGGCCTTGATGATGCAGCCATCTCCGAGAGTAATAATGCCGGCTTTGCTTAATCGTTGCGCCGTAACTTGATGCTCGCATATAATTCTTATCGTGGACTCGTCACAACAGATAAATAGATAGTTATTTATTTTATTGAGCTCGATCCATATGTTCATACAAGGTTGCGTGAAGACTTGACATTGATCATTTTCTTGATTTTTTATACACATGCTGTTATCTGATTTCATGTGAAAGATTGGTTTTTGTAGAGGGCACAGGTGGGATTCAGTGTCGTATGAGACGCATCTCCTTACTTCATTTTCGGTTAAGGGGATGTACGAGTCCTTGAGAAGGTTGATTGCTAAATGATCTGCGATGGGCTTCATACCAATCATTTTTTCTTGTACTTGTTGCGGTACTGATATAAGTTTATATATCTCATACGTGTCTCGGCTTACTAAAGGAATTAGTATCTCAAAAATAAAATAAGTCTTCGTCATTCTGGCCTTGACCTTGATTAAATGATAAATGCTGGGTAAGTTTGTTTGTATGTTATCTATCGGAAGGGCTAGTTCTTTTGATAACTGGCCAGAAATGATGTTCAGCTCCTCCCGCAGCTGGTCTGGTGTCAATATGTGAATGTTGAATTTGTCGTATTGTATATTACTTATAGTTTCGACTAGTGTTTCTTGAATGTTTTTCAGGTTGGCAAGGATATTAGTTGATATAATAGATGATAGCATAAATTCGCTGAGGACCTCGAGGTTGTTGACTTCTTTTGCTAATGTGTTGGTTGCTTTCTGTAGTTCGATTATGTGCTGGTTAAGGATTTTATATTGTTTGTTCATTGATTGCTCAACTCTTTTCAGAAGGTTGTACTCTGCCTCTACGACGGAAGTTTGATTTTTCCACAAGAGTGCGAGATGTTTTTGATTTTGTCTGATCAAATTGATGTCTCGTTCATAATTCTCTGCGAATCGCTCGTCAAGGATGCCGAACAGACTGTGTGCCAGATATCCGACACCGTCGATAAGGCCGCGTCGTCGGCGACGAGAGCGATTTTGTCGCTGACCGAGCAGAATGCTGTTGTAGTAATTGAGCTCCGTAACCTCGTGACGTAGTTGGAGTAATACTACGTCACACTTTGATTTATGTGTTGGAGTTGTGCAATTACATAGACTTTCTAGGTTTTCCATGTATTCATTCAATAACCTTATCCCTTGCCAATACGGGTTCATGTCGTAGTATGCGATCAATTTCCATTGGTCTCGGATGAGATGCATATTTGTAACTTTATCTAAATAAATGCTCTGATTTTCCTTGAGATTGATAACGTTGAATGTACTCTGAACAGGCGATATTATAGCAAGTACGAGCATCACTGTCAATGCAATAAAATTACATGACTTCTTGGTTTTTGCTTTTCTTGAAATGATTTTTTCAGTGTGCTTTGATTTCTCGTCTACTTCTGCTGTGTCCGTGTTTGTCATGGGCACGAGTGTGGAAATTTTTGTTACAGGTCTTTTGATGACGTTGTGTTTTGTTTTGATAGACACCACACGTACGAAGCCATCCTTGCCGGGGTGTAATTCGACGACTCTTCCCAGCGCCCATTTGCCAGGAGGTAAGTTGACGTCATGTATTATGACGACGTCACCTAATTTTTGATTTTCTTGCTTTTGCCGCCATTTGCTTTTCGCAGTGAGCTGGCATAAATATTCTGATTTCCACCTTTTCCAGATGTCAGCAAATATTTTTTGTACAAGTTGCCATCTTGTGCGCTCATCTCTTTCTGTTTCTATGATTGTTAAGGTAGGGCCGCTTGCTAAAAAATGTGAAGGCGTGAGAAAATTGATGTCATCCGTATCTTCACTCAAGGCACAAAGTGGTCTTGTATTAAGAACCGCTTCTATTTGGGAAAGTAATGTCGATAATTCTTCATATGTGAGTTTTTGGTCTCCAATCACTCGCCGAAGGTGGAATTTTAAGCTCTTTACACATCCCTCCCATAAGCCTCCGGCACTGGCATATCCCGGAGCATTGGGATGCCATTCTATTTCCATATCTGATATTGCTGAGAAGAACTCGCTATCCAGTGTACTTTGAAGATTGATAAACTCCCGGGTTAACTGCTTAGTGGCGCCGACAAAGTTGGTCCCGTTGTCGCTGTACAAGTGACGCGGGGCTCCGCGCCGGGCTGATAGACGTCGTAGAGCTGCCAAGAATGCTGATGAGCTGAGGTCCGATACCAGTTCGAGGTGTATGGCTTTTGTCACCATACAAACGAAGACAGTAACATAACCCTTGGTTGTTTTTATACCACGGCCTTTATTTGATTTTATTTCGATGAAACCGGTGTTATCAACGCCAACATGATAGAATGGTCGGGTCGGGTTGCATCGTGCCGAAGGTAAGTCACCCATGATTTGAGTTTGCTTAATAGGTGAATGTTTTCTACATGTAACACATTGACGGATGCGTTTTTTGACAGCCCTGTTGCCGCCAATAATCCAATATTCTTGTCTTAATCGTGACATAGTTAATCGAGCACCGCCGTGAAATGTCATCTTATGGGCGTGGTCTATCACCAAATCGACGAAGTGTCCACTATGTGGCAGAATAAGCGGATGTTTCATGTTTTCGTCTATGTTCGCGTGCTTAATTCTGCCTCCCACTCTCAAGAGACCATCTTTATCCAAAAATGGAGAAAAAGGTAAAAGTTTGCTGCTGTGATGTACACTTCCTTTCTTCTTGATGGTATGTATATCTTCATGATAATGTATTTGCTGTATATGTTTGATGATAATGTTCCTTGCTTTTTTGATTTCAGGTGCAGTTAAGTGAGGCGGCTTGGCCTCGCAACGTGATACCGCGCGCAACATCCAGGTAAGTATATGAATCACACGTGTGAGACAACTGTGTTTATTTATCAACTGGATGATTACGTCATCCTCATGCCGTTGAGTGGTGACGTATGCTTGACGCGATTGTTTCAGCTCTTCATTGGTAGCATAGTTTGTTTCAGTATTTTCTTTTTGATAATTTGGTAGCCAAGACGGACCTTGAAACCAAAGGGGATGATGCATCAAATTTGCTGCGGAAATTCCTCGACTGGCGCAGTCAGCTGGGTTTTCAGTAGTCTTAACATGTCGCCAGCAATTTGAAGGCATTATTTCTTTGATTTTTTGTACCCTGTTAGCTACGAATGGCTTCCAGCGTTGAATGTCACCTTGAATCCATCCGAGCACTGCTGTGGAGTCCGACCATCCATATACTTCTATATTTTGATCTAATAAACTTTTTTGAACAGTCTGCATTAGTTTTGATAATAAAAGTGCAGCGCAGAGTTCTAATCTGGGCAGTGATACGCACTTTGATGTGGGAACTAATCTTGATTTCGCTGCTATCAAGACAACTGATGCTGATTTTTGATGTTTCCTCTGTACTTTGCTGTATATAACGCAAGCGTAGCTGCGTTCTGAAGAGTCACAGAACCCATGGAGCTCAATATTGTCGTGTTCTTCACTATTCAGCCACCGTGGTATTAGTATGTTGTTGATGTTCACTAGGTCTTGTTTTATGGTAGTCCATTGCTGAGAGATATTTTCAGGTAGTTGGTCGTCCCACTTCAATTCTTGCTGCCATACTGATTGAAATAGTAATTTTAGTTTGGTTGTAACGGGACAAAGCCAACCCAATGGATCAAAAATTTTTGATATGTCCGATAAAAGCGAACGCTTCGTCGGAGGTTTTGTCGTTGATATGTCAATTTTTAGTTGAAACGAAAAAATATCTTTTGATGAACACCATTGCAATCCCAAGGCCTTTGTGGACTCCTTTTGCTTGAATTCATAGTCAATTTGTTTGCTGTTGTCGCTGTTAATCGAGTCCAATAATTCTTTGCAGTTCGAATTCCATTTACGTAAATTGAATCCCCCTCTTTGGAGTAATTGGACAAGGTCACGTTGAATATTCTTTGCTGATGGGATGCTGTGGGCTCCACTCAGGAGGTCATCCATATAAAAGTCTTGCTCTAGAATTTTTGCTGCTTTTTTGAAGTGACCTTCATCACGGGCTAATCGCTTCAAGGTATTCATGGCTAAGAAAGGCGCCGCTTTAGTTCCGTACGTAATAGTTGATAATTGATATTCACGTATTGGCTCATTAGCGGTTTCGCGCCATACTATTTTTTGATAAATTTGATCCTCTTCATTACAAATAATAGCCCGAAACATTTTTTCAATGTCTGCAGAGAAGGCAATTTTATATTGTCTCCATTTAATCAGGAGAGATAGCAAATCAACTTGTAGGTTTGGCCCACTATACATTACGTCGTTAAGACTGTAGCCCGATGACGTCCTTGATGACGCGTTAAAGACTACACGAAGGGCTGTCGTCGTGGAGTCTGCGCGTATGACTTGATGATGTGGCAAATAACAGCCTAGTGTCGCGTTGTTATTACGAACACATAGTTGCATGTGTCCTAATTCAATGTACTCGTGGATGAATGCTTTGTATGCAAGTGCTAAGTTTTCATTCTTGTCGAATTTTCTTTGTAATTGATTTAGTTGCGCCACGCATTTTTGTTTTGATTCGCCTAATTTATTCTCAAAGTTGGGCTTCAATGGCAAACGAACAACATAACGACCATCAGGCCGTCGCTTGGTTTCGTTTTCATATTGCTGTAGGCAGTAATAATCTTCCGATGATAATTCGATAGAGTTGTCGGCTATGTCTTCTATTGTCCAAAAACGAGAAATGTCTTCTAAGTTATGCAGAACGACGTTGCACTGATATGATTGTGTCAAATTACCGCAGATAAGCCAACCAAGGCGAGATTGTTGTAGTACTGCCTGATTTTCGTTTTCTCTGATAATTCCACTCAGAATTATATTGGCATAGATGTCTGCACCCAGAAGTATATCTATCGGCCGGCTGATATTAAATTCGGGGTCCGCCAGCTGAATGCTTTCTAAATGACTCCATGATGGTTTACCAAATGACCGATTTGGTAGATTATTTATGAGGTTTTTCATAATGATGACGTCAGTATTAAAAGAATAGTCAGTATTCACAGCGGACACGGTGATATTGATAGCTCCTTTGCAGTTGTTTTCTTTGGTACCAATCCCGAAAATAGTTCCTTTGCATCGCAGTCTCGGCAACCCAAGTCTTTGTGCCGCATTTTCAGTGATGAGTGATGTTTGGGATCCTTGATCAATAAGGGCGCGTAAATTGATGAAGGTTCCATCTGCTGATTGGACCTTGATTTGCGCTGTTGATAACAGGATTTCAATTATTCCGTCCTTTGATACGTGGGAAACATGTTTTTGCTGAATTTGTTTTCCATTGTTTACCGTCAGGCGCGCTTGGTTACTTGATATGTACGCTTCGTGTAACAACGTGTTGTGATTCTTGTTGCACTGGGTACATGTTTTTGTTGAAAAGCATTCTTTGCCTTTGTGATCAAATAGGCAATTCTCACACAGGTTTAATTTCGCTGCTGTCTTTAGCTTTGTTTCGGGTGTTTGTTCCAGAAATTTTTTGCAGTGGAAAATGCCATGCTGTTCATTGCATAAGGCACACGTGGTTTTGCTACGTGACGGTGTTTCACATGGTTTCGTGCTTGTATGGTTGATGAATGCTTTATGTGATATACCTGGGTTTGCTCTGATATTGAATGACTTTTTCGTGTCTTGATATTGTCCTTGATGATTAATTTTATTGACTTCCTGCTTGCGTCGAGATGATTCTAATGCTGTAAATCGCATCTCCAAGAATGACAAAAAATCCGATAATTTGGGTAACTCTCGCGGATCTGCGAGGTATTCGAAATAATCGTTGTGTGTTTCGGCGTCTACTTTTTGAATTAAAAGATGTACAATCAGAGGATCCCAAGTAGAAATGTTGACACCTACATTTTTCACGGCGTGTAGGCATTCCTTGGTAGTATCGTGGAGTTTCTTAAGGGCAGATGCTGATTGATGTTGAACTGATGGTATACTCAGGAGAGTGTTGATATGGGAGCTAAAAATCATTCTCTTATTGTTGTACCGATGGTTTAAAATTTCCCAACATGTTTTATAATTTTCTGAAGTGATTTGTAGATGATGGATGAGTTTTTCCGCTTCTCCTCTCACCTTGCTTTTTAAATATTGCATTTTTTGTGCATCTGATATTGATCTATTTTTGTGGATTGTTTCTGTAAATAGATCTTTAAAACAAGTCCACTGTTGATAACTTCCACTGAATACCGGGATCTCCATTCTCGGGGTAGATTGTTCTCGGTGAGAAACATCCCACATCTTGCTGTTGATAGATTTTTTGATTTGATTGTAATTATCCTCAAACATGTAATACGTATTTTCGTATTTTAAGTCTTCTACGCAGAGCTCACTGTCGATTTCCCAATGTAGAGAATCCACAGCGTTCCACCGACCTTGAAGTGTGCGAAGAGCGTCATCTAGTTCCCATTTTTCGGTAAGTATTTCAAGGTTAATGTTATTGATAGCTCTTTCGAGTGCTTTGAAATTGCTTTTTTGCTTCCTATACATCTCGTCTAACTTACTAGGATTGCCTTTGTCTTGCTTTTGAGTTTCAGATGATAGTGGATGCTGTTCTGCTGGAGTTGTGGTAACAGGTAAGGGTGATTGCTGTCTCTCTGGCTGCTGCCACTCCATGCTAGCTAATGGGGTAGCCGGCCGCAGCGCTGACTTGATCTCCGGACCCATCGATAGGTAAGATTGAATATGTCGACGACTTTGATGGTAAAATTCAGAAGCTTGCTCGTAATGCTTCTCTGAAAAATATGTATAGTCACGACTTTCACTTTCACATAATTTTATATGATTTTCTTGGAATTCTCTCCAGTACTGCTCCAGAGTCTCCAAGCGTCTTTTGATATTGGATGGAGTTTTGCGCTCCGCTCCATCCTTTTTAAAGTTCGTGATAAGTTTTTTCATGGCTTCCATGACTTGATTCTGAATTGATAGTAGATCTTCCATGATTGAAGACTGATTGATGATATCGAAGAAAAATATATTCAAGTATTATGATGATACTTGAAAAGGTTCCGCGCTCAAAAGCCCTTAATGCGATATATGCGCCTTCTCAATCTCTCCGGTGAGACCCGCTGGTGGGAGGCCAGATCGACCGATTCGCTATCACAATTAGAACTCAAGAACACGAAAAATTGATGATGATTATGATAATACTGTTGCTGTGCGAGTCTCACGTAGTTGTTGATAGATCCACGTGGAGAGCGTGATGGACGAGCGGCAAGTCACAGGTAACACATGCACTCCGATTTCCACAAAATGAGGTCACGTTGCACCGTAGTCCTGCTTTTTGACCTTCCCGCGCGCTAGATCAAATAGCTCGAAGGACCATAAAGATGTACGAGCTGCTGCTGTACAAACTTTAGTGATAGAAATGATAAGGTCCTGATATGATAAACTATTTATTGCTCTTGATTGTACAATGATTTATGCTACGAGTGTACGCCGAGGCGATCGAATGCGCACTGGCTCAAATAATTAAATATAAAATTATTGTAGAATAAGGAATTGATGATCTTGCAAAATGTGCGATTGTTAAGACCGTACAGTATGAAATATCATGATCAATTTGCGAAAATAGTATGAAATACCCTTTAGTGTCCCTATCCCCATCCTATAGAATCTTCCATCCCTGCTGGATGATAAATAAAGCGACGGCGAAGTGACAATACCTACCTCCTATCTTATATTTTTCGAGATACATATTGACTTTTTTATGTTTTTTGAAATTAAGGTCCATTTCCGAAATGTTTATTTTAGTTGGAAGATATTTGACACTTCGCCGTCGATAGGGAGAATAACATTTGTTAATAATGGTGGAATAAAAATTTATAAATGGGCTATTTATCAAGTGCTACTAAAATGTGAAACTATTTTAATAATGGTTTGATCGATACGCAAAATACTTCCGGACACAAAACGGGATACGAGTTTATTGGAAACTAAACCAAATTCCCTCCACCAAGACCCTTGAAATCTATTAGAACTAATCAAATTAGGATACTCTAATTGCTCAATGGAATTGTACAAATTCTTAAGCTTGTAAACAGCGATATTTGCGTAGCCGAACACAAATGGAAGATTTCTCTATAGGCCGGAAGGGTCAGATCGGGCAAACTGCGAACTAATTTCACTAAGCCGATTATAACTATTATAGGCGCGTATTCGACGGATTGTTTTCGACGGCCCCGGTAAGCCGTAAAATTGAGGATGAGCTCGCTTAATCTATTGGTTATTTTATAGATATTATTTCAATGTCAGTAACCATGGCCATACCATTCTTCTTATTCTGCATAAGAAGAATGGTGAAGGCAGGTAGCTTAATGAGGTGGAGGAGTAACTAAGCAATGTTCGCCTAGGCCGGAGGGCGTGGGCTGATGAAGATGATGATGATGAGTTGACCTAATCTAAGCACCATGACCGGCGTCTGCAGCGTCTTTAAGTTTACGGCCTTGCCGGGCACTGAAATGAATTTCCAAGTTTATGACTCCGTAGCGTTCGCATCATAAATTTATTTATACAAATCGTGCCGAAACAGCGAGTCGCAGGCTTTGGTGCCGCGTTAGAGTTCCACTTCAGGATAAAAAGTGATCACGTACACGGCGTTACCTGGGGGCCTACTCTGAAACTCCGAACGAACGAACTCACATCTATCCTTCTTTCTCACGCCACTGCGTGTTAAAATAAGAGCGACAAAGACGCAAAGATTCGATCGAACGAAATAAACTTCCAGAGTAACGCCTCTGTTATTTTTGGTGTCGCTTATTTTCCGTTTGAATATTTACTTTTTTTTTCAACCAGCTATTTTAGTTTGATATTTGATTGCACTTGCATAAGGTGCTTTTCCAAACAACATAGAATGAAAGGTAAGCTGAACCTTTCTTTGATTTTATGTTTTTCATTAATTTTATTATTGGCCTGCTGCGGGAATTTTTCTGACCTCTTTTTAGTTCTTTGTTATGTGTTTCTTTGTTATTGTATGTATGATGTACATCGGACGAACCATTTTAGGAAAATAAATGGAGTACCCATACAAACCCATGATGCTTAAGGTCTAAGGTAAAATACCGTCCCATGTAATAGGTGGAGAGACTATTGCCACCTATCGGGCACTTTAATCGCAGTAAATCTCATTGCTGTCTTAAATCTTATTCACCTGCGGGAGTGGGAATTTGCTGTGCCGTCACTACACGACATTAAGAGTTAGGCTTAGGTTTTAAAGCCGCATGCGTTGGCTAGCCGAATTTAATACACTATATAATATTGCGTTTTATACAAAGTATTCAGAAATAATACTGCAAAACAAAAAGCGATTTTCCTTTATCGAAAGAGTTCCCTGTTACAATCAATTCTTTTCGATACGGCTCTCCGTTTCCGATAATGGACCGAATGAGAGACGAACATTGCACATACATTTCATTTCGTCCACGCAAAAAGGATTCCCTCAAAGAGCAGTGCTTCTTTTGTTTTTTTGTTTCGTCATTTAGATAACCAGTTTAGACATGCACTGGTCCACACTCGCAATAGAAGTAAAGAAAGTTTATAAATAAATTCATGCTTGCTCAACCTTTTTCCATTCGTTTTCATTATTTATTGTGCTATAAGTTAGTAGTAATCTTATTCATTTTAGTACCTACTATGTAGATTAATACTATATGTATAGTTGCAAATAAGCTTCCTGGAGAAAACTCGAGATAATAAGATTTTTGGGTGGTGATGAAAAATGTATTAACTCGAGTTGCTCCGTGCTTCGGAAGGTACGGTAAGCTTATGGTCCTCAGTATGTCTGTGCCC
This sequence comes from Cataclysta lemnata, assembly GCA_963931975.1. Taxonomy (NCBI): domain Eukaryota; kingdom Metazoa; phylum Arthropoda; class Insecta; order Lepidoptera; family Crambidae; genus Cataclysta; species Cataclysta lemnata. The sequence continues at coordinate 7,284,383 of OZ008348.1, read as the reverse complement.
CAGCAGTGGGGACTTAAAAGCTAAGCTACAGAAAGGCGATAATACTGAAAATATACATACTACGTTAAGATAGAGTTTGTAGCGCGAGGCCACAAAATATTATTTTTGATATTTTAAACAAATATTACGACTTCCACTCAATACGTATATTTTCTATCTCTGGTTACATGTCATTAAAATACTTATCAAAACTGAAATGTCAACTGTTGACAAGGAGGTCTGTTACACCACTCCCCCTCCTGGTTTCTTCTAGAGAAGAAGGTAACTTTCTTTCTGTTATATTTTTTAGGCAATGGCCTTATATCGTTTATGACGTTCTGCGATTTTTTAAAGTCGTCTTGCACTTCAGTTTTTGGACTTTGAAAAAATTCTCCGGGTTGTCGGATAGTTTTTCCATATACCTTTTGCGGTATTGTGTCTGCAACGATATTATTTTTTCCACTAATATGCTGAAATTTGGTAGTGAATTCCGAAATAAATTGTAAATGGCGTAACTGACGAGGAGATGCTTTGTCGTTTCTTTGTTTGAATGCAAATATTAATGGTTTATGATCGGTATAAATTGTAACATCTCTTCCTTCAACGTAATGTTTAAAATGTTTGATTGCTTCATAAATACTTAATAGTTCACGATCATAGGTACTGTACATAGTTTGTGCATTGTTTAATTTTTTAGAAAAGAAAGCTATTGGTTTCCAAGCTTTGTTCTCAAATTGCTGAAGTACTGCGCCAATTGCTGTATTAGAAGCATCTGTAAATAATGCTAATGGAAGATCTGAAATAGGAATGGTTAGTATGGTTGCATTTGCAAGATCTTGTTTACATTTTTCAAATGCTTTTTTAGTGTCTTCATTCCATGGTACTTTTCGTTTGTCATTTTTCGTTGCTCCTTTTAAATAATCATGTAATGAGGCTTGAGACTCAGCAGCATTCTTAATATGTCTCCTATAAAAATTAATGATACCAAGAAATTGCCTAAGATCACGGTAGGTTTCTGGTAGTTTATAATCTAAAATAGCTTGAATTTTTTCTGGTATAGGTTTCAAACCTCCTTCAGTTATTAGGTAGCCGAGAAATTCTACTTGTTTAACTCCAAGTACTGATTTGGATAGGTTCATACGTAGCCCATATTGATCTAGTCTTTGAAATAATTCTTGTAGGTGCATTTCGTGACATTTCTCGTCACTAGATGCTACCAGAATATCGTCTAAATAGGCAAATATATATCCAAGTCCTCTTGTTACTTCGTTTATAAATCTTTGGAATGTAGATGGTGCATTGCGTAAACCAAAACTCATAACGTTAAATTCGTATAATCCAAAGGGTGTTGTGATCGCTGTTTTATGTTTATGTTCTTCTGCCATCGGAATTTGATAATAAGCTTTTAAAAGATCAATTTTTGAATATATTTTTGTGTTTTTTAAAATATGTTGGAAATCATCAACTCGTGGTAAAGGATATCTGTCCGGAATGGTTTGATTATTCAAGCGTCTGTAATCTCCACATGGTCTCCATGAGCCATCTTTCTTTGGGATCATGTGCAATGGACTAGCCCATTGTGATTTTGATGGTTGTATGATTCCATTGTTCATCATGAACTCAAATTCTTCTTTGGCTATCTGTGTCTTTTTCCCATCAAGTTGTCTAGGTCTAGAAAACACAGGATCACCTTCGGTTTCAATATAATGTTTGACGTTATGTTTGAAATTACTTGGTAATAAATTTGGTATAGTTATGTCGGGAAATTGTTGTAAAATATCAAAATATGGCGAAGATTTGTCAGTAGTGCTTAATATTTCATTTTCATCAATAGATGTTAGTTCTGCTTCAATAAATAATTTTGTGATTCCATCAATAATTTTCCGAGAATGTAAATCGATTATCAAATTAAAATGCTTCAAAAAATCAGCACCCAATATTCCTCGTTTGACATCTGCTACTACGAACGGCCATGTAAATTTGCGGCGTAATCCAAATTCAACTGTCATGATTCTGATGCCATAAGTTTTAATTTGGGTGTTGTTTGCAGCATACAATTTAAAAGAATTGTCAAGTTTGTCCGTTTTGCATGGTGGTACGATTGAGACATCTGCTCCACTGTCAATTAGAAAAGGTATATCTGATTTGCTGTCATTAATAAATATTCTTGATTTGCGACTGTATATTTTGGCAGCGGAATTCGTCGCTAATTCTGTTGCCTTGAAGCGTTTCCCGAATTGAATGAACACGGTTTCTTGCACTTTTCAGGTATGCATTTGTTTCGAAATCGAAAATGATAGTAACAAAATTTGCCATCTGGATTATATTTTCGATTTCGTGATAGACTTCGACTTGCTGATCTTGCTCCATTTGAACGATAATTGGAACGAGAACGTCCTTTATAAACCGTCCGTAAAGCTTCAATTTGTTTTTCAAGTGAAGAAATTTTTTGTATCAAGTCTATGTTGTTGACTGTACTTTGGCTTGTTGACGGCTGTATGTCATTTGCAAATATTTCGTCAGAATGGAAGTCTTTCATTTTATCTGCCATTATTGACAATTTATCTAAATTTTCTTCGGATATTATCAATATATTTTTTATAGAATTTGGTAATTTATCAAGCCAAAGGGATCGCAAAATTTTTTCGGAAATATTTTTGTCGGCGAGTTGTCGCATCTGCCTTAATAGTTGGCTAGGCTTGTTGTCTCCTAATTCTAGTCCTGTTAATAGAGTTTGGATTTGTTTTTCTTCGCTTTCGGTATATAAATTTAGTAGTCTTTCTTTTGCCAAACTGTATTTGTTGCTGTCCGTACTTTTGATGATGTCCCAAATGTTTTCGATAATTTTCGGTTCTAATTGTGAGATGAGATAATTGAATTTCGTGTCTTCTGATCTGATATTATTAATAGAAAATTGAGCTTCTACCTGGTAAAACCAAATTTCAGGTTTGTTGGTCCAAAACGTCGGTAATTTTATTGAAATTTTTTCTAGTTGTTCCAGTTCTGTATTCATTTTGTTGTATTTGTTCGAGATCGGGGTCACCAATTTGTAGCGCGAGGCCACAAAATATTATTTTTGATATTTTAAACAAATATTACGACTTCCACTCAATACGTATATTTTCTATCTCCGGTTACATGTCATTAAAATACTTATCAAAACTGAAATGTCAACTGTTGACAAGGAGGTCTGTTACAAGTTCATCACAAAAACTTTTACCCTTACTAGGTTCCGAACCCAAGAACTCTTATACCTGACCATTTGTCCTAACCGGCCCGGCCGTCAAAGATTATAAATCGCAAACTCTCAGGACCTACCTAGCTTGCCTGTAAAAGTTTCATAAGACATTTTTTTTTAAATGTTTAGGACACCTGTTTCTCTGAAATGACAGCAGCCGTTCTGGCTACTCTTGGTGACGCAAAAATGTCCAAATTAGCATAACTTTTTTCCCGTGAAACAAATTGCCAACTCAAAGGACTAATTACTTAACAGACATTATAAGGACCTAACTTCTTGGATTACCTAACTTAGTAGAAGTTTGCGAAACAGTTTGATTTGGTAATTGTTTGTGAGACGGAGATACAACTTGCCAAATAAAGTTCTCAAGAGGCTGACAGCTATAGACTTATAAAGCCTTGTTCCTGTCACCGGCCAAATTGATTTAGACAAATTACGCACACTGTGATTGGTCGACGATGGTCTTTAATTCTTTTTCCCATATATTCTAACTCGGTCCTAAACAGTCTACGGCGAAATACAAAAAGTGACCTGTTGTTGGTGTGTCTGGGTAAATGGGTTTGTAAAGACACACCCATGTGTCTTTGGGCCGGTTTTTTGATCCATAGTTAACTCAATCAATTGTTAAAAACTGTTACTAATTTCTAAATATCGGTCTGATATGTAACCATTAGTAACAATTTTAGTTACTAATGTTACTAATGTTTAAATATCAGTCTGATATTGTTACTAATTGTTAAATATCAGTGAAATTTAAACATAAGTAACAATTTTTAACAATTGGTTAGCAGTTATCTATGCGTCAAAAAACCGGCCCTTAGTAGTTGGGTGTTGTGTGTCTGGATGGATGTGTGTATGTGTGTTGTGGGTGTGACTGGGTGAATGTTATGAGTGTAGATGGATGGGTGAGTTGTGGGTGTGTCTGGGTGGATGGGTGGACGTTGTGAATGTTTCTGGGTGTATGTTGCGGGTGTGGATGGGTGTGGGTTGCGAGTGTGTCTGAGTGAATGTTGTGGGGTGTCTGGGTGGACGGGTGGGTGATGTGGTTGTGCCTGGGTGTATGCTGTGGGTGTTTTCGGGTGGATGGGTGTGTGTTGTGGGTTTTCTGGGTGGGTGTGTCTGAGTGGATGTTCTGGGTGCGTCTGGGTGGGTGTTGAGGGTGTGTTTGGGTTGATGGTGTTGTGAAAGTTTCTGGGTGAAACTCTTCTGATTGTAATTTTTTTTTCGTATTTTGGGTTCGAAAGTTACGTGTTACACTCGAGTGCAAAGATTTTTCACCTTATGCTCTTTTGATTCCCATTGATTTTTGAGGATTCTAATTTTAGAGTCCTTCGCTAGCTCGGTCATCAAAATTGAGCACGCGGTTAAAAAGCAACTTTGCACTCACGTATAACAAATAACTATTTCATTTCAGCCATGAATCTAAATAATTATCATTGTACCCTACTAGTTATCATTAACGCTAAAATGACGCTAGTCAAATTTACTCAGTAAGGACTTAAAGTGATTACCGCCACGTAATTTACAAGAAGGTAATTACTGAGTGATGTGTTACCAACTTTCAGCGTCTTGGAATATTAAGCTTTGACTTCCTAATGAGGATACATCGAGTTAGGCCCGCTTTGGAGGAAATTGAGACTGGGCAAACATTGAAAATTAGCAAAGGCTTCTTTTTATAAAGGTTAGATATAATTAGGAATACCTAATATTTATGAATGGAATGGGGAATTTTAAGGAATGGGCAGTAGCGTTACTCTTATACCACCTAACAATGTACTGCGACTTTTTGTGCCCGATAAATAACATCGCCCATGCAATGTACGTCCCATGCAATAGGCTCGCCACCTATTACATGGGACTTAACATAATTCGCGAAACGTGGGTGCTAGTTCACCTCTGCCTACCCCTTCGGGGATATAGGCGTGATTTATGTATGTATGTATAATATTTATACCCCATGAATTAAAACATATTGGTTATTATTTTGTTTTCTATTTCAACAATGCGGGATTCATGGTTTGGTTGGTTTTCCCCGAATCAAGACTATAATAGAAATTTCTTTGTGATAATTTTTTCTAACATTTATATAACGGTGAAATAAAAATCAAACTAATAAACAATAAAATACACTTGGTTACATGATTAGGAGATAAGTAGTACGCTAATGACTTAGACTTAATAGTAAATTATAAAATAAAATATTTAAAATTTTATTATATTATTTTAGTATACAGCCCATCGTTTTAGTCGCCGGCTTCAGTGGGTAACGAGTATCGTTGCATACGACGATTTTCGCACATCCTGTACTTGCTATCTTTAAAGAGCTCGTGTGTAAATGCAAAATACGGTATGTAAATTTTCCCGTTGGCTTCGAATATCAACGATTTGGTAAAATAGACTGTATGGGCTCCCAAATAAATATGTATATTTCCTGTACTGGTACAGTAGTTAACTCTGAAAAAGTTACTAGTACTGATAACACCCTGCGTTGAAACGAGTCTATTTAACTCTTTAGTCAGCGCAAGTTGTAAGTTTGAGAGGAAACGAAACCTACGTTTCGCCAATTATGACAATAGAATGGCAATAGGCTTGTACCCCTATTTTATGGTACCTACCTAAAATAAGCTGGCGAAACATGGGGGTTTTTTTTAACACACCGGAGAATGGAATGCCATTCTCCGGTGTTTTAATACTGATGTTTCGTCAAAAAGTTAAATGAACAATGGTTACAATGGTTATGAAAGTAATAATGAATAATGGTTCATTATTATTTTTATTAGGTTGTACAGAATTTGATTTATGCATCGCTACCTACCTATGAATTTTAAGTAGGTATAGAATACACTTTGGCGGTGGTTATCTCTCGCTCCCAACTTTGGTTAGATCCATGGTTGGAAGTGAGAGAATCTGGGAGGCTGCTGCCTCATTCTGCGACATGACAGTCTGTCATGTCGCAGAAGGAGCAGCGGAGAGGGACCGGGAAGAAGATGCTCTTGCCGCTCCCCTCCGGCGCAGACGGACGGGCCGAGGGAGGCGAGCTCATCTTCGTCCTCCCTAGGTCCATCAAGGGTGGCCTGCACACATGGGTTAGCTCCAGTGTGTGCATTGCACAGGCCACCCCGTCTGGGGGGAATGTCCAGTGTTTCGGACATCTCCCCCTCGGCGCTAACCCTGGCGTAAGCTGGGGCCCTGGGGAGAGACTGGTGAATTGCCGCGAGGCAGATCCCAGACTTTCCCCTCTTACAGGGCTAGGAGAAACACCGGAGTGGTTTAGCGGGTAGTGCTGATCGTGCCTTGGCGAGTCCCACACACGCCAGTCGCCTGGCTAGCGGCTGGTATGGAGCTTCAAAGCTTTCCACTCCGGAAAAAAAAGGTATAGAATACACTTAACTGTTTTGTGAAAACATTTTTTATTTAATTTTTAGAGCTTCGTGCTAACGAACTTTGTTTACTCATTAAGGAGGTTATTTAACGAGCTTCGGGAGTTCTTCATTTTTCATGTTCTAAGAGTTTAGCCAATAAAATTTTATATTTTTTAAACGAAACAGATTGTTTTGCTAACGACATTTATGTTTTAGCGGTATGTTTTATTTATGTTCGAGCGGCACAGCGGTAATAGTTCTATTATTAATCGAATATCCTGCTGACTTTAACAGTATCAGAATGTCACTAGCGATGTAGAGTTGTGGGTATATTGCCATTGTTGCTATAAATTCACGACACACTAACGTAATCTCTGAAAGGTCTCCTTGGTAGTATAACACAAAGGAAGTTCAAAAGTTTCACCATTTACTTGAAACTGAGGAGTAATTCAAAGTTGTTTGACCTATTCGCTAATGACTACAGTAGAACACTTGAAATTGTGTAGTGTGAATAAGCTCAGATTGGTTTGAAGGGCCGGCGCCGGCGGACACAGGCTTACAATTCAACCACTCGTAAATCCCGTCGTTTCACATCACGTGGGTGTCCTATTCCTAGTAGGCTAGTAGGAGAAATTTGTGTTGAATGAGGTTACTCTCGAATTGCTGGTATTAATTCACCTCTGCCTTCTTTTTAGGGATAGATATATAAATAGGCGTGTTTTATGGATGGGTATTTTATTTATTTATTTAAACATTATCTCATTATCATTATCTAATATTTATAGTCCATAAATAAATGTAGACATTTGGCGGACGACTTAACAACTAATGTCGTTCTCTACCTGTCAACCATTGGGCTAAGCAGAAACAATCCAAGAGGCGGCACCACGTTCATTTAAATAAATAAATTATTGATAAGATACACCATGATAAGATACACAATGATACATAATTACACAATAACACATAGGTATATATGTTAAGTAACCCTCATCGCACAGACTTTTACTTAATAATCTTAATCCTAAATGTAAAACACGAAAAAAATGAAGCTAAGAATAATAATTATATTACATAAATCTGTAACAAACAAACATCGCCAACTATGCTTGGTAAAGTGCAAATATGAATAAAATATAAACGAGTTAACTTTTCTATTTGGAACATTATTTAATTCTGCAACAACTTCAAAGCGCAATATTAACCATAAAATATCAGCACCATCTAGTTCACTCTGAGAGAAGTAGGTACCATGAGACAGTCAAAAGGACGTTAGCATTTATGACCATTCTGCAATACGTTTTACGCTGCACTGCGAATTAAAAGCCGTTATGTAGTAAACGCAAGGTTTAAAATCTTAATTTTTTTTTGAGATTTAGCTGATATTGCGCTATCTGTGCCGAAAAGCTATCCGTTCCGCCGCATCTCAAAGCATTATTCACACAGAATATTTTTCATGATTCTGTGTGAAAAATCCTCAACTTTGTTTGTTGTCCAATGTTTTCCAACATTTATTCTAACAGCGAAAAATGTTAAGAAACAGACTGAATATAATGAGCAGAAAAAGGCATTCTAATCAAAACACTACGTACACTGTTTGTGTCAACGAAGCAATTGTCTGATTGTTTGGTCTTGGCCAAGCGGTCCGTAGATTGTACAATTTTTGCTGCGAAGATTAACTGGGATTTTATTTGTGCGCACTGACTGACTCAACTTTTGGAAGTTCTTTTATGTTTGTTTCAACACTGAGTCTGTTGTTGACAACTTTGCTCCGGATGTCTGTTCAGCTGTCTTTGTTTTCTTATTTGCATATAATGTTAGATAGCGCTACGAGCCTTTTAAAAGGATCGTCACCGTCATCGTCACCAGCCCTTTAATGTCCCCACTGCTGGGGCACGGGCCTTCCTTAGGTATAGATGGATGAATATAATAGGGAGATTGGACCATACCACACTGCACCCGTGCGGATTGTTGGGTATTAACGACTGCAGATGCAGCTGGGACCAACGGCTACATGTGCCTTCCAAATCACGGAGGAACTCGAGATAATACATGGATGGTGATAAGCAACAATGTGTCAACCCACAAAAACCCAAATTCCGAGATTTCGACATAGGTTGATAAAGCATCATTTAATCTACAGTTTTCAAAAGTGTTTTAACTGACATGTTTAGAATCTATGGGCGCCATTTTCTCAAATTGATATTCATATGGCTTGACACATTATTGTTTATCTACGTCCACATATTACTCCAGACATTTTGGTCACCCTTCCAACGACCGGCCTTAGCAACTATTGCTTAGTTTACGCAATCGCAGGCCAAGCGTCATAACCACGGCGCTAGCAAGCTGCTCTCTCTCTCTCTCTCTCTCGGCTTTTAAAGGGATCGGTAAGCGCTATATTAAATACTTATGCGGAGGTATCTCTTCTTCTTCCTACTTTGTTCCAAGATTATCTGGGGTCGGCGCACTACGTTTTGTCTCATATTCACATTCATCACACCGGCACCGGAAAGGTGCTAGTGATGAATCAATCTACAGAAAAGTGATGGAAAGGAACATGTCGAGAGACCAATGAACGGAGAGAGTAATTGGAATCATGACAAAATTCCAATCTATACTGCTCAAGGTTTTAGCTTAGGTTTTACAGCCGGCCGCCTGTTTTACACCATCCGTCTTTGAATATGCTGTAACTGTTGTTAGTAGTTTTCTCGTGTGGTTTTCCCTGCACCATTCGGGTGCCCCAAGCTGCTTCTTACTACACCCCTGGGGTGAGAAGGGGCTGGCACATTCTATGTTATTTTTCGCTTCCAGGCCAGCAGATGTGAACCTACATAACATACATACATACATAAATCACGCCTATATCCCCGAAAGGGTAGGCAGAGGTGAACTAGCACCCACGTTTCGCCAGTTATGTTAGGTCCCATGCTATAGGTGGCGAGCCTATTGCCATTTATCGGGCACAAAAGTCGCAGTACTATTGCTAGGTGGTATAAAAGGAACGCTGCTGCCCATTCCTCATCACTGATTTATCCTTAGTCGCCTTGTACGACACCCACGCGAGAGATTTGGGGTGGTGACAATTGTATTCTATTCTGCCGCCACCACACGGCAACGGTTTACGCGATCTCAGGCTTTCACTGTGTTATTCTCCATAATCATTTATATCGTAAATAGCCATTGAGTTATAATACGCTAGTAATAGTAGTTCAATGTAAATAGCCACAGTTTCTAACGGCGCGGTTTTTAATTTCAAAACCACCTCGAAGTACCTTTTCAATTCCTCATCGCTTCCATTATGACAAATTTTATTCAGTTAGAGAATAAATTGCGGCTATTGTTGGGAGCTTCAGAAAAATGAGTAAAGAAAATAACGCGTAGGGCCTCACTTCGGGGATTTTCTTAACTTTCGGGTAGTTGGGGGAAACTAAAGTTTTCGGATCGTGAGTGCAGCGTTTGAGAACGATTATTCGTGTTCTTTTGGAAAAACGTCGAGGTAAAACAACTGTCACTGAGAAAGATTGATGGCAGGTGTGTAATAGTTTCGTTTTAATCAGGGAGGAGCTCGATAGCGCAGTGGCACAGCGCGCTTGGCCTGCGATTGCGTAAACTAAGCAATTTCGCTAAGGTTGGTCATTGGATGGGTGACCAAAAATTTATTATCTCGAGCTCCTTCGTGCTTCGGAAGGCACGTTAAGCCGTTGGTCCCGGTTGGATCTGAAGTCGTTAGTACCAACCAACCCGCACTGGGCCAGCGTGGTGGGTTATGGCCCATTCTCCCTATATTCTTCCGTCTATAGGGAAGGCCCGTGCCCCAGCAGTGGGGGAAGGGCTGGTGATGATGATGATGATGATGTGTAAGACTTCATCATCATCATCATCACCAGCCCTTCCCCCAGTTTCGACTTAAAACTACTATCATGCTCCTGTACATGTTTTTATTTTTTATTTTGCCGCTAGTTTAAATTAAAATTTGAATTGGAGACAGGAAAAAGCTCAAGTAACGACTTCTTGATTCACTATTCAATACCAGTTATGAGTTAGTAAAATTTATTTCAAATATTTTATCTACACGAAATATTTTATGTGGCGCTGTATGTCTCCCTCCCCTCATATCCATTTGTTTGTAAAGATACGCACGCCCCTAAAAAAGCTGGCAACCGACAAGAATCGTGAGATATAAAACCGGGCTAAACAAACTTTTCACCTTTACGAAAGGGTTCCGCGTCGAAAATTAGGACGAGCAATAATTGTCAAAGTGAGACAACGCTATAAGCCAAGTCGAGCGGCGTCCCGTTTTGTCATCCGCGTTTGGGTCGCACTAATACTTCATGGTACGGCCACAGTGCTAATAAAACGCACAAGTTTTATTAGGATCGTGCTGTATAAACTGATGTCTGTTTTTATGGTCGCGAGTTATTGTTTGCGTATGATTATGACTTTTGTTTTAAAGATGTCTTTGTCGCTTTTTGTTTTATTTGTATGTGCGTGTTTATTTGTATTGTACCATCCTTGCAGAGGCGCAGTGGCTAGCGCTCAGCCTGCGATTTCATCATCTTAGAAATGTTCCCTAATTTTCCATAACATTTTTAATTTTAAGTCTCCTTGTACATCCGCAGAAGATATATGAGAGTGTCACAATTTAATGTAATCTGCTCTGCCGTCACCACACTTAATTTTGGTTTGGTTTTCCTTAACATAATAATCTATCTGCTTCCCTCAGATACGTCAATTAACGTTAATGATTACTTAATACAAAAAAAATGTCAATTTAAAAACTTGTCAGTAGTCTTGCCGGGTACTCATTAAAGTTATTATTATTACTTTATTAAGTACTCATTCATGTTAATTGGCGTCTCTGATTGCGGCATTAAATACATGAACTAGGTTAATATTTTCTATGTCAAACACATGTCCGGGGGTGCAACTTTCATTACGGATGGCAATATAATGTTCAGTCTTGTTTTTGCTAGGAGCTTTTCGCTTGCTCATGTCGTGCTACTTGTTTATGTTGCTTTGCGTAAACCAACAGAAGTGCACACGAACGGACCTTTACATGAAACTTACTCTATAATTAATGTTGGAGTATGTTTGTATTCGGCGCTGTTGGCTTATTAACGTTAAGCCCGCCAAAGGGAGGTTTAGCTATTTTTGTGATTTTTGGGACTGTAATCTTACCTAAAGTTTTATTTCGATGGCTACAGCTAATTAAAAAAAAACTTATTATAAATTTAAAGGTTTTAAAGTATATTTTATACAGACTGAAAATATGGATACAGACTTATAGAAATAAATATAAAAATATTACAAAGTTAAGACATTTCATTTCGTCCGTTCGACGTGCGCTATTTTGCATTTAGATCCGGAAAATGGTGCCTATCTCACTTACCAAGCCGTTCCGGATTCGGTATCCGGTTCTATGTATTGCTGCTGAAATTATCATCATTCCAAACTACATGCGCCTCGCGTCCGAACAGTTACTCTTGCTAATGTGTGTTCCCTACATTTTTATAGTTGTTAACTGCAATAAATATCCTTGTCCGTCCGTCCACGCGCGCGTGTTAAGGCTTACTAGCTGATATATTGTGTAAACTGCCATAATATCGCTTGCTGCGTTTCGACTCTCTTTACTTTTATTATAAAGACCATTTTCGTGTAGCCACGCGTGATTGGTAAGATTGTTGAAGGTGAAAACTACAGCGAGATTGTTATAAGGATGGACGTATGGGGAAAAATTCGTAAATAGCCACGCGAACAAATGTATGAGAATAAGAAGAAATAAACAAATACTTATCGACACCGCTAATATTGTTGGATTAGCGTTAGTAAGAGCTGCTAAAGAAAATTTCTTGCGAAGTAAGTTTGCGTATAGGGAGTTTGGTTAGTGATCCATTTGCGATTTTTTGTTACAATAGAGTTTTTTTATTGTTATTACGCAGTAACGTCGCTTGTAAAACTATGGTCGAACAAACCGTGTTAAGTAAACTCAGTAGGTACTCAAGTTGAAAAGTAACAGGTAATAGACAGGCAATTAAAGTATCTTACGATTATCGATTTTCCCCAATGTCCTTGGTGGCAATAAATATTATTATGATAATAAATAATAATAAAAAATGTGACACTATGTTATTGGCGTGGATGCAACGTGGAGTTATCCACGGCAGTGAAAAATTTTAACATATCCTCCAATAAATAAATATTATAACATAACATACTCCACTAAAGGCTATGCGTGTAATAAATAATGCATAGTACCTACATTTGTTTACCTAATTACCAAAAAGACTTGTCACCTAAACAAGTACAATGTATAAGTAATAAAATTAGCGGCGATGGCCTCTTTAGGTTTCAAATTTCATTAATGCTATGCGAGCAAGTTGAGCCAAATTTTCGACGAGTAGAATAATTAAAAGAGTTTGGCAACACACTCAAAACTTCCTTTCCCCGTGTGTTTTCCTGTAGGCGGCTGCCATTTTTACTTCACATTTGATTATGGTCTAAGTTACGTGTACTCTTGTCTTCATTATTCTACGCTCAAAGTCGTTTGATTGCTAATACTCAACTCGTGCCTCAAGAGGCACTTGGCTTAACTGGAAGTGTGTGATCGAACAATTCTAGGTTTCAAACTTTAAAAAGCCAATTTCAAAAATTGTTTAAGCAATTTTACATCCTTATAATAATTTACAAGTCTGTAATCAAACTTATGTATGGCGCGCTGATGAAAGAAAATTACATGCAGCAGAGATGAGAATGTTGAGATGGATGTGCGGCGTGACAAGAATGGATAAAGTGAGGAATGAGTAAATAAGAGGTAGTTTGAATGTAGCACCATTGACAGAAAAAATAAAAGGGAATCGTTTGGTTTGGTGTGGACATGTTATGAGAAGAAACGAAATGCATGTGACTTAAAAGAGTGATGAACATGAATGTTAAGAGATGGAAAGCAAGAGAAGGAATAGATGATGAGAGATGGTTTGCGTGAGAAATTACATCAACGTAAATAAGAAGATGACGACTAACAGGAATGAATGGAATAATAAGCGTACCTACCGCGGCGACCGCAAACGATATGGGTTAATGGCAAGAGGGTGATGATGGTGATTACATCCTAAATGAGACTATGGTTACTCTGTGACGATAGATACAGCCAAATCTATAGCCAAAGAGTAACCTTGCGGTTAATAAATGTTTGGCTGTGCACTTATGATAAAATCATCAAAATGATTACAACCCTGGCTTAGTGGCTTGTGTCACCAAGATACCTAACGGATACCGGCCTTCCACAAAGCAACGCATTACAGATTTTTTAATATTATTTCCAATTACACACTTTGAAATTCCAAAGGGACGTAACCCTGTCAAACAGTTAATTTTCAACAAAGCTGCTTCAGTTTTTGAATGGCAACTTTCCGCTTTGAAAAGTGCAGCGGCGGACAGAAATGGGCCCGCGTTATTTGATCATCCACAACTGTTATTTAGTTAGTCTGCCGGTTCAACGGACGTTTTGTTGATTCCAACTTCCAAATTGACTGTAACTACATACATAGTCCGCCTATCATAGACAACAGCTTAATGGTAAGCTAACAAATGAACCATTATTGCAGAGGAAATTCTGTTTATGATTCAAATTTAGTGCACTTTGGGAATAATACTACGCAAATAGAACTTAGAAGGACCTTACTAGTAGTATTTTCTGTTGTTTCTAAATAGACAGATCGATGACTATTCGTCTTCTAACTACAGAAAGAGGTAGACACAAGGCATAATGTTACAGGCAGATAATCGAATCCTGCATTTCACAAAATGTCGGGATATCGTTCATATCGTGAAACGATTTACTGCTATAAATTGTTTCTTTTAAATGATCACTTGTAAGAAGTGTCATTTAATTTTCTGATTTAAACAAACAACAACATCTATAATTCTTAGGCTAGTTTTTAACATTTTATCGTACAGAAGAATGTCAAAAACTGGGGGTTATCTTTTAAACTCAAACTTTATTCAGACACTAAAAATGGCCCATAACCCACCATGGTGGTCCAGAGCAGATTGGTCGGTATTAAGGCTTGCACAGCTAGGATCAGCAGCTTAACGTGCCCGCCGAAGCACGGAGGAACTCGAGATAATATTTTATTTCGTTAGAAACAAATCGGCTCAGCGTATCAGTGCCATGGACGTAGTATAAAAACAAGGACTGAGCACTAAAGCCGAAAATACGAGCCGGTGATATAGAAGTGGAGTTGTTCGTCCTTTTCTAATAGGGTTGTTCGTCATCTTCTAATGACGATTGTCATGTCAACTTTTGTCGGGGAGGGCAATTGCAAAAAGGGGGCAGAGAACTCCACTCTGGCTATCTCACTCGGCTCGTTTTTTCTCCGATATAATTTGTTTTCCAAAGTAAACCTTATGCCGTACGCATATGCTTTATTTTACTGTAACACTATTTTGACAGTGCTCAGTCCAGATTTATTAATATTACGTCCATGATCAGTGCTATTGAAATAGAGTAACTGCCGCACTCAGTGGACGTCAATTAACTTTAATGAGTATTTAATGTCAAAAATTTTCATTCCAACCTAGACCTTAGACCCGGCAAGAATAGCGACTAGTTTTGAATTGTCATTTTTTGACGATAAGTACTCATTAACGTTATTTGACGTCTCTGAGTGCGGCAGTATAAGTATTATCTACGATAATCCCTCGCTCATGCGTATGGTCGCCATTTCGGTATCGCCATCTACAAAAATTCCGTTACTAAAATTGCGGTCACGGACATTTTTTTTATAAATGACAAAATTAATTAGCAATTTTTAGTTATTTTATTCATTGCGTGTGGCATCACGTAGCTGTTGATATGGCAAGGTTTCAGTGCCGTAGCAAGTGCCCAAATACGCTGTGCGGATTTCGCTCTTAGTAAGCAGCACGCTTGTTTGTTAATAACCGCCAATATAGTTTCCAAGTTGCTTTCGCGCTAAGTGGCATCCTGTACCTTAAGCTGAGCAAGTTCAGAGATAGCTTATTTAAAATTTACTGCACCCACTTTTAAGTTAGCGTGCTTCTACGCGGCTATCTTGATTCAACGTGATGCATCGCGCTGTATTCACTCCCGCGTAGAATGCACCATACAGCATGCAAAGAGGTTATTTTACCACTCACTAACTTGCTGCCGTTTATCGTCGGAATAAATACTTTAAGCCCTCAGCGCTGGGAGCTGTGTCATTAAATTTAATAGTTTAAACTGCACTGACAGGATGTTTGCCGGCAAAGTCACACACGCGAGTCACGCGAGATTACTGCGAGAATGGAGATGGAATTGTATTATGCGGCGCTTTAATATACTAACTGCCGCACTCAGAGACGTCAAATAACGTTAATGAGTACTTAACGTCAAAAAATGACAATTCAAAACTAGTCGCTATTCTTGCCGGTTCTATGGTCTAGATTTGAATGAAAATTTTTGACATTAAATACCTACTCATTAAAGTTAATTGACGTCTCTGAGTGCGGCAGTTAGTGCTTATTATTACCTACTAATATTAGTTGAACGGTACGTAGCCGTGTGGTGACGGCAGAGTAGAATACAATTGGCACCACCCCAAAACTCTCCCGTGGGTGTCGTACAAGGCGACCAAGGATAAATCATTGATGAGGAATGGGCAGCAGCGTTCCTCTTATACCACCCAACAATGTACTGCGACTTTTGTACCCGATAAATGGCAATAGGCTCGCCACCTATTACATGGGACCTGACATATTTGGCGAAACGTGGGTGCTAGTTCACCTCTGCCTACCCCTTCGGGGATATAGGCGTGATTTATGTATGTATGTATGTATGTAATATTAGTTGAACGGTACGGACGCTGTGTTTGGGTATTAGCATGCTAAGTAAATAACCGAGAGCACAAACATAGGGCAGTAGCGTTCCTCATCCATATATGAGGAGAGGAGGCCCCAGCAGTATGACATTAAAAGGCTGGTGGTGATGATAATGTATTGTATTGATGTTGATTGAATATAATTATGGTTCATCCTAATTAACGTGCCTGCCGAAGCACGGAAGAACTCGAAATAATATATTTTTGGTCACCCACCTCATGACCGGCCTTAGCGAACATTGCTTAGTTTACGCAATCGCATGTCGATCGCGCTAAGCCACTGCGCTGTCGAGCTCATCCTTATGTAAATATAATTGTTAAATATTAACTAACAACAATTCTAAGCCGACTATAAAGTACTTAAATATTGGCCCGGGAGTGTAATCTTGAGTTAAATGTCTCTTACCGCTGTTAGCTTAACTCACGAACCAAGATGTTTGATTTGAAAACATTGTGTAGGAACACATTCGAGTGGTTCATCTCAGCGTGACAAGAGAGGCTACATCTTATATTATGGGCGGGTTTCTTTGTATCTTTACGAGTTTTCCTTCCGGAAAAAGTCTTTTGTTGAATAAGATAGACACTTACGTCACGGTTTAAAGGAGAATTGAGCAAAATATCGGGCAATAAACTAAAAGAGTCCTTGGTTGTTTGTTTCGGTGATACTCTCGGAGATTTGCGTGATGTTTTTGCGAGAATCTGCAGTTCTTTAGTGTTCTGTTGTGAATAAATAACGCTGTGTTGTCCACTTTAAAGGGCATATAATTTTTGTAAAGTCTGTCTTTCGGCTATCTCTGTTCACACTTTTTGTTAAGACCGGAGACAGAAATAAAACTTTCTAATTTTAGAGCGAGCCTATTGCCATCTATCGGGCACGTAAGTCGCAGTACATATATTGCTTGTTAGTATATGAGGAATGTCTGTTACTCGTCGCTGTTTTCACCCTTAATTGCCTTGTACCGAGGGTATCGTAGCCTCGGGAGGTATGGTGACAATGCTATTCTGCTCTGCCTTCAGCGCCCCACGGCTCCAAAGTATTTCCAAAATAGTTCTCAAATTATGCAATTACAACAAACAGGCCTTAATTTTGGCTCACCTAATTCGGCTTGTAGATGTCTACCATCTGTTACCTGCTACAAGATTTCGTGGATGCCACAGAACGCAGTTAATTAATGCTCGGCGTTAGGAAGCTCATCCGGGACTTGCACCTGACGAGCTACCTCTCGCTGACGTAACCCCGGAGGCGAGGTGCATTCAAACGAAGTAACGTCGAAAGATCAAAATGTTGTTAGAAGTAAATGTACCTAATTACAGGGTTATTTTTAAAACATCAAAAACCTTTCATGACTAGATAGCTATCATCATGAACAACAGCGTTTGTTTTATGAGTTTTAATATTACGCAATACATTACACATTTTTTTTCTTGAAGTTTTAATTGTACTGTCGTGATATTTATACATCTATGTTTCATTCATAAACGAAAGGACGACGCTACGCTAGGCCCGCGCGCTGCCTAATGCCGATGCAAGTACGTGTACGTTGAGTTATTTGAGTTTGATTTGATTTTACGGATAAGACTCGCGTATAATTTGGTGTTTGGCATATTAATTATTTAACCCGACGTTTCGATCACTTAACAGTGGCCGTGGTCACGGGGGGACTAAAGATGACAGGACTAAATATAAGAAAACATTATATTTATTTATGTTTGAAAGTAAACGAATTATCAAAATTCGTAGAACAAACATTGTTATGGTGTTAGATATGATTTATTATGATAACTCCTGAGAGGTTTTTGATGTTTACAAATAACCCTGTATAAATATCTCATGTCACAGTGTTGAAGACCTCCGAAACGGCTTGACCGATAATTATGAAACTTTATGTTTTATGATAGGTATATAAGAAAAAATTTAATTGAAAACTGACCCTGGAATACCTAATTTTACTATGTGCCGCAACGTCGCCTACCCTATATTATATATTCTAGTCCCTTTTGATTTGTGATCTCTACATTTCTTAGTAACATACATACACAGCTTAGCGGCTCAGACTTTCCCGAGAATCGCCTCGTTAGATAAACATGATAATTTAAAATTCATGACCACTTAGTCCTATACAATTAAAGGTTTATTGGCGAAGCGTAAATACGCTAGGAAAATTTAATCCTCGTCCGTGCTTTCGTAGAGCGCGTGAATGAAAGCATTGTTATACATTTAGCTTTGCAACTACTACTATCTACTTTATATTAATACGAATGAATTTCATGGTAGGGCGAGTCCGTCAGCGCCTTAAGCTTGGTTTATATTAAGACGCGATGAACCTAGCTAACCAATCGTAAGTAAGGTGAGTAAGTTCTGTGGTGACACAGATGTTGTTCCTAATAATTTCAAATAAATTGACTTTTGCTAACATTGTGTGGTGACTTTAGATCAGTATATATAGAGCAATTCGTCAGAGCAGGATACAATTGTCACCACACCCAATCTCGCCCGCGGGAGTGATCAGCAGAAGCGTTCCTCCGACCACCTAGCAAAATACTGGTATTTACGTGCCTGATAGATAGCAATAGTCTCGCCACGTATTACTTACATGTGACCTAACATAATTGGCAAAACGTGGGTGTTCACATCTGCTTAACCTTTAGGGAATAGGCGTGATTTATTCATGCATTTATAGGACTTTGCTTTGCTAAGTACCTACAGAAACTCTGACAATTTCATGACTACGAAAGAAGTAGATTTTCTTAAAATAAATAATTTGCACTATAGAATTTCGACAACCTGCGTGTGACACAAAACAATTAGGAGGTTCGCATGGAATACCATAAAATATAAACGCTCTTAAAATGCGATCCAGAAACAATGTTGCAAAGGATAAGCTTTAAATTTATCTCCGAATCTTTTTGCTAATTAAACCTACCCGGTCCGTTGTCCACCCGCAGCGTGCACCAGTGTGCAGTCAGCCGACAGCACTCCTTAATGTCTAAGCCGCATATTTCACTAGATTAAAATTATATATGCCGTGTGGTGACGGCAGAGTAGAATACAATTGTCACCACCCCAAATCTCTCCCGTGGGTGTCGTACAAGGCGACTAAGGATAAATCAGTGATGAGGAATGGGCAGCAGCGTTCCTCTTATACCACCTAGCAATGTACTGCGACACTTTTGTGCCCGATATATGGCAATAGGCTCGCCACCTATTACATGGGACCTAATATAATTTGCGAAACGTGGGTGCTAGTTCACCTCTGCCTACCCCTTCGGGGATATATATAACGTTTTTATTATGGAACAGCCCTTTTTAGTACTCGACAAAAAATATGCTTGCTCTGCTCCTCAGGGCCTAGCCAAGTGGCTTATCAATTCGAACAAAAGTATGAAAATGACGTACCTATTGTTTTCTCTATAATACGTCGGTTTCATACATTTTGTATTCTATGCGTTCGATAGATTCGATAGAAGCACTTGGCTAGGAGGGCTGACAAGAAGAATGCGATTTTTAACGACTCCATCAAAGATGGTGTTTTAAATGTTGGTTACCGTCATTTCATATACGTATTGCTACAATGGTAACTGCCAACACACAGCGCCGCAATTTAACTTTATTTAAAAACTTAATAACTTAATTAAATTATTTCTCACACTATTTAAATATCCATATCTAATAATTATATGTATAAACAATGTCAGCCATCTAGTATAACAGATAATTTCTAACCCACTGTCAAACATACAGACAGACATACAAACACTGTCAAAAATACATACATTATTAACGTACTTTAATTTTGTTTAAAAAAAAATCTCACACACTCTCTCTCTCTTTTAGGCAGTGTACCCACTTTGGGTCCCTAACTGCCGCACTCAGAGACGTCAAATAACGTTAATGATTACTTAATGCCAAAAAATGACTATTCAAAACTGGTCTCTATTCTCGCCAGGTCTATGGTCTAGATTTAATTGATTTTTTTTGACATTAAATACTCATTAAATTCATTTGACGTCTCTGAGTGCGGCAGTAAGTGACATTGATCTAACGGATAGTAGCCATTAAAAACATTGATTTATTTTAATAACTAAACAATTTACTATTAAACGTAAGTACTTTAAGCCCGCCACAATTGAATAGTATTACAGTTATTAGGGAAGCGCTCAACTTTATTAAATTTGCCTTAAAGTAAAAGCTTCTGGGAAAGGTCTCAAAGTAACTTCGTAATACCTGGTTGTACCGTTTTGATAACAGGTTATATTAAATCATCGTTTATGGTACTTGTAACAAGGATGTTGTAAATTGCGGCTGAAGGATTTCTCGTTCGGGTATTGTGAAGACTTTCTTGATTTATTATGAAGCAATATAGGGGGAAGAACATCAGGAGAAAAGCGATTAATTAATTGTAAAAAAAGGAACACGCCAATAAATTAATAGGTACTGAATAATTCTGCCCACTCAATCAGATATAGTAAGTTTTCGGTGTCATGAAAAAATAGAACTAATAAGCAAATAAAAATTTACCACAAAAATTAACAAAAAACTGTACAATATCTAAAAAAGTAGAAGAAGATAACATTAATATAAATAAACATACAAACAAAATATACACAAACAAAATATAAATAAACATATTTACAAACATACATAATACAACTCGATGCTAATTTGTAAGATTCAATGTTGCAAAATTTCTTTGTCTTAAAAATGTTATTAGAGTGAATGTTTACCGTAAATTTTGATAGTATGTAATACTTATTTGAAATTAATTAGTGATTAAAAATATATATAAAAATCCCTTTTCTATGTGTGGAACATTTATTCCTCATCACCCTTGGTTGCCTGGAAAAGGATGCTTTTAGCAATAAGGCCGCCTAGTTGTACTTTTCTTTTTACTTTTATGGTCAGGTGTATTAAAATTATGACATAGAGTATTATTAAAATTTTGTTTTAAAATATGGGAAACCAAATTACACATCTCCCATAATATATCCATTCCATAACATCAATGACTTTGTTAGCTCGTACAAAATTATATTGAGCGCATAGTTAAGATAGTTTTCATCAAAATGTTTTAATTACTCTAGCTGCAATGGAAATTGGACTGTATTCAAAACCAGTGACGGTGCTATTCACCACAGCGGAAATAATGGCTTACCCATCAGTGGCCAGCCCACGTCCCATGGGTCTTAATCACGAACAGTCAGATCCATCACCCCTCTAACAAATGAGAGAGATAGTATTATTGCTTGCTGTGTCATTACCCATGAGTGTAATGTTGCTGTCTCGAGTTTGGCTCTACGAATGAAAGAGATACATAGTTGTGTAAAGTACATTCGATAATTTAATTTGTTAAATTGATATATGAGAAACAAACCTATTTAAAATAGACAGGCACTTAAGTATTTTAATTCGTTAAAAATTCTCGTTACCAAGACTGTTGATGAAAATAATTTTGAGAGTAGTATCTGTTTTATTTTGGATATAAAATGACAGGTTATTAGTAACAGTATCTTCCCTTCGGGATACCGTATCGTTTCAGTTTTTTCCCTGAGCTGTTTTTTATTACAGATGAGATGGAAGCTATCATTTCTGGAAGGCCCAATTTCGTTTTTACTTTAAATTTATATACCACAAAATACATACATACATACATACGTAAATCACGCCTATATCCCCGAAGGGGTAGGCAGAGGTGAACTAGCACCTACGTTTCGCCAGTTATGGTAGGTCCCAAGTAATAGATGGCGAGGCTATTGCCATTTATCGGGCACAAAAGTCGCAGTAGGTACATTGCTAGGTGGTATAAGAGGAACGCTGCTGCCCATTCCTCATCACTGATTTGTCCTTAGTACGACACCCACGGGAGAGATTTGGGGTGGTGACAATTGTATTCTACTCTGCCGTCACCACACGGCTATACCACAAAATAGATTCCAATTATTAAAGTTATTGTCTCGGCAGAAAAAAAATCCAAAATTGGTCCTTGCTTTGACCATTTTAAACGCTATGCAACAAAACCTTAGTAACCTTTTTGTCTGTTGAATGTTATGACCGACCGATAATATTAGTTTACTTCCGTAAACGAAATAGCGGTCTAAGTATAAGCAAATGTTATTCGTCATCGAAAATTATAGCTCCGTCACTGTCGTTATGGCTGCGAGTAAAAATGACAGGGATAGTTTTCCACAACAAATACTTAATCATAACTCGTCGACAATAATGGGTTTACTATTCGATTTTAATTTTAACATTATATAAATGTTAGAAAAATTTGTACAAATATTTTGGGGGTTAGAAAAAGAATTTCGAAAAATTATGGTCTTGATGCGGGAATCGAACTCGCGTCCGCTGCTATCCGGGCAGGTGCCTGACCGCTCGGCCAACCAAGACACTAATTAACTT
This sequence comes from Cataclysta lemnata, assembly GCA_963931975.1. Lineage (NCBI taxonomy): Eukaryota > Metazoa > Arthropoda > Insecta > Lepidoptera > Crambidae > Cataclysta > Cataclysta lemnata. The sequence goes on along the minus strand of OZ008348.1, from coordinate 7,261,526 downwards.
GACGAAATTCTTCTACCCTTTACACATCTAGACCATACTTTTTCGAAATTCTTTTTCTAACCACTAAAATCTTAGTAATGATGGGTTTCTCTAAAGCCTACTTGCGGGCCGTTTTGCTAGTGAGGCATAGGACTCTGACGCGTTTAATATCAACTTTGGTATTGAAAACGTCGGGGTACCTACGCTTATTTGGCATATCGGGTCGTTGGTGGGTTTTGGGGACTGAAGATGGCAGAGTAAGGAATAGGTACCTACTGCGCACTTCTCCCTTGAGCACGCGGGTTCTCGATGTACCCCTTGTCTTGACGAATCATAACTGTATTGAAATGATACTAACTATAAATATACGAGTATATTTTTTTATTTTAATAAAATTTATTCGTCTTACTGAACCCGGTGCTCTTGTGTTACCCATACATACATACACAAATCACGCACACATCCCCGAAGGAGCAGGCAGAGGCGAACTAGCACCCACGCTTCGCCAAATATGTCAAGTCCCATGCCATAGGTGGCGAGCCCATTACCATTAATCGGGCACCAAATAGGATAAAATGACAAAGGTTGTATTTAACACGGTAAGTTTAAATTCCACGGGCGATTTTTAATAATGTAACATCTCTTAATCTCGGTCTCATTAAAACACAGCGTACGTAGGAAACGTTAGTACCCAGATAAAATTGAAAATGCACTCGTAATGAGCTTGCCTGGACTAACTACGCCGTTATAAATTCAGGAAGATTTTCCACTAACCTCATTGAGGTTTTGTTAAGTAAAGTGTTGTTTAAGCTCCATATCTTTTTGAATTAAAATTAAAACGCTTACACTGAACTCTTTTTCTTACAATATTCCAAGCATGCATATTTGCTTACCTATTCGGGGATCTAGACGTGACTTATGTATGTATGTATTTAGATCTTCACGTTTTATTTGTGATAAAATTTTAGGTAAAGTGTGTGTGAAACGTTAAATAAACCAAATTTGTAAAGAAAATAAATTGGCCAACAATAATTTGTCTAATTGTCATATACATACATACTTACATAAATCACACCTAGGTACTTATCAGCTAAGGGGTATGCAGGTTGCAGAGGTCTTTTAATCGTCAGTTGCTAGCTAGATAGTGCATCAGGAATGCTGCTGATCATGCCTCGTTTTATTATTTATACGCAGTAACTCAATTTTGGTTAATTTCAAAGTATTTTACATATCCAGTGTAAGTATAACAATGCATCAATTCCCGCAGTTAAATAGCTATTCTACATGCTATTGTACACGGCTATTTATGTACCCCATAATGCCTATTGTGTTGACAAACACAATAATTACGGGCTGTTAATGTATGCGACAACGGTTATTATATTTGTCTGGCCTTCATTACGAATTCCACATAATGGAGAAATAGTAATAATTTAACATGATTCGGTGGAAAATCACGTTGAAATTTAGTAAGCAGGTAACATATTCGGTTTTGTGGTTAATAAAACTTAACAGTGCAGTTTGATTTATTAATGAAATCATTAAATTGCTGTGCTATATTCTATATATTCTACTCTGCCGTCACCACACGGGTGACTGCAGAGTAGAATACAAATGTCACCACCCCAAATCTCTCCCGTGGGTGTCGTACAAGGCGACTAAGGATAAAACAGTGATGGATGAGGAATGGGCAGCAGCGATCCTCTTGTACCACCTAGCAATGTACTGCAACTTTTGTGCCCGATATATGGCAATAGGCTCGCCACCTATTACATGGGTCCTAACATAATTGGCGAAACGTGGGTGCTAGTTCACCTCTGCCTACCCCTTCGGGGATATAGGCGTGATTTATGTATGTATGTATCATTAAATTTTACTGGTTTTCATTGAAATAAACTTGCGCGCGGGCTTTTTCCATATTATTTGAGTATGCGACAGGCTTATTTGGTAGTGTCACATATGCATTTAAGTGGTTTTCTACACTGAAGGCGATAAAACCTATATTACGAACAACTTTAACTTGGGGGCAACATCGAAATATCGAAAAAATCAGCTGATTCTGTTTCTGTGTTGTTTTGTTATTGTTTCTTTATATTTGTTTGTTTAAAATTTGTAGATAATGAATAAAATATGATGCGAGAGTTTAAAAGGGTTTCGGTTACTTAGATTAGAAATATAAGAGAAAGTGGATATAAACGGTAATGAATGGAGAGGTAGAAGCATATCGCAGAAGATTAGATGAATTTTGTTGGACAAAAAGCTCGCTAGCGCAGTGGCATAGTGCGCTTGGCCTGCGATTGCGTAAACTAAGCAATGTGACCAAACATTTTATTTTATTCAGAAGGCACGTAAAGCCGGTGGTCCCAGCTGCATCTGCAGTCGTTAATACCCACCAACCCGCACTGGGCCAGCGTGGTGGGTTATGGTTATATATATTCTTACATCCATAGGGAAGGCCTGTGCCCAGCAGTGGGGACATTAAAAGGGCTGGTGATGATGATGATGGTTGAATACCTACGTTAATAGGTCAAACAAGGACGATGCCCAAACAAATTGATACAAGAGCAAGGAGATGACGAGAGGAGGGTCGGATAAATAACATTGAATCCTTAAAAAAATACACCTTTACATATACAAATCACAATATTTTATCACGTTAACATAAAAAATCCATTGGAACATTGTTTTGTGAAATGCGATATTTTTTCTTTGGCTTAAGTGTATTGTTACAATCGAACGTTCAATTTTATTTGTCAATATTGTTTTTGATACAGAGTACTCTGCACAGAGGCGTGTATTTTATTGACCTAAGCCTAGCAATGTTCGGCCTGGAGGGTGCGTGTTTCATAAATCCCTCATACATTGCAATACGTTCGTTATTTCGTGGACCGTTTCTATGCAAGATTAAAAGATTATTTAATAGTATATAGTGAAACAACGAGTTACTTGGCACGCATTTATTTCCACACTGACCGCACATACAAAAGTACAAAAAGGTAAGAATGAAACTAGGCTACCCTCTTATACAATTATTCATACATAACACCTCCACCCTTAGTTTACAATATTATTATTACCTATACTTACCTATACTACATACATTAAACTATACTACATTTATTATATAAACTAATCAAATTTAAAAATATTAAATTAAGAACTATAATTACCACTTATATTTCTTACAAATAAACACAAAATATATTCAATACCCAGAACTAGATCTTTTAAATAATAACACCAAAAACAATAATAGGTATACAATAATAATATATTAGTCGAACTCTAAGCCGTATCTTTGTACCGGTTTCCTTAACCTAGTCGCTCTATTTGTTGGCACATTAGGGGGTGGTGGTGATGGGGTTGGAACACTTGTTGGGACGCTAGTCGGTTTGCTAGTTTGTTCCGGTCTGGGCAACTCACTCAGAACATCAGAGGGCTGTTCCTTCTGCTGTTTACTCTCGTCCTCTGATGGTAAGGCGAGTGAACTCCGTAAGTGATTACCACTCAATCTGTGTTTCAACTGATCGATGTGCCTATGGACCTCGTTTCCCAAGTTCGACCTAACCGTATAGTCTGTAGTACCTAATTTACGCATAATCTGACCTTGTACCCATTTATCTCCCCCACGATAATCCCGGCACCAGACGTCATCCCCTGGGGCTAGCTGTCGGCAAACACCTCCAGCTGCCTCGACACTCCGCGCTTGTTGCCGTTCGACCCTCGATGATCGATCGGGTTTTAATTGATCAAGTCTCATGCGTAAGTGTCTACCTAACAGTATTTTTGCTGGACTGAACCCTGTGGTGTAGTGTTCTGTATTTCTATATGCTAATAGGAATCTACATAAAGCTATTTCGGTATCAATTCTCTCTCTTAGAGCCTTTTTAATAACGCGTTTGCAAATTTTAACTGCATTTTCTGCAGCCCCGTTAGAAGCAGGATGGTAAGGAGCGGTAAATATATGATCTATACCATTACTAATTAAAAATTGGTTAAAGTCGTCACCAGTAAATGGTGGTCCGTTATCACTGACTACCTGTTTGGGTAAACCAAACCTTGCAAATATTTGACGTAGAACTGCAATAACTGCCTGCCCCGTAGTCCTGTTCATTTTAACCGCTTCTATCCACTTAGAGCATGCATCTACTATAATAAAATAAGTGCAACCTGATATAGGCCCCAAAAAATCAATGTGTATGCGCGACCATGGACGGTCCGGCCAGGGCCACGGAGAGGACACGTGTGCTGGTGGCGCGCTAGCTACAGCTGCACATACTGTGCACTCGCGACATACCGTCTCCACAGCCTCGTCTATACCTGGCCACCATACATAGCTACGCGCCAAAGACTTAGTTTTTACTATTCCCATATGTGCATCGTGCAACTCCCGTAATACTCTAGGCCTACAAGCAGATGGAATTATTACTCGATGCCCCCACATAACACAGCCTAATTCACAATATAACTCCGTTCTTCTATTCCAAAACGGTTTCAATTCTTTCATATCTATTTCTGAGGGCCAGCCATCTTCAATAAAACTAACTATGCGACTAAGAACTGGATCCGATAATGTTTCGTTTTTTAATTTTTTATAATCGAGTAATAAAGCTTCCGTTGCAAAGTGTAAGTATGTTTGTTCGGGAAGTTCGCCTTCAATAGGTTCCGAAGACTCCTTGTGAGTTTTAATCAATCTTGAAAGTGCATCCGCTACATTTTTGTCGGTCCTAATATACTCGATATCGAAATCGTAAGCTGTTAACTTTATAGCCCACCGCTGCAAGCGGCTCGCCGCCGTGCTCGGTATACCTACGTTAGGCCCGAAAATACTAACTAATGGCTTGTGATCAGTGCGAAGTGTGAATCTACGACCGTATAAGTACTGATGGAATTTATCGATCGCGAAAATAATAGCCAAGGCCTCTTTGTGAATTTGACTATAATGGTGTTCCGCTGGCGTGAGCGCACGCGAAGCATAAGCTACCACCCGCTCGGGAAGCCCTCCACCACGCTGTGCTAGTACTGCGCCCACCCCGCGCGAACTCGCATCTACCGTGACCACTGTTTCTAGCCCCACATCATAGTGTGCAAGTACACTTGTGCTACATAATAATTTTTTTACATGTTGAAATACTTCTTGTTGTTTTCTACCCCACCGAAATAAATTACCCTTTTTAAGTAATACATAAAGAGGTGACAAATATGTGCTCAGGTTCCTAATAAATTTACCATAAAAGTTTACCATGCCTAAAAATGATTTTAGCTCAGTCACATTAGTCGGGGGAGTCATTTCAAGTATAGGTTTGACTTTTTCCTCATTAACTTTGACCCCGTCCTTATTAATGACAAACCCTAAATATTTTACTTCCTTGACCAAGAATTCACACTTACTACGTTTTATTTTTAAACCGTTTCCCTGCAATATTTCAAAAACCCTCTCGATAGTCTCAAAATGCCTACTCAAATCACTACTTTTAATTAAGATATCGTCATAAAAAACAATGACGTCTGGCACATTCTTAAACAGCTCAATCATAAATTTCTGAAAAATTCCCGGACTCGACGAGAGACCGTATACTAATCGATTATATTTAAATAGGCCCCTATGCGTATTTATGACCGTGTACGAACGCGATTCCTCATCTAAAACTAACTGGTTGTATGCTTGCGAGAGGTCTAACTTTGTAAAATAACAACTACCATTTAAGCGGCTAAACAGGTCGTCTATCTTGGGAACCGGGTATCGATCGACCTTTAAAACACGATTGATAGTTACCTTGTAATCGGCACATATCCGTATATCACCATCGGATTTCCTCGCTATTACCAGCGGAGTTGCCCAGTCGGAGCGGTCGACGGGCTCGATGACGCCGGCGCGCAGCATGGCGTCGAGCTCGGCGTCGACGCGCGCGCGCACCGCGTATGGCAGCGGCCGCGCGCGGCAGAACACGGGCTCGGCGCCCTCGCGCACGCACAGCCGCACCGAGCCCCCGCTGTACCGGCCCAATGTGCCATCAAACAGTGCTTCATGTCTGTGAATAATTTCATTTAAAACATCTGTATAACTATCATTTTTACTTAGGTTTTTAATACTGTTCAAAGGAATTTTTGGAATGTCTATATTAAGTTCGAACAACCATTGTCGACCTAATAAATTTGTTGAACCCTTGTTTAAAATATACAAGTCTAACGTCTTGCATACGTTTTTATATGTAACCTTCACTTCTATATATCCTAAGGGACTCACGATTGAGCCGTCATAAAACTTTAGCTTTAAAATACACGGTTTGATCAACAACTCGGGGAAATTTTTATTGTAAGTTTTCATATTTATGCAAGATAAAGCTGATCCCGTATCGATCTCCATATTTAAAATTTTACTATGCACAGATATGTCAATACACACCGGTCTATATTTACTTAAGGACATCTGGTAAATCGGTTCCTCTTCGACGTCATCGCTGTCCTGCTCGTCCGGGCATACATTGTCATCGCGCGGCTCCCTCAGCCAGTGTGTCGCGGGCGAGTGCGCCGCGCCGCGGCCGGCTCCAGCGCTTCCCCGCCATCTGCCGCCACGCCTCCCGCGCCCTGCACCTGCCCCCGCGCCGGGTGCTCCGCCACCGTAAACGTTGCGTGTCACGCTCCTCCCGCGTGATCTATGACTGCCCACTACCTCAGCCGATTGTTCCTGCTTCCAGCTTCTTTGGTTGCTAAATGATTGTTGCTTATTAGGGCATACTCTCCTCAGATGCCCTTCCTCTTTGCAGTAACTACATATGAAGTTTTTATAATTGCACTCAGATCGGTAATGTCTCGTATCTCCACATGCAGTACAACCTTTTAAACTTATTTTATGCAGTCTTTCGGACAGCTCCCTAGTGGAAACATCCACTAATCCAGCATCCCGCTCGGCGGCCTCGAGTGTGGTTGCCAACGTAACTGCTCGTTGGTAATTTATATTTTCTTCCGCGAACAGCCTTTGTCTTATCACATCACTAATTAAGCCACAAACAAACTGATCGCGAAGGTTCTCTTCCAAATTATTTTTAAAGTCGCAACTTTTCGCCAATCTTTTTAAATCTGCCACATAATTAGCCAAAGATTCACCGTGAGTCTGTCTTCTTTGCCGGAATCTGTATCTTTCCGCCAACACTGAAGGCTTGGGTTGCAAATGTTCTTGCAGTAATTCTACCGCCTGCTGATACCTCAAGGTCGACGGGCTTTTGGGACTAGCCAAATTCGACAGCAGCTCGTACGCTTCTTCCCCCATCAAAGATATTAACGTCGCCAACTTCAAACTGTCTTCTATTTTGTTAGCCGTAAAATACATTTCCAGCCGTTCAATATACGCCGACCACTTTCCCGACTTCATATCAAATTCACTAATTTGACCAATCATTTCCGACACTCACAATTACTCCGAATCTTTATGTATTTTTTTTTTATCCTCGTCGCCAATAGTATATAGTGAAACAACGAGTTACTTGGCACGCATTTATTTCCACACTGACCGCACATACAAAAGTACAAAAAGGTAAGAATGAAACTAGGCTACCCTCTTATACAATTATTCATACATAACAATTTTCGGCTTAAATCCAAATGTGTGACATACAACAGGTGATCGACGTAAAAAAACTGTTACTGAGCAATATCAGCCATAATATAAAGTATACAAGCTAAAGATAGATAATACAACTTTGCCCAACAATTTCAGGGGTAAAAGCTGGCATTTATATTTGTTATAATAAAATAAATAGAGACTTCATAGACTTCAGATCAAAGATTCAAATGTGAAACAGAGTCAAAATATGCTACGGATGTAGAGACTACGATTCCGTAGTATCGAAGAAACTTGTAGCACATTCGTAGCACGTAGGTAAGCGCTACGCAGTAAACATAGAAGATAAACTTTATTTTATCCGCTATTCAGTATAAATCGGTGGATAATATTTACGCAAGTGACTAACTGCCGCACTCAGAGACGTCAATTAACTTTAATGAGTATTTAATGTCAAAAATGTTGATTCAAATCTAGACCATAGACCCGGCAAGAATAGCGACTAGTTTTGAATTGTCATTTTTTGACGTTAATTACTCATTAACGTTATTTGACGTCTCTGAGTGCGGCAGTTAATAATATACTGGTATCCTACTGGGCACAATTAAACTGACATATTCATCTATAAAGCTGAAGAGTTTGATTGTTTGGTTGGTTGAACGCGTTAATCTCAAACTACTGAATCAAATTGAAAAATTATTTTTATGATGGATTATTAGTAACCGATATTAACGCGAGCGAAGTCGCGGGCGACCACTAGTTGACTATATTTCCAAGCTATGAACGCAACATGGATGCATTGAAGCTAAGGAGTGAGAACTCTGCCTAAATTGAAATAAAATATTAGTAATTATGTATGAATCACCTTTTTATATAGGTAATTCTGATTTAATGAAGTAAGCAAGGGAACTGCACATAAAATGTAGGTACCTACCTACTTGAGTAAATAAATACGAATGAATGAATAGCCAATACAACAGAGCTGCAGGTGGCGAACTTATCTTTGTAATGGAGAAAATATCTCCAAACCCAACGGCAGGTTTAAACAAACGACCAAAATAAAACAGGGGCCTTACCACCAACTCTAAACGCGACTCAATTTTCATTTTTAAAGTGAGACAACAACTTTTCAACCGCCTCCGTGGTCTAGTGGTATAGTGTACTCGGTTTGGTTGTGGTAGTACTTCTCTCAAGTCCGCCTGGCAAGCTACCACCATATTTGTCGCCATAATAATGATGTTAACAGCATTATTGTGTGCCGACAATTGTAATAAGATTGCCAGCCCCTCTGCCATTGAGGGTTCCAGGTGAAGCTCGACTCCATCTTCGGTCCTTAACGTTACTTACCATCAGGTGGGATGAAGGGAAAAAGCTTCTCTGTCTAGAATAAAAAAAAACGCTATAAGCCGAGTAGAGCGGCGTCTCGTTTTGTCACCGGCGTTTGGATCGCATGGTACGGCCCCGTTACGGTCACGAGTGAGACACGCTGCCTACAATCTCCCGCTCCGAAGACGGCCGAGCTAATGCGTGTTTGTTTTTCAATTTAATCTCGCGTATTTATTAGTCGTCCCTGTTTTTTTAGGCGGTCAGGTGTTCGCTTGGGATTGTGAAGAAACATTGTGTCCATTTAGGGGACGTGCCGCGGGAAGCTTTCACATAGTAGGTCTGACGCCAAAAATCGTACTAAAGATGGTTTATTGGTTTTTGTTTTTAATTATTGACTCAATTTTTCTACGATTTAGATAATACTTCTATAATAGACCAAAAGCGGTGCTTTTGGAATAAAGGGTAAACATTTTTTAATGGAATAAGGGCAAGAGGATGATGATCCGAATTTGGGCTTAGCGAACATTGCTTAGTTTACGCAATTGTCGGCCGAGCGCACTAGTCACTGCGCCTTCGTTAATTATCGTTTTAGTTAAATATGGCATTAACCTAATATTCTGAATGTATATGTACATTCCCATTCGTTGTTGACTCTCCATAATAACGATGTGTCACCACTGTGTGTTTACAATTATTATCTTGTTTACAAAAAAATAAAACATACATGTATCAAAGTAGGTGAACCATTTAAGATTTAAAATAATTATACATTATGAGAATTGGACCCACTATTTACACATTATTTACCTACAATTTTATCGCGTGGAAACTGTGAGTTGATTACATGTGATATTTAGAAAATAAATACTTGCATAAACCATGCATATTTATGTATCTCTAAATAGGCAACGGTGTATAACACCCACATTTCGCCATCTAATATAGTTTCCATGTAACAGGGGGTGAGCCTATTGCCATTATCGGGCACGTAAATCACAGTAGCTATATTGCTTTACTATGTGGCATAACAAGAATGCTGCTGCCCATTCCGGGGCCTGTAGCCAAGTGGCAATCGTTTCATAACGATTACGTGTCGAAGTTCGTCACGATCGGCCATATTACTTTGGTATCTACAGCGTCTTAGCTTGCGCTACCAACATAACTAGGAACTTACGAAGACGATTTTGGTCACGTGATTTCACGATGACCTACGTCAAATCTCATACATTTTGCTTTATCGAACTTCGTTATCTTTGTCGGTATGTTACTTTGTCTAGGCCCCCTGACCACTATTTTAACCGTAAGTCGCCTTGTACGACATCCGCGGGAGAGATTTGGGGTGGTGACAATTGTATTCTGGTCTGCCGCCACCAATTATGCCATTTGAAAAACGTTTACTATACTTACTTTAAACAATTGAAGAGCTAACGAGCCAACAAGTGCGTCATCGATCTTCTCGACTAGAGAGAGACAGAGAGTGCAAATATATTATAGCATCATATATTAGTTAAACCTGGCCGCGTGGTGACGGCAGAGTAGAATACAATTGTCACCACCTCAAACCTCTCCCGTGGGTGTCGTAGAAGGCGACTAAGGATAAATCAGTGATGAGGAATGGGCAGCAGCATTCCTCTTATACCTACCACCTAGCAAAGTACTGCGACTTTTGTGCCCGATAAATGGCAATAGGCTCGCCACCTATTACATGGGACCTAGCCTAATTGGCGAAGCGTGGGTGCTAGTTCACTTCTGCCTACCCCTTCGGGGATATTGGCGTGAATTATGTATGTATGTATATTAGTTAAAACGGCGAGCTTTAGTTAGCCTTGATGAGAAATGATTTTTTGTTTCACAACTCAACAGACTGGTCAGAAGATTTAGGTCTCACTATTATTGCCAAAGTTTCCCCGCCAGCGAGCTTCAAGCGTAAATGAAAATTATGTATGAATGCAATTCCCTTATTTATGCGAACACTTTGTTTTGCAACCCCGCCGCGACAGTCCCCCGTTCGCTGTTAGTTTTTGCGAGTACACACAAGGAACAAGAGAAAAATATCGGTTGCAGTAGCAGCTGGGTGAACTAGGAGCTTTTATACGAATGAGATCATGCAATTGGGCGGTATACAACGGCACTTGTTAAATTTTAATTTTGAAACAACAACAGAATACTTTAGTCGACTTCCGAGTCGATATTTATTTTTGTACAAGTCCGTGGACGGTCGTGGGTGAATTATACTGTAGCGCGAGGCCACAATATATTATTTTATATAATTTAAATAATTACAACGACTTCCACTCAATGTGTATATTTTCTATCTGATTCCATGTCATAAAAATATTATAAAAACTGATATGTCTACTGTTTACGTGAAGGTCTGTTACAATACCGAGAACGAGACTTAAGAAACTCCCGGAAGAGATAGGTATAAAATTCATTCAACAAACCCATAGAGACTTCCTAAAACGGGTCCTAAATCAATCCTTAATCATTTTCAAAGCCGATATTCCCCAAGCATGTCTTATCTCTTTTCCGGTGTGATGGATGATATTATGTATCAAAAGGGAGTGGATGCTTGATGACATCTGACCGATATCAGTTGAAGAGGAAACATGCTACGCCAAACCCAATATAACCTGGGAAAACGACAGGAAGATGATGATGATAAATATTAGTCGTTACGTCATATAGACGGAATTATTCATTTTATCCGCACTTTCCCTATATATTTCCGTTAACAAGGGAACAATTGTATAGCCAATGTTCCAGAATAAATAATTGCTTATAACAAAGAGACACAGAATGGTACAGTTCTAGTATTTACACAGCACTTCAAACAAACTGAATAATGCCCCAGAAAAGTTTGCTTTAAGTTAGCTTCTGTATTACATGGCTTATGCTTCAAGAATCGTTGTTTCCAGGGAAGCTTATCGTGTTCTTTCATATCATAACAAAGTAAAGGCTAAAGCTTCGGTTTACCCTTGATTGGTATAACAACGTATAGTCGAATATCGCTTCGGCTAATTTTAGTTACAATAAAGTCATTTCGCTAATTATTTATTTGACCGAATATTAATTGGTAGAGTTTTATTTGACATATTTATTTATTTGATTGAAATAATGACATTACATCGAATTTTTTAATGCACTAATTTTACGTAACCTAATGTAAGTTAAGAGCGTATCGAATATTCAGTTCAGTAATAATTCGTTTACTAACATTTTTCCTTCACCTTCTGAATTCAGCATACAAGCAAACATGCAGCATGCAAGCAAGCATGCAGCATGCAAGCAAGCATGCAGCATGCAAGCAAGCATGCAGCATGCAAGCAAGCATGCAGCATGCAAGCAAACATACAGCATGCAAGCAAACATGCAGCATGCAAGCAAACATGCAGCATGCATAAAGTCATACAGCATGCATGCAATCATGCATGCTGTATTGTAAGCCTATTTCTACTCCAATGGAGGTGAATTTCAATTTACAAAAAGCTTCAGAATGTGACACTAAATTCCCTTATCAGGAATTGATAGGTAGCCTTATGTACCTGGCCGTTAGTACGCGTCCGGACATTGCTTTCGCATGCAGCAAATTGAGCCAGTACAACACTTGCTTTAATGAAAAACACTGGGTGGCTGCAAAACGCGTATTAGGATATTTACAAGGTACGCAAGAGTTTGGACTAAACTTTAAACATAAAGGATCTAATAAGACAGACATTTTGTGTGACGATGATTGGGCCGGAGATGTAATAGATAGGCAATCATGCACCATGCAAGCAATCATACAGCATGCAGCAAACATGGTTTCTGTCACGGCTCCGGCGCTACGGGGCTCCGACGGTCCCACGCGAGCTTATCGTCTCAGATGGTCTAACGCTCACCACCGCTTGCTGGCCGGCTACCCGGGCAGCCTCAGACGCGGCGGCGAGCCCTTCAACCACCTGCTCCTCAGCTCGCGGGCCGCCTCGCCTCTCTGCGCCTACGCGATTCTAAATTACACTCTAGGGGTAGGACAGACAAGTACCACGTTGAGTCGGGGCTGGCCGAGTCGGATTTGCCCTTAAGTAGAAATTAGTAAAAATGACAATTATATGAAGGGAACGTTATATGAAAAGAACAATACATCAATTGATTTTTTGTTCAATAGCGCAAATGTTGTTATCGCAAATAAACATTCGATGAAATGAAAATTATGTTCGATATTATGCAAAGCGATTATTTTCTTAAACGTTGTTCGGATTAGTAACATTACATCAACAGTTGTTATACCAATCAAGGGTGAACCTAAAGCTTCCTGTATTGTTAATGCACCCAGATGCGAATTAATTAAGTTATATAATATTTTACGTAAACACACATAATACACATAAACACATACACTATTTATACTTTTTAATAACACCTTAGCTAAAATTATAACTTTTTTAATGGATGTGTGCTGTTCCTGTGACATGTCGTATACCTACACCAGCCCGCAAAGAAAACCAAAAGCTTAATATCGTCTACAGTGTTGGATGTAGCTAATGAATTTGTATTTACTTGATAACAAATATGAGACATATTATTATTTGTTTTCATGACAATTTTCATTTAGTTTTGGTATTTTTGGATTCCTAAAGTTAGATGCATCATTTAAGACGATATTCAAGATGTTTTTAGTTTTTTTTTTTATTAGTTATCTTTGCGTCCCAGAATGTCAAGTATATGTCAAGTATATTTTGTAACCTTCAAATTGAAGGACTATTTTTCAAATACTTGTCAGAATTTGTATGGAATAGAGTAAAGTTTTACAATACCTACTTAAATGTTAAGCAGGACTCGTACTTTGAGTAACGTTCTGTATTCGTAGGTAAAATAACTGGTATGTTCTTAAAAAATGTGGCATAAAAGTTCGAAAAATTAAAGCCTAGATTCGGCAACTATACATCGGGGACTATGATGTTGAAACAAAAATCGTTCTTCAACAACTATTATTTATATTTAATGTCTGAGATAAGGACAAAGGGTAAAGTAAACAAACTCAGAAACTAATATGCTATTAGTTTAATATGCTCTAGTAAAATACGTTTGCTTTATCAATATTGACAACGATTTTGTTAATAGAGAAAGAAAACGGCGTCTATTTAACTTAGCCTTTCCTTTCGTGTTCCTTTATTTTAGTTACTCGATAAATTATTATCAAATAATAATAATTATAATTAAAATCATAAATATATTATCATAAAACAGGTTAACAAATCAATGTAATCATTAAATTCTTTAAAAAATTAATCAACTAAGTACCATCAATCATTAATTCATTCATTATCGTTATAACCCTGCACCGTTTGCAGACTATCTAAGCTGGACGCAGTGTGATTCCTCTTCTATGAATATCGGCCAGACGTCATCGAGTCATACACTATCATTTCATCATATCATCCATCATACCAGAAAAGATGCAATTAATAAATCAATCTGTAGAAAAATGATAGAAAAGACCATGTTATTGTCGAAAAACCGATGAACGGAGAGAGTGATTGTGATGACAACATATAACATACCGTTTATACTGTTGACTTTTATGGTTTTGGCTTAAGTTTTGGACCAGCCCTCTTTGGTAAAGGTGAGTGCTACTAAAGATTAACCTTAAAAAGTACAGAGAAGCTATGTCGTTAGAAAAAACAAATAATTTAGTACCTAACATCTCATAACTTGCATGATAGCATTGACAGCCGAAGTGAAACGTAATGCAACCGTTTTATATATTAAATGCGGTGTGAAAATACGTAAGAATATTGCTTACAATGCTACCACGTTACCACGTTGAACGTACTCTGATTTTAGTTAAACTTTTAAACGCGCTACAATTGAATTCTGAAATTTTGACATGTAATTTAGTAATTAATGCTAGTCATAGAGCCGTGTGGTGACGACAGAGTAAATGGCAATAGGCTCGCCACCTATGGACATGGGACCTAGCATAATTAGCGAAGCATGGGTGCTAGTTCACCTCTGCCTACCCCTTTGGGGATATAGGCGTGATTTATGTGTGTATGCATAAAGCATAATTTACATTAATTATGCAATCGAGAACAAAGAATCTAGGCAAACAGATTTATTTAAAAAAATCGCATAATACCTATGTTTTTTTCGTACCTGTATATTTTTTGTGTACAAATATTTGCTTGCGTACTTTGTGTGACTGTAAGAAATATTATATATTTAAATAGCAAAAGTCATGATCTCTATATTCTAATAGCTACCAAAATAGTTTTGCCAATTGATCTTAAATAACCTTCTTTCGATGATATACGTTGCCGTTGGTATATTTATTCATAAAAGATGTTCCTAGTTGTTGTTTTGCCATTGTGTACACATACAGCTTTCATGTTGTGAATTATTAATCCGAATTGCATTTTTATACTTACAAAATGCTTTGCACATGGAGACAGACTCATTTCAATAAATTATTCATTGTCCATCTACGATTTCATCCACTCCACCCGTACACATGATACGGGTAAATGCAACAGGCTCTTAAGGTAAAACCAACGCTATACAAAATAAAAATAAGTCCGAAAAAAAATTACCTTGTCATTTTGTATGCTATATTTATTATTTCGAACATTAACTGCCACACTCAGAGACGTTAATTATCTTAATGAGTGCTCGATGTCAAAAAGTACGCACTAAAGTTGATGAATGTTAATTTGCGTGTAAATGCACTTCTACCTTAACTTTCGGGAATAAATTATTATTGGCATGATTTAAGGGAATAATATCAAAGATAAGACACTTTTTCGATACCAATGACTCTAGCAAATACTACAACGTGTTACGACCATTACCTGTGCTACGACTGCTGTTACTACGTCGGCCGTAGCATGTGGTACCATCGATCTTGAGAGGACAGGACGATCAAGTGCTACAATAAATAGGTGCAGTACTTTCATCACCCCTCTCGTGCTTCTACTTAATCCTAAGTACTTAACTTTCGACAATGCCGCGCACGATTATCCGTCGTCGCACCTGGTGCACAATATATCTGGAAGGCCAGAGCTTTACTCTGAATGTGTACCGATTTTGGGTCACGTTGTTTTGGCCGTGCGTGGCTCACGAATCAACCGTGCGTTTCATTCTCGACTCTCTCGTATTGATATTACTTCGATGCAGTGTAACATCAAGTGACCAGGTTCATTTACATTTCATGAAGATCATTTTATAAATATTGTTGTTTTTTGCTTAAGAAGTTATTATTTTAGCGTACACGTAATTTACTAGATGCTGCAATAGGAACGCTGTCTTAAAATGTCTTAGCTTACACAATCTCAAGCCGTACACGATACCCTCTGCTCCGTCGAACTCCGCAGTAAAATAATTAAGCCAAAATTATTTCATAGGCTAATTAGGAAATTTACAGCGATATTAGAAACCTCACACACACATAAACAAAGTTGTATCCGTTTCGTATACATATTATTTTATCTCTGCTGCTGTGCAAGAGCTGAAACACTTTTTTTGCATTTTACGTTGTTATAATTTTTTAAAATCTATACAACTTTCAAATAAAAAAAAAACTTTAAAACGAAATTGTACGATCTTCTTCTTCTCCCTGCCCTGTGTCCCGGCTATCTGGGATCGGCGCTGTATGTTTCCTCTTCCATTCATATCGGTCAGACGTCATCAAGCCATCAAAAGGGCAAATTATATAATCCATCACACCGTAAAGGTGCTAGTGATCAATGAGTTTATAGAAAAAAGATGGACAGGACCATGTCGAGAGACCTATGAACGGAGAGCGTGATTGGAATGACAATATTTCAATCCATACCTCAAGGTTTTGGCTTAGGTTTTACAGCCGGCCGCCTGCCTAACACCAACCCTCTTTGGGTATGCTTGTTATTAATGTTTTGTCCTCCACCATTTCGGCGCCCCAAGGTGCTTATTGGTTAATCTCCATCGGGTAATCTCCCTTAGTCGACTTTTACGACACTCATAAGGCTGGCACATTCTACGTTATTTTTTCGCTTCCAGGCCAGCTAATTGTAAATAAAGCTAAAATAAACAATTGGTCACTATATTTTAAGCAGGTGGCCGTATTGTGGCGAAAATATTATCACCCTGATGTGAGGAAAGCTTATTCAAACTACGATTTATCACACAACAGACTCAAACCGCAAAGCGACGCAAATGTGGAAATCAAATGCCAAATGCATACTCAGGCTGTGGGACAGAGGCACAAAATAACACGTGCTAACATCGTGCGAAATAATAGAGACGAATAATGCAAATTGGTGTGTTGATTAACATTGGACCTTGTGAAATGACGGTTTGGTGAATGGCAATGGGCTCACACCATATCGCATGGGACCTGCCATAAGTACCTATGTTTGTGAAATATCGGTCGGTGTTAATGCTCTGGCTACTCCTTAGGAGAAAGGGGCGTTATTTTACGTATGTACGAGTAGGTTTAAAAGTACACATTTCATTACACAATGTGTAATACGTTGTACAGTACCGTATGTCTTTTTTATGTTTAAAAACAATAAAAGTCACACGACATCATTTATGACGATTTCGCAGTTTCTCTTGCTTATTATACTTAATTTTAATACGTACAGTTTGTTTTATTTATTTACGCCCCGGGACTATGCCAGTAGTATTAGTGTAAGAGGCTTACCATTCGTAAGCACCTTTACAATAACAACATGGCCGGTGTGTTGCCCGGGGAATAAAACGAGATTGCTAATAAGCGTGCAATAAAATTATTTATTTACTTAGTTAAATCTACAAAGAACGAAAAGACAGACAGACATATCCCGAAGAAAGTAATAAATAAATATACATATTTTTCTTTAGCCCAAAGCGGTATTTAAGATGAGCAAAATTACCTCCTAATCCGCATTGGGCCAGCGTGGTGGGTTATGGTCCATTCTCTCTTTATTTTATTCTTCCATGCATATGACATCCAAACTTTGTAATAAAACCCCTTAGATAATCCTCTGCCCTAAAGATTTGTCGACCATTCGTCTACAAATCTCCCTAACCAAAAATACCAATAACCAACACCAATAACATAAGTCTTGTTGCTCAATAAACGACGTGAGAATACATGAATTTATAACCACATCATGCGACGGAATTACGTAATTCGGATTGACAAACGCGCCAAAACCCCGAACGGAAAGAAAATCTACATCAAGAATTAGATGGAGTACATAAATTGACGCTCACATAAATTAGCCCCCACAGGCTACACATCACGAATAACAAGCCAGCTTAGGCTGACTCGTATACGGAGACTTAAAGAGTATTAAGCGACGAATAAGTTTCAATCAAGGTCTTTTTATCGTAATAAAGTATTAGGTTCTCACTTTTTCGTCATACTCTTCGTCAAAATACTTTTTTTTAATACTTATTAGGTATTAAAAATTTTTTTAATACCTTAAAAATATTACCTTTCTTTTCTCGTATAAAATAATATTAGGTAAAATAAAATAGTAGTAGCTATTTATTTAAAAAATTACTATTTATATTAGTTTTTTTTTGCCTAAAATATAACAATAATATTGCTTATTCTAAAGACGGTACTAATCACATTACTATTAAAATTTGTTAGGAATAAAAATATTCCCATAAATAAAACAAAGCAAAAGAATGCAAAGACCTGAAATATTTTCGCGAGTTAAAGAAATATTACCTTTCTAAGGTTGGAATTCCTATTTAGAATACATAATAGTTTTCAATTTAATAAAGAAATTGAATCGTATTACAATTACAAAAAAGAAAGGTAATTTTCTACGACACTGTACAACAAAGTTATTGAATTCATTACATCTTTAGGAATTTGGGAGTCAATTTTAGGTGTAACAAGAAGAATAAATTATTAGGACACTTGATTGGACTTCCGTCAATACATAAAACATCGCGTTTAAAACGTTTACACAGGCCGAGCAACGCAAAATGCATTACGGTAAAAAAACTTGGGCAGCTCGCGTTACCAACGAATGAGCGTTTTAAAAGCGGACATGATTATGCAAATTTCGTATCCTACCATAATAAAAATGCAAGAGTATCCACAGAGTAAAAAGAAAGTTGTTAACATGCTAATTGTGACAGAAATACATAAAAAAATGACGAAAAAAATTTCGTTCAAGAATTTCAAGTGAGGCTCAACTAGATTTAGGATTTCGTATTCATGTTTTAATTAAAATATTATAACTACGGCATTCGTGTCCAAAACTCGGTAGCAAAATTAAAATCTTAAAAGACCAATAAAGCCCGCCATGCTCACAAGATTGGTAGGTACATTTAACGCAAAAAGTAAACAAACGTTTTGTCTTTGTCATTTGTTTGAAATTTAACAGAGAATTACGCTTTGAATAATATTTTATGTACAGATATAGGTACATTCATAAATCATCTTTCGAGCATTATATTCAATACTAGTGGTCGCCCGCGGCTTCGCTCGCGTTAATGTCGGTTGTTTAAAACAACCGACATTAACCTTCCTCAACAAATGGACTATCCAACACAATAATAATTTTTTAATTATTTTTGTGTTGAATTTTTCAATTATTTTTGTGTTGAATAGTTTCTGAGATTAGCGCGTTTAACCGACCAACCAAAAAAACAAACTCTTCAGCTTTATAATATAAGTATAGATTTTGATTTTAATTTGATCAATATGTAAATGATAGAAAAAATAGTCCAAATAATATTATGGTTAGAAAAAATTCTTGCATTATATCCATTTTAGGTTGTCATCTCCCCCTCCATCCGCTAACATCCATTTCCATTATTCGATTTTAATTTTAACATTATATAAATGTTAGAAAAATTAGTACAAAGATTTTGGGGTAAGTTAGTTTCGGCAAGTTACTTAGTGTCTTGGGTGGCCGAGTGGTCAGGCACCTGCCCGGATAGCAGCGGACGCGGGTTCGATTCCCGCCTCAAGATCATAATTTTTCGAAATTCTTTTTCTAACCCCAAAATCTTTGTATCCATTTCCATTACTCTTTTTTCTAGCAACAGCCTACTTTGGAGGTATGGTAATCCTAGTATTTCAGGATACATTTTTAAACCACACTAATTGGTTTTTGTTTGCTAGTGAAATAAAAAATAGTAATCACTAAATTTTGTACTCGAATAAAGAATAAGCTACAGCGTACACTAATGCAATATAACGCCCAGATAATCTTAATTTATACTTGGCATTAGGTATATGGAAATTCACTACGCAATAACTTTAGTGATTACGCTGTTTTGCTAGTACAGAGGATGAAATAAAACAACGATATCGCGAGGAAATATCGGCAAGCTGAAAATGTAGTCGCAGCAACTAGATTTTTCGACGGCCGGTTTGGTCGAATGGTCAAATCGCTGGCTATTGGCCTAGGTAGTAAGCCTGGTAGGGGTCAATTTTTTATTCAATTTTTTTCGAGTCAGGGTTGGTTATAAATTTGTGGTGTATTTTTATTGTAAATATTAGGTATATTTAAATTTTTCCGTCATTACTACACATGGATTACATCTCAGATGCTTATGCTACCTACTTACTTTAGGCTAGATATTATTTATTAATATGGGAGCACCTAGATTATAATACTTCACTCATAATTATCCCCTTAAAACTAATACAAAGATTTTGGTGGTTAGAAAAAGAATTTCGAAAAATTATGATCTTGAGGCGGGAATCGAACCCGCGTCCGCTACTATCCGGGCAGGTGCCTGACCGCTCAGCCACCCAAGACACTAATTAACTTGCCGAAATTCTTCTAACCTTTACACTTCAAGTTGTAAGCCAACGGGTACCCTCGCAATGTAGAAATAAATTTCAAACATTCCAAAGCAGACAATTTTACAAATACCGTGCGTTCGGTTAAGCTTGTTTTTTATCAAAATCTTTGTACCAATTTTTCTAACATTTATATAATGTTAAAATTAAATCGAATAACCTTAAAACTAAGTTTATTTTATAAATATTAACTATATTTATTCATTTCTAATATAATTATATAACTTTTTTTTACTAAAGGGGTGGGTCCTAGTTCACCTCTGCCTACCCCTTCGGGGATATATGCGTAATTTATGTATGTATGTATGTTTTTTCTAAAACCCAAATAAGTTAAGATACACAGAAATGCAAAAATATTATTTTTGCTTTGTGTCATTACGTCGCCTACGTCTAGTAAACGCTTTTATAAGTCAATGTATCCCTCCTTCTTTCACCCAATCAATCGTTGGATTGATAAGTGCTAAAAGTCCCAGTCACGTGACTGTCTTTTGTCAAACTATCCAGTAGCAATATTGTTTCGCTTTTAATAAAGGCATTAATTTTTCATTCAAAATACATTTTGGTGCAAACTTTATATTATAATATTTGACTTTATTTGACTTTATTTTCCATCATTGAACGCTAGTCTTTTGAAGATTCAAGGGAAATCTCTTCTCTTGAAATTGCTCGTGCATAATGCTCCTCAGCTATTCTTATATTTCAATTTTAAGTTTAACCAGCATACTTAACCAGCTTTAGTTTTTAAAAGATACTATTTAGCTTAGACAAAAAATTTATAAAAATTCCTCCAGCAAAAAGCCCCAGCTCCACCGCCGCAAGCTGAATAAAAAAAAGACAGGTTTAATTAACAACATTACGTGTAACAGAAAGAATTAAGTTTTAACGTCTCCAGAGCAAAGGCTTTGTTGGTACTTGTCCAGGGGTTGGCAGATAATTAAATAATTTCGCGAACGAAAACCTCCCTTGCGAGTGTGGCCGTTGAATAAGTGAACAACTCGGCGCGCGTGTAATGCCGCGTTTACGGTGTGATTTTTTGGAACATCATTCCGAATTACGGGGCTGGCCAGTTCCCGCGTGGTCCCCGCGTATTGCTCCCACTGGGGGCATATGAGACTTGAAGATGAAGAGTTCGACGCACTCTTGGCTCCGGTTCGGGGGAGCGCGAAAATATTTTCGGCTGTTCCCTATTTTACAGGTTGGTTGGTACATAGGTCACACTAAAAGTTTCTGGAACTGGCCACTTACATAAACACTATTACGAAGTAATTAAACATTTGAAAATGGAACTCTTTAGCTGGAGAATGCAGTTTGTTTCATTACTGTCAATATTGTTTTTACATTGGGGCGCCATTTTTAAGAATGGCTTGTCTAAATTATCTAACATGGTTTCGTGGAATTCCAGGCGCTACTAATTTTACAAATAATAATACATTAATAATTCATCATTTTACTACGTCAAGATTAAAGCCACTAAGGCATTGACATAAAGGAACAGAAATAAAGTTTGTTATATATTTATATATTCGTGTTATGCTAATTTCCTAATAAAACCCCAAAACAAAAATATATGTATATACTTATACACTATTTGTAAGTAACTTAGACGATCAACATGATACTTTTCTATTACAGTCCGTATTGTTTTTCATAAAATAAAATTGTGGCGTCAAAAAAAGTAATGGACTTTCACGCCTACATAAACAGGCATCTGAAATTGTGCTTTTCGAATTCGGACATTATCGCTGGTAGGATTAGGGAATAGATTGCGTTTTTATTGATATCTACACAGGGCCCGAGTTACTTTAGTGTCGAATTTCCTTAATCAGTTATTTTATTCTAGTCAACTTCTTTATTTAAATCGAAGTAATAGCTTCAGGGTATCTTTTCTAGAAATAACACTATCCAACATTCATTCATGAATTACTGATGAACAAATGCGATTAATTTCATGTGTAACCTAACAACAATGCGCATGTTGATTCTTAAATAAAAAAAGATACTAATAAGAATAAGATAAACTCAAATACTAAGATAAACTCAAATTTGTCTATTTTGGGCTAGGCAGAGATGAATTAACACCCACGTTTTTTCAAATATGCTAGCTCCCATGTAATAGGTGTGCCTATCGCCATCTGTCGGGCACTTGAATTGCAGTATATTGCAAGGTAGTATAAGAGGAATGCTGCTGTCCATTACTCATCGCCAGCTTTATCCTTAGTCGCATTGTAAGACCCCCGCTGAAAAGATGGTGGTTGGTAGTGACAATTGTATTCTATTATGCCATCACCACAGGGCTAATTATTATGTAAAAGTTTACTAACTTATATGTGGGTTGGCTTAGTTGTATTATGACGCTCAGGAGCAAAGCAAGCAAATCGATTAAAGTGCCACTACTGTTAAAATCATAATTATTTGAAAGAATAATCGTAATATTTGTATTCGTAGAAACAAATTGATTTCAAGATTTGGCCACATTTTTATTCAGTGTCCAAGATCTTTCTTCGACAGTAATTTGTTTTACGTCACACCTGACCATATAGTGGACTTTTCCGCCCGCTGCGCGTACGTAAAATCCCACTTCCTGGTCAGGGGGTGACATAAAACTATGTATATATTACTATATACTTACTTCGGGCGATAAATAACAAAGACTCAGATCGCATATTTATCGTCAAATACTTCCGATCTGAGACAGTCTTTGTTTTATTGCTCTTGGTATTAAGTAATCTACTATTTTGTTCACACATTTTGCTACGAGTATATCATTTAGCATTCCTATCTTAAACGATTTTAAATTATTAGCCACAGCCCGAATTTAGCGTTCGCGAGTTTACATTGTGGTTGATATTAATTACCTTACCAACGTGAGAAATTTGGCTTATTTTATTAGGATACGAGAAGCGGGATGTTGGGTCGGTCTCGTCTTACCGCAAGGGAATATAATAAGATAGACATGGGTTCTGTGTTACGTGGCACACACCCCTGATATCTCATTCCTGACTCAGAACCTAATCTGAAGTAATTACTGGGTAGACGGGTTTAATGTGGTTCGTTTTTTAGAATAATAACCATTTATGCATTCAAATTGAGCCCTGGAAGTTTTTAGAAATGAATATGGTTGTTGTTTTGTCATGGCATTGTATATTTTTTTGTGCTTGACTAAGAGATAAAAGAGTTACAATAACAATGCCAAATATTTCGATTTAAAAAATAATACCGTAAGTCCATATGAAAATATATATTTAAGTCGGATGTTATTTAAAAGATAAACTTTTAACACAGATAAAATGAATTCTACGAAGTAGTCGATAGGCTTCCGCGAATTCAAATAAGTTCGTATAAATAACATAAAATTCTGCCTAGATTAGCCAACAGTTACAAATAAACAAAACATAAATAAATTAAGGAAGTAATTTGAATATTAAAAATAGATATAATTTTAGCGTATGGTATAAGTGATGGTATGATGGTATAAGCGTTCCTCTTATACCATCTAGCTATGTACCTACTGCGACTTTTGTGCCCGATAAATGGCAATAGGCTCGCCACCTATTACGTGGGACCTAACATAACTGGCAAAACGTGGGTGCTAGTTCACCTCTGTCTAGCCTCTCGAGGATATAGGCGTGATTTATGTATGTATGTATATAATTTTCGTATTTTTATTAAAGTATTAGATTACAATTGTCACCACCACCAATCTCGGTGCCGGGTGTCGAAAAAAAAGGCGACTAATGAGTGATTTACGTGCCTGCCACTAGCCTATAGGCTCGCCACCACATGGGACCTAATTATCGAAAAGTTAATACTCCTTTGGGGACAAAAAGGTGTGATTTAGATATATGTAAACATTATATACTTACATTTTTCTTTGCATACTCTTAATTTCAATGTGGTTTTGGCAAAGGATTTTGTTGAATTTGACAAAAATTAATAAACCTCGTTATCGTATAAGTTTAGATCAGTGTTTATTTCCTATAAGTATTTCTCGAGATGTATAAATTTCACTTCAATGCATACCTACGGTAAAGTTTCTGATTTATTCATAGCAGCACATGAGACTGTACTGGCATGCAATGAACTCGGAGAAAAGTCAAAGAAATCCGTGGACTAAAAGCATACAAAGTCCCCCGCTTTTTATTTCGTAAGGAAAATTACTGATTACGACCGCGGGCTGATTACGTAACTCTGTCGCTAAACTTCTCGATGAATAGTAATGAAAATGTGCCCTTTGCGATTATGTATCTTACGATACGAATGGGAATAATGGCAGTTTTACCTCTGTGTTGTGGTAAGTGAACAAAATCGCCAAATCTCGCGCTAAAGCCGCAGTGGTGAGTCCATCTATAATTACGTAAGCTAAGTAACTTTCGTAAGGACCAGGGGGCCTAGACAAAGGAACATATCGACAAAGGAACATATCGACAAAGATAACGAAGTTCGATAAAGCAAAATGTATGGGATTTGAAGTAAGTCGTCGTGAAATCACGTGACCAAAATCGTCTTCGTAAGTTCCTAGTTATGTTGGTAGTGCAAGCTAAGACGCTGTAGATACCAAAGTAAAATGGCCGATCGTGACAAACTTCGACACTTTATCGTTATGAAACGATTGCCACTTGGCTACGGGCCCAGCTCCTAGATGGGTGACTATAAGTTATTTTGAGCGTCATGGTGCTTGTGTTGTTTCTGTTAATCGTGATCCTTGGTCCAACTAAGGTTTAGTTCCTAACAGAGTGCGATGTTAGTGACTATCGAATCGTAAATACATACTTCATACATAATTACACTAATCAGCCTTTCTAGCGTTTTCTTTCCGCTTGTATCTCTCTACTAATAAATTTAGTCTGTTAACTTTTCTCATCCTAGCATGGATCACAATAGTAATAATAATAAACAGTTTTATAGAAGGTTTTGTCCACTTAAAAATCATAGAGTATTTTCCGAAACTTGCCTAATAAAAGTGAAGGCCTTATTTGTTACCTCTCTTATAAGTACCTATATCTCTTATAGGTACCTATATCATGTATTAATTTTAAGTCATTTATCGTATTAACCTTACGTTTTTTTTCATTTCAGTATAATGTTAAAATCTTGCAAGAAATAAATAGTAGGTAATCTAGTTAAATCCGCATCCATTACATTGGCACCTTTAAAAACATAAACGGAATAATTGACATTGGAAAAAAATATTAGATCATAACTTCCTTCAGCAAGAAAAAATATTAGAAAGTTTCCTCGAACAAGTTTCCTTCGACCCAAAACTTATAAGTTCAAACGCTATACCAAGTACAAGGTAAAGGATTAAGCTTTTGGCTAACCTTGCAATAAATATGTAATGCATACCATCTTTCCACAAACACGGAGTTATGATTTATTCATGACTACACATGTCATGAAGGGGCATCAGGCCAGGTGTGCTCCAGATGTCAGGAGTAAGGAAAACAAGCCGCATTTATAACCACCACCAGTAGGTAGGTGTAAGCATCGCGAAATGTCAAACCTCCGAACGAATACTGTAATAACTTGAAAATTTCAATACTGTGAGTTTCAGATTAGAACAACAAGCTAAATTTTTATTGAAAATTAGAAAAACACGCATTCAAATGAGACTTATTTTTGAGAATGAATAATTATAGTTACGGTGAACTATATTCCATTCTAAAATATATTTATGAATTCAGAAAACGCCTACATTTTGTTATGTTTGATTACAGGTCGATATGGTAAAATATACGTACCTAAAAAAATCATGGTAGGCAATATGGCAATGTAATATAAAACTATATTATACCTACACGTAAATTAATCACAATAACTCTGAATGAAATGGACGCGTAATTAGTAGCTTATAAAACAGCAAGTACCTATAATAATAATAATTATTATTAACGTGGGTGGGGGTTAACTTCTTCTATGCTGGCCTGGGAGCGAACAAATAACGTAGAATAGGCCAGCCCCAACTCATCCCATGGGTGTCGTAAAAGTCGACTAAGGGAGATGGCCCGGTGTAAACCAATAAGCACCTTGGGGCACCCTAATGGTGGAGGGCAAACCACCAACAACAGCGTACCCAAAGAGGGTTGGTGTCAGGCAGGCGGCCGGCTGTAAAACCTAAGCCAAAACCTTGAGCAGTATGGATTGGAATGTTGTCATTCTAATCACTCTCTCCGTTCATGGGTCTCTCGACATGGTCCGTTCAGTCTCTTTTCTATACATTCATTCATCACTAGCACCTTTAAGGTGGGATGGATGATATGAATCAAAAGGGAGTGGATGGCTTGATGACGTCTGACATATGAATGGAAGAGGAAACATACTGCGCCGACCCCAGATAGACTGGGAACAGGGCAGGAAGAAGAAGATTAACGTGGGTGCTAGTTCACCTCTGCCTACCACTTCGGGGATATAGGCGTGATTTATGTATGTATGTATATAATTATTAACGTTATATACGATTTTTTAATGAATCTATGTGTGCAGCATAATTAAAGTTTTAGTAAAGTAGCAAGTGAAAACAAACATAATAATTTTGTAGAAATAAGAAATTGATAGAAAGAAAGAAGAAATTGATGTTAGATCCCATGTCGTAGGAGCCGAGTCTTTTGTCATCTATTGGGCGTGCCCAATAGATTCATTAGAATAGTGATATGTATATAATATAGATATTTGAAAGATAAAAGAATTTTTTTCTAAGAATTTTAAATTTTTTTTTAAGAATTTTAAATTTATCAAATAAATCCCGAGTTTACTTCAATCCCGCCGGTGCATTAGAAGCCTAACGAGTAGAGCTGTAACCGTAAAATTAACCAATGCAACTTTGATACGTAAGAGATTTATTTAGACTATAGACAAACTCAGTTGGGCAAAGCTGTGTTGCTTGTTAGCGTTTCTACGTTAGTACGAGTATCCAGTAATGTTTATTCTTTGTGAAGTACTCCAGCAATTAGTGTTCAGAGTGCAGCGTGCATATCTGCATTAAAAGTCACATGAAACTGTATCTTTAGTTATTAAATATTTAGTTTACCGTTACCTTTTACACGTCATTATAATAATTATGAATGTTAATAATGATTTTCTCATATATGCAAGTGTTAACATTAATATCATTATTATGCATATTTGGCCCTTGACTATTTTCTATTGACATATCCATAATATAACTAGCCAAGGGTCAACTATACAAGAAAAATAGATTGGTTTAGTTAAAGCATAGAAGTTTACTTTGGGCTAGAGGTAATAGGCGTTTATTCATGATAATATAATATAGCAAATTAACAACTAATCGCTTCAGAGTTTTAAAGTTATCCATGAAAATAGAATAAAAATTGACGTTTATTCTGTAACCTTAACCCTGTTATAAGTAATACCTATGTCTGTCTTTACTAAAATAATAACAAACGTGACGCCTAACTAACGCGTACCTAATTAATTAATTTACTTACGGGCTAATCCGAAATAGCATACTCATAGTTGATGTTCTTAAAATTATCTCGTACCTGAATGTATGTACCGCTTAAGAAGAAGTAATAAAATAATGTGCTGTCACAAAAGCAAATTTACGCGAATACGAATCTAAACTTAAATGAGGTTGAGGAAAAGGAGATTTTGCCAAAACATGAACGGGAGCACTTCTTTCATTTCCATTCTCATGTCTGCGCTGTCTCCAGGAAGATTTACGCGTCTTTTGTATTTTCGAAGCCCGGCTAAGTAAGACGGTTTAGGTTAGGTAATCCACAACGAAATTAATGAAGGGACGTTCATAGTTTTTTATTGGAGAAAAGTGAAATTTTCGGATGAAAAAGGCGAACGAACGGGAACATTTTTTGCTGTTCTTCCACGTCGTAAAACCGAACGATGGAATCTTTCAAACAGGATTTATAGGAAGTCTTTTTCGAACAATTTTTTTTTCGTGTATATGTTTTACGGATTTATACAGATACTAACTGCCGCACTCAGAGACGTCAAATGTCGTTAATGAGTACTTAATGTCAAAAAATGACAATTCAAAACTAGTCGCAATTCTTGCCGGGTCTATGGTCTAGATTTGGATAAAATTTTTTGACATTAAGTCCTCATTAAAGTTAATTGACGTCTCTGAGTGCGGCAGTAAGTGATATTCCTGTTTAAATTTTATCTGTGTTTTGTGTATTTGAATCTAATATCAAAAAATCGGAAAGATAAAAATACAACCATATTTGCTTAGTGGCATAAGTTAAACAACGTTTGACAATCAGCAATTAAAATCAATGAGAATTCATTTAACTGTAGTTGAATACACACACACATAATTTAAATACGCCGCCAATACGCTCTGTGCGGACATGGTGAGTTATGAAGAATAAATATTAGATACTTCCTATATTCTTTCATACCTAGAGAAGGCCTGTGCCTTGCCGTAGCACTCTGCGACATATATTAGGTAAGTTACCTCTGTTTATCCCCGATACATAATTACAATAATTACTACCGGACGACTAATTAAATATACACTTAAATGGTTTTACTCTATTTGTCTACAGAAACAAAAGACGAAAAAGCAAAACTTTCAACAATAAATCCATCACTAACTCCTCAGTAGACGCAAAAACCGTTTGATACGATCCAGCGTCCCTTCCCCTTATCTCAGAACCTCAACATTCCATTCAATTTAAGCGGGCCCATTGTATCCGAGGTCCGGAGACATGGAAATCAAATGAATCGTCACTTAATGACCGTCTCAGCGATTTGCTTACTTGCTGAAAACATAATCCTGAATCATTAGGTGCAAACAAAACCGCGTTACAGCTGATTAGCTGAGCGGGGAAGCTATCAATCAATAAGTGTTAAAACCGGAATGATTAATGGCGCAGCCCCAAACAACTAGCTTCATATTTCTTGAAGTTGTGATATGGGCGGTGGTTCAGACATAGCAGCACCTGCTCCTTTGAAATTTGAACGGTTTTAATACACAGTCATGTATGCGAACTTCAAACGTTATTTACGCACATGGTGCATGAGTTACGATAATGTCCTAATCGAACATGAGTAGTATTTTGTTTTGAGAGACTTACTCCCGAATACAGAAACAGAAAATTTTTGAGCACTGCTGATAAAGTTAAGTGGACAATACTTGTCAGAATTAGTATGGTAAAACGTTAATTTTGGTAAGAAGCACTCAAACAAGTAGCGTTTCTGTAATCGGGGTATAGATTTTTGATTACTGAGATACCCAGATATAAGTACATACATAAATCTCGAGGAGAGGCTCGCTAACGCAGTGGCTTAGCGCGCTCGGCCTGCGATTGTGTAAACCAAGCAATTTTTTCTAACGTCGGTCATTGGATGGATGATTAAATAGTTATTTGTTGTACGTGAGTGCAAAGTTGTTTTTTAACCGCGTGCTCAATTTTGATGACCGAGCTAGCGAAGGATTCTAAAATTAGAATCCTGAGCGATAGCGAGGGAATCAAAAGAGCACAAGGTGAAAAATCTTTGTACTCGAGTGGATCACGTAACTTTTCATCCCCCCCAACGAGGAAATTGCAAAATACAAAAAAAAATACAATCACAACAGTTTCTGTTTTCACCCAGAAACTTCCACAACACCCTCCCATTAACCCAAACACACTCTCAACACCCACCCAGAAACACCCACAACATTTACACCCGCAATACACACCCATCCACTCAGACACACCCAAAAAACACCCATTCACCCAGAAACACCCACAAAACACCCATTCACCCAGAAACAACCATTCACCCAGAAACACCCAAAAAACACCTATTCACCCAGAAACACCCACAAAACACCCATTTACCCAGAAACACCCAAAAAACACCCATTCACCCAGAAACACCCGCAAAACACCCATTCACCCAGAAACACCCACAAAACACCCATTCACCCAGAAACATCCACAAAACACCCATTCACCCAGAAACACCCACAAAACACCCATTCACCCAGAAACACCCACAAAACACCCAATCACACCCAAAAACACTCAATCACCCAGAAACACCCACAAACACCGAATCACACCCAAAAAACACCCATTCACCCAGACACACCTCCAACAGCCACCCATCCACCCAGCCACACCCGCAACATTCATCCAGACTCACCTGTAAGTACCTAATAAAAATTACCGTCCCTAATGGAGTTCCGAGACGGTCAATCAGCTTGAGTCAAGCACGTTGATTTTCTGTATGTTTTTGTTCCGTTGCTAGCGTAAACAAATCAAACAGAGCTAAAAAGCTTTTAAATGCTTGTCTCAAGCATCAAGCAAGCATTGTAGATGATCAAAATGTTTAAAGCAAGATTGACGCCAAGCTGATTGACCGTCACGGAACTCCTAGGTTTTAACAAATTTATGACGTGAAAAGATTTTTTTTTAATTCTCCCTATATTTTAGGGAAGGCAAAGGGTCGAGCCCATACAGCCAAGTCTTTAGTGTATATTTTATCTGAAGTCTTATGAAATAATGAGTGGGTGAAAAGTATGAATGAAATGAATTTTCTAGGGAGTGCTTGGCGCGAATTGAATGGTAACAGAGTTAATGATGGTGCTTGATGAAATGGATAAAACCACTTTTTATAGTGATCTTCACCACAACATCAAACATATCATGAGACTTATTTTCGATGATTCTGCATAATTGCACATCAACAAGGATACTTGTGCATCAAAATAACACCACTTTCACTGCACAAAATCCACTCTGTAACAATTTTTGAATTAGTGAAAATAAATCTGACTGACACCACGAAACGCGCCAAACACTCCTCGACGTGAAAAGAAAATGTCGCGCGCAAAGCAAATTACAAAAAAAGTACACCAAGAAGGTTCCGAGTCTGAGTTTTTAACAAATTAAAATAGGTTGCATGACAATTTCGGCACCATGGAGGTAGAAATAAATAATGTATAATGATGTTTTGAATTCACAAACTCATTGCACACGATGTTCTAAATTCAAATTTACTTTAACCTCTAGAGGATAAAAACGGCTTTTGCACTCAGATATCGAAGAGCAAAAACGCCTTTTCCGAGATGGTGGGATGAAAAATATATTATCTCTAGTTCCTCCGTGCTTCAGAAGGCACGTTAATGGGCCATGGTTGGTGATGATAAGAAGCATTTTTTATAAAAATCGAGATGCTTGCGCAGCAGCGTATAAAAATATGGCAATAACAGTGAAAGAGTGACACCGCCACTGTAAGTAAAAAAAAAGTAAAACCTGCTTGCAAATTGCACACTCTTGAAAACATGTTTCCAATGCAAATGTGACGTCATACTTGCATGCAAAAAAACTTGCCTAATGGAATCGCGCCCAAGGGCCACTAGTTGGAAAAATCTCGAATTGGCATCGGCGCTGCTGATTGTATGCAGACAAATGACAATCTCCAATCTATGGGAATGGCTTTCAATGGCCATCCAGCCGCGTATCACCGGATTAAACAAAGAAACAATGCAGGTAGGGCCAATGAATGAACGGTTGGTCCGCTCGCGAATCCGTTCCGAAGCTTTGCATTTAAATCAGAGTATCATGGCAGCTGCACTTTCCGTATTTTTCGGAAAATTTTCATACGAAAATGGTCATAAATATTCACGCTGCGCAACGTACCTACGGATCGACTTCAACCGCGGCTCGGCGAGGTGATGGCCGCGGAAGGCCCGACTTAATCTTTTCATTTGGAATCTATTGAGATGTGAATAGGCAGACACTCGTTCCGAGATTTATTCACTGCTTATAAACCTGCTATTCAAAATAAGAAACGTTTCTTTAATGAGGAGGAATCCTAATTCAGGCTTTCCTCTTAACATGAAAAATGGATTTGAAATAAAACTATTTTTATGGATTGACCTCATGTAAATGAATCCGTAAAATCGCTTCGATGACTTTTAATCGGATCCTAGGGAAACTAAAGATGACAAATGAGATACATAGGTACATAATAAAGTGAACTGCCAAGATACATACATAAAGTGAACTGTCATCATAATATTAATTTATTCTGATCTGCCGTCACCAAACATCTGAGCCCCTCGTTAATCCCGCGGGTGTCGTACAAGGCAACTAAGAGTACGGTGACATATTGATAACGAACCTATTATGCCGAAGTTTAGCACACATCAGATGAGTAAGTTATGAGTGCAATGCAATACAATGAAAAACATAATTTATGTAGACAGTTAAATTCTTCACTTGAAATTAAGTTAGTTAATATTTAGTTATTTACCTACTTGATTACATAATACGTGTAAGTAAATCAACCATAAAATCACCAGTGCTTGTGCTGCTTACTTTGGTCTAGGTGATATGTGGGAATGTAAGAAATATTTATTTAATTTTAATATTTATTTATATTCATAATTGTGATACAAACACAATATATCAATAATGACTTTCTATTAGTTTTTGAGGAGTTAACCTAACCCATAATATACATATAATTGAATAAACTATCCGATACTATAGATAGTGCAGTGTGGTGACGGCAGAGTAGAATACAATTGTCACCACCCGAAATCTCTCCCGTGGGTGTCGTACAAGACGACTAAGGATAAATCAGTGATAAGGAATGGGCAGCAGCATTCCTCTTATACCACATGGCTGCGACTTTCGTGCCCGATAGACGGCTATAGGCCCGCCACCTATTACATGGGACCTAATATAATTGGCGAAACGTGGGTGCTAGTTCACCTCTGCCTACCCCTTCGGGGATATAGACCATTTATGTATGTATGTACTATCCGATACCAAAAAATATATATTGCAAAGTGATCGTTTTCAGATATTACTTTTAGCTTTCGCAGAATAGGTTACCTACTTTAAATTCTTATTAGGCTTAAAATCCGAACAGTGGACAAGGTAATTGACGGTTCGTAGCGTGTTTTCGTTTACCATTTTAAATATCTCGTAATAGCCTTTGGCCGTGATGCGAATACATGATTAAGGCAAAACATTGCGGAGGCCGGCTTTTCTCCTTTTACGAGCAGTGCAAACGACCTTTAACAGTGTTCGGAGAAAAACTTGTAGATAACACCTTCGAAGGTTAACTACTGCTACGATTTTATGCCCATATAAATTTTCAATCAAGCCCTTTAGACGGGGATGTAGGACAAAATCGAATGGGATTTTCCATTCAAATGTCTGGACCTCCATCTTACAGAAGGCCGAAGACAAATTAGGTAATCCACCAATGAGCCTGTTCGCATTACCAAAGAGAATGAATTACTTTTCATTGTGTGTTTTGCTACCGCACTGTGGTCGGTAGTATCGTAATCATAAATACTCGCACATACCTAATCGTAAATACATAAACGCAAAAGCAACAATTTTAATATTTATAAAGAAAAAGAGGTCTACAAAAATCATAAGGGCAACAATTTTTCTTGGTAATTATTTTCTTGCTTTAATATTGTATGTATTATACATACAGTTCAAATAGAAATCAAAATATCATTAATTTCCATGGAGTATTTATTGTGTACAAGAGAGTTACAGAATGAACCTGCTTGTTTATAAGAAGCTGGACCTACATATTTATTTTTTGTAGCCCTAATTGTAAATGCCATCCAAATTTTTAAGCCAATTTTTTTTGCGATCTATTTCATTTATAGATTACTGCCGTTTTTGATTCGGTGGATCCCGGGTGTAAGGATATGTACAAGCCTAGAAAAGTTTTGCTTAGCAGATCTAGAAAACATTGCCAAAGTTACGCCATTGCACGCCGAGCGCGGTCACCGTCGAACTCCTCAACAGAAATGCCAACCGAAAGGCCTTATTCAATTTCAACTTTGACTTAGGTTCTTCGAAAATGATAACAGACAAGCACCGATCATGGAGACAGAACCACACATGGAATTGAGTTAGACTCCCATGGGGCAGATCCGTCAGCTTAAAGAAAATAATGGTGAAACCGTGTACAAAAAACAAGGAAAGAGAAAAAGTTCGACTTTTTCTCATATTTAAAATTGTGCAAGTGAAGTGATTTGGGCTTTGCTATTCAGAACTTAAGGTTC
This sequence comes from Cataclysta lemnata, assembly GCA_963931975.1. Lineage (NCBI taxonomy): Eukaryota > Metazoa > Arthropoda > Insecta > Lepidoptera > Crambidae > Cataclysta > Cataclysta lemnata. Next base: position 7,226,873 of record OZ008348.1, on the reverse strand, counting down.
GTAGAAATGCTTAAACCCTGCTCACCTTTTTATCAAGAACAATAAATCCAAGTACATTGACCTTTTATAACATGATAGGGATTGGCTAAATAATCATCGATGTAGTAAAAATGGATCAGGCGTACAGGCATATCGTATTTTCTGCAAGCAAAGGACAAATCCTTACTTACCAACAGACAAATTTATTTTTATTAAATTAAATAATCTATGTGTATGATTGATATTTGACGCACATGATGCGTGCTTTCTCGTACTCTTCCTTAATCGTATTGTCAAAGTATTGCGTTTAATTTGCAAAAATATCTTGAGGTGTCGTATAATGTAGCATAACAAATATCAGTCACCAGATATTATACGTGCAAGTATACATACAATTCCACTGTGAATAATTTTTATATAATGTAATATATTTTTCTTTAATCATAATTTTTTATTTATTTAATTTTTTTTTTTATTAAATTTCATAATTTTTCTAGAATAGTTTCTATCGGGCAGATCGAGGATGATCGCTAAAGAAGATGTAGTGAAATTGTACATAGTGCGCCGTGTAACAAGCAGTGAAAAGTGATCAAAATTACTTAAACATTTTCTTTCTCTGCATTTAAGCAAAAATCACGTGACTCGATGTAAATCATATTAATGAACACATCCATATATAATATTTAGCTTAGTCATTGTTTATGATTTACGATACAAAGTTTCACTTGAGTCGAAGCGTCGTAATCACGGGCCAAGTTTGTATTATAATATTTTCAGTTGGAAACTTCAAATGCAGCGTTCGGAAAAGGATTAATTAATGGAACTGAATGCTAACAGTCCGTGGTAGGTAGTAATTAGCTGTGCATTCTCTATAGGAACGGCGCATATTTCACTGTCCACTCACTAAGGTAACTAATGGCTCGCAATCTAATTGAATTATGTCACCTGAACAGTGGGATCCGTCTCAATTTGGTATAATTTATAACTAGACCACACCACGACGTTGCTAAGTGACCATCCCACCGCGACTGATGAATCTCTGACTTGTATTAACTGAGAAAATTAAACAGGCTGGGTGTGATTTATATACACGCGACGAATTGGAGCCTGGCTGGCTTCATTTCTTTGTCTTCGATATACAGAAAAATGGATCCTATGTTACGTGATATAAAGAAAATATCTTGGTGGTAAGAAAAAGATTTGTAACAAGTATGGTAATTTTAAAGACCATAATTTTTCGAAATTCTTTTTCTAACCACCAAAATCTTTGTACTAATTTTTCTAACATTTATATAATTATAAAATTAAAATCGAATAAAGAAAATATCGCTTGGTTTAGCGTTCAATGTTTCCTGAGTATAGGTCATTAATCGCCGCTATTATAACTTGCCTCTCCGCTGTGACTTGGTAAATACCTCTTGTTGGGTTGATTAACCGTAATGTTTGTATGTTACATTTATTGTGCCGTGTAGTGATAGCAGAGTAGAATACCCCGCGGATATAGGAAAGGCCTGTTGTGCCCCAGTAGTGGGGACAACAAAGGGCTAGTGATGGTAATGATGATAATTTAATAGGCGTGAAGTGGGTGTTAATTCACCTCGGCCTACCCCTACGGAGAAAAATAGATGTGATTTATATACTTATGTGCCTATGTATGTGCCACCATGTTCATAGCTTTGTCATCTTTAAATTTATCCATAGCAATAATTTCGTACACCAGCGCATACGTGCGGTTTCTATTTCACGTTTCTCGTACCTATGTAATTTTTACAGATGCCCAAGGTGCTTTACAATAAACAACATTTAATAATCAATCTTTAAATAATTATTGTACGTATATTAAGTGATATTATTACCTGTGTAAATTCATACGATATTATGTATTCTAAGCACGTTGGTTTGGCCCGATATACTGTTGACAGTACATTGAAATACAACCTTTATCTGTACTCCGCTAACTAGTTGAAAAACTAGTTAAGTTTGTTCGCTAATTTAACATTACTTACAAAGAGTCCAAAGGGCTTTGGAACTTTTCGGCTATAACATAAAGGAGTTATTAGAGTACACAATAATTAGGGTCCCGAAATTTTACAGCACTCCCGTACTTTCTTAAGGTCGTGGAGCTTTTGTGCTACGCGAGCCTTTGTGTTAAGAATTGCAAAACAGTATTGTAGAACTATAACAGTTAAACAAAGGATAGAAGGTCAAATAAATAATACAAAAACGATGTCCCGATTCGGGAATCGAACCCGCAGCAGGTCCTGGTTGGCCGTGTGGTACAGGCAGCCGTGCGCAACGCGGAGGATGCGGGTTTGATTCCCACATAATCATATCCTCCAAATGGTAAAAAACACCCATAATTTTATGATACTCACGATATTTTTTTTTACATTTTATGCAAAAATATTAAAATGGAAAAAAACGCATCCACAACATACCGGTTTTTTCCTCAGCAACGGAAGTAAAACGTACGTTTTTCCTGTGGCAGTTTTATTCCATTTTAACAATGTTACAAACTTGATTGAAATGCCTTTATTCTGTAGAGTAGAGTAGTTGAGCGTGTCCGTCACAAAGTGACCACTCAACGGCGTTAAAAAAACCTCCAAACCGTTTGTCTGTAGAATTTTACTACAAAGGTTTTATAACGATACCATGCCATATAACAATAATTTTTCAACAGATTTCTGACCTCTTTTTTTGTTGTAGCTGTAACATTTATATGTTGTCATCAAATAATAGGCGGATGACGTCAATAGCGCAGTGGCATTTACTGCCGCACTCAGAGAAGTCAAATAACGTTAATGAGTACTTAACGTCAAAAAATGACAATTCAAAACTAGTCGCTATTCTTGCCGGGTCTATGGTCTAGATGTGAATGAAAATTTTTGACATTAAATACTCATTAAAGTTAATTGACGTCTCTGAGTGCGGCAGTTAGTAAACTAAGCAATGTTCCCTAAGACCGGTCATTGGACTGGTGACCAAAAATATATCATTGAGTTGTGCTTCGGAAGGCACGCTAAGTATTTGCTGTCGGCTGCTTGTGCAATTGTTAATACCCACCAAGCCACACTGGGCCAGCATGGTGGGTTATGAGTGTTATGACCCTTTCTCTCTATATTCTTCCAGATATAGGGAAGGTATGTGCCTTAGCAGTGTACATTAAAGGCCTGGTGATGATTAGATATTTCTAGATTAGATATTCTTTGCGATTGCTGTAAACAATTACAGCAATCGCAAAGACTTAACGTGCCTCGAAACACAGAGGAACTCAATGATAGATTTTTGGTCACCGACCATAGCAAACGTTGCTTAATAGTTTACGCAATCACAAACCAAGCGGCTCCTCGCTTTTACTTATTCATTACTTTATCCATTATCACTTCTTGCCTTGAATTTGTAAACAGCATAATTATCTATGCTGTTCATAAATTCAAGTGACCGATCGATGGCAATAGGCTTGCCACCTATTACATGGGACCTAACTTAATTGGCGGAAAGTGGGTCTTAAATTCACCTCTGCCTACCCTTTCAGCGATATAGGCGTGATTTATGTATGTAGAGAGATGAAAACTCTTGCACTGCAGGATTCACCGTGCGGGTGCCGGGTCCATAGTGTGGCAGAGAGTGGAGTTAGTGGCAGCGCCTGGGACTTGTGACCCAAGTGTTAGTTTAAGCCTAAGGGGTCCCTTGACAACTAGTCAACACTCATAATTATCTATGAATAAACAGATTTTATTGGCAGAGAAACGAAAGGCAAATGCGCAAAAATGATTTACAAAAACAATACTGCAAATACCTCTGAAACTGTTTACCTAAAAGTGAGAACATTTGCACGGGGGAGTTAGCGTATTTCACTCGCTCCCAACGTTTTATTCTGGGAAATTTTATGACGTAATCTCACACGATTCGCAGTGGCTTATTCCAAAACTTTAAGTTTCGGCTGGGACAATCTTTTGGGAATATTGGAATAGACACATCTATATATGTTGCTAGCTATGTTTATGTACACTAGTTGGTAGTAGGTACAATCAATCTTGATTCTGCCCACGAGACAAAGATAAGATATTACTCTTATATAGATGCTTTACAGACAGAGAGAAATGTTACTACGATTTGAACTTTGCGTCGAATAATATAAATGCCAATACACTGACATTAACCTACTTCTGGTGACTTTTTATTCTGCGTGTAAAATTAAGTGGCATTCTTGGTTATTGATCGGCCATACTGCGATTAGCTAGTTTTTACGCGTTGTATATGATGCCATGATATTATTTAAAATAATATATTTTATAAATTAGTTAAAATCGATATCTAGCAGTAAATACAGCAAAAATACAGACCTTTGTTTTAAGTTGTTATGGCTAAGTTAATCAACCTCTGTTCTCTATCACCGTGACGCATGCCGCACGCCAAATTAATTTTAAAACTTCCCTGTAATTTTTATCAGCCCTGATTTAATTTACATCTTTAAAATTATCAAGGGATAAAGAGCAATGTGTATCCAATAACAGAATATTGACTGAATAGAACCAATCTCTAAGTAATTATAATTAAGTGATTGCACGTCCGATCTAAAGTTATAATTAGATGAACAGAAAGATATATTGCATCAGGGAAGACTATTTTCTTAACTTTATTATTAGAGACCAGACAAAGGCTTATTTACCGACTGCGATGCAGGTAGAGCTTTTCACAACTTCAAAGTTTCAATTGCACAAGCCAACAGGGATTCGTGAGTGTCGTTTATAAAGTCTGACACACAGACTGAAATAATATCATATTATTTACAACCTGTTTGTTATTTAAACTTTATAATTTAACATTTTATATAAACTTTATGAAATGTAACTTAAAACTTTTTCACAATTAGATTAAATTCTGAGAATGATTCGAAATCATCTTCCATGCTAGCCTGGGAGCGGAAAAATAACGTAGACTATACCAGCCTCGATTCGACCTAAAAGTTAAAAGACTTTCCGGTGTAGACCTTGGGTTGGGACACCCGAATGTTTGAGGAAAACTACCAACAATTGATATTGTTGGTAGTTGGTTGGAGATTGGGAGTGGTGACAATTGTATTACTGCTCTGCCGTCACCATACGGCAGATAAAATTATTAGGTACCTACCTTATGTACCTATACATAGTCCGACGCTTGTCTCTCACAATACAAGTGCTTAAGTTGCTTACTTTAGGCTAGAAGATAATGTGAGCATAAGAAATATTTTTCATTATTTATAAAAAGAAAAGCAACATTTCGCCTACTATTTTTAATGAAATTTTAAAAATTTCATCAGGTACATCGAAACTGAACTTTTCTCCACGTTATGCCGGTCAGTGGACATGTCGAAAAACTGTTTTTCACATCATTCTTGTTTATCTTTTTCAGAGGCCGCGGCTGCAACTGTTCTCAGTGACTGTCTGGTGCTCTAAAACCTTGTGTAAAAGTGCTGACCGAACGTGACCATATATAGCGACTGATTTTTATGTCCGGATTTTAACGGAATACCGTTTTAACATGTCAACTGGGCACGTAAATAATGTTTGGAGGACTTTGGGCGTGTTAAAATTGACATTCTATCATTATACCGCTGCAGCAAGCAGTGTATCTGGTGGTGTATCTGCGTTTTGGCTGTCAGTACAGAAAACATTGCTAAACAATTTTATTTACATGTATAAGAAAACTTAGCTTACCTAACTTTGCCATTAGAATTTTATTCAATTCAAATTATATGGAAACTCGTGATTCGATAGTAGCTCAATCAATTCGGAACATCACAAAATACGGTAAAGCGAAAAGGATTTCTACTTCAGATCCCACAGAATGGAGCGACGAAATTAGGTGTGAAACAAAATTTTTCACAGAATTAAATCTTTCCTTTCGAATTCCGCTGTAGAATTTGAGTCACGCCTACAATAATTGATTGGATTATACCTTTCATTGGACCGTTGCTACGTGATCTCTGTCCATGATTGGATGCGAGAATTTATTTACTAACAGCGACAATAAAACGTGTTATCAACGTCATACGAATTCACTGGGAACGGTCGCGCCGTGTCATGAATAAAATATACTTTTAGTTTAAAGTTTTGCATGGTGCGTAAATCTGTTTAATCCACAGATAGGATCGATCATGCGACCATTGTTGCCTGTAAAACAATGTAGGTATATTGACAACAGGTTTGTTTCAACCAATCACTGGACTTTAACAATGTAGGTCTTTCATTCGTTTAAGTAATATTTTATTTGACTTTCTATTTCATAAATGTTATTCTGTTACGTATTGCTCACTCGCGCGGAAAACTTTCTTGATAGGAATACGTAGAAATTTTCTTTTGTTTTTGGTTGAGTGTGCATATTTACGTAACCGTGCCATTTTTGGTCGTGTATTTGAGCCAGTGAAGTTGACCAACATTTTTTTTGTCTTCTCGGGTTATCCAAAGATGGTCTGTGGCTCACACACAAAAATACTTAGTGTATACTACTTGGAAAAAATTGACATTTAAGTTACTGGAAACGAAAGGACTGGAATTTATAAATGGAAAATGGAATTTAGAAAGGTACTTTTCTAGCAGCTATATGTCGTATAGGTCCTAAATATGAAGTCCCTTTCGACAAATCCATCTGTCTTACTTCAGTGTATAGAAAACAAGAGAGAACAAGTACCTATTTAGTGTAGTCCCTTAATACGGGATTGACTACCTGTTCGGGATAAAATTGTATGATTTATGTGCTAGAAAACTATTCTTATTCCTAAAACATAATAAATATTTTCGATTTTAGGACACGAATTGTAAGCGTGTAGGTATCCGAAACGTTCTCTTTCCCTTTTTAACGAAATGGTTTACGATTATTCATCCGTATTGGAAACAATACAATTGAGATCGGGCCATTGAGTTTACCTTTCGTTGTTGCTCAAGACCTGGAAGAAAATTAGTAGATACAAGTAGGTACACAAATTGAACTTGAAGTAACTTAAAATAGTATTTGTAAAGAAGGACTCTAGAAGGAGAAAAAGGCATTCAATGTTAATTTTTAGAAGAACATTATGTAACATATTGAAAGATCTTTATAATACCGGTCGCACGACATCTAGTGGGACCTATTACATGTGACCTAGCATGATTAGCGAAACGTGGGTGCTGGATCACCTCTGCCTACCCCTTCGGGAATATAGGCTCACCATCTAGGTATTTTTTCAATCACCATCATTATTGTTCCGTCGTATAATTGCAGTGAGTTTATTTTTCCAATCATATTGATCAGACGTCATTGAGCTATTACACCGAAAAGGTGCCAGTTATTAAATGTCACCTACACAAAATAATTTTTTGTTATTCCAAGAAAAATATATAAGAAAAATTAAAAAAAAAAGTGTTTTTTAAATGTTAACCCCTTTTTTGTTGTATCATAATCTCGCCTGATGGAAAGCGATGATGAGGCACGTACATGCTTGCCTTGATAATGCCTACTCACCTGTAATAAATTATATTTTCATACCACCATCTCGGAAAGAGCGTTTTTGCTCTTCGATATCTGAGTGCAAAAGCCGTTTTTATCGTCTAGAGGTTAAAGTAAATTTGAATTTAGAACATCGTGTGCAATGAGTTTGTGCATATTTATTTATTTATTTATTTCTACCTCCATGGTGCCGAAATTGTCATGCAACCTATTTTAATTTGTTAAAAACTCAGACTCGGAACCTTCTTGGTGCACTTTTTTTGTAATTTGCTTTGCGCGCGCCATTTTCTTTTCACGTCATAAATTTGTTAAAACCTAGGAGTTCCGTGACGGTCAATCAGCTTGGCGTCAATCTTGCTTTAAACATTTTGATCGTCTACAACGCTTACTGGATGCTTGAGTCAAGCATTTAAAAGCTTTTTAGGTCTGTTTGATTTGTTTACGCTAGCAACAGAACAAAAACATACAGAAAATCAACGTGCTTGACTCAAGCTGATTGACCGTCTCGGAACTCCATTAGGGACGGTAATTTTTATTAGGGACTTACAGGTGTGTCTGGATGAATGTTGCGGGTGTGGCTGGGTGGATGGGTGGCTGTTGGAGGTGTGTCTGGGTGAATGGGTGTTTTGAGGGTGTGTTTAGGTGAATGGGTGTTTTGTTGGTGTGTCTGGGTGAATGGGTTTTTGTGGGTGTGTCTGAATGGATGGGTGAGTATTGTGGGTGTTTCTGGGTGATTGGGTTTTTTTGGGTGTGGTTAGGTGTTTTGTGGGTGTTTCTGGGTGATTGAGTGTTTTGTGGGTGTTTCTGGGTGATTGAGTGTTTTTTGGGTGTGATTGGGTGTTTTGTAGGTGTTTCTGGGTGAATGGGTGTTTTGTGGGTGTTTCTGGGTGAATGGGTGTTTGTGGGTGTTTCTGGGTCAATGGGTGTTTTGTGGGTGTTTCTGGGTGAATGAGTGTTTTGTGTGTGTTTCTGGGTGAATGGGTGATTTTTGGGTGTTTCTAGGTAAATGGGTGTTTTGTGGGTGTTTCTGGGTGAATGGGTGTTTTGTGGGTTTTTCTGGGTGAATGGGTGTTTTGTGGGTGTTTCTTGGCGAATGGGTGTTTTTTGGGTGTGTCTGAGTGGATGGGTGTGAATGTTGTGGGTGTTTCTGGGTGCGTGTTGAGAGTGTGTAATGGGAGGGTGTTGTGGAAGTTTCTGGGTGAAAACAGAAACTGTTGTGATTGTATATTTTTTTTTTGTATTTTGCAATTTCCTCGTTGGGGGGGATGAAAAATTACGTGTTGCACTCGAGTGCAAAGATTTTTCACCTTGTGCTCTTTTGATTCCCTCGCTATCGCTCAGGATTCTAATTTTTGAATCCTTCGCTAGCTCGGTCATCAAAATTGAGCACGCGGTTAAAAAACAACTTTGCACTCACGTACAACAAATAACTATTGAATGTTAAACTATGAAATTGCCGTTTTTTACTAAAAATCTAAATTGTTTATTTTTAGCTTATAACAAATTAGGAAGGTCATTTATGCCTTTGCGATAGAAATCTGAGGATTTAGATTGCACAAACTGTGTGAAAGCATTTTGTACTGCCTCCTGGGAAAAAAACTTCTTGTCAAGTAGATAATTGTCCAAAGCACGAAAAAAATGGTATTCCATTGGAGCAAGGTCTGGCGAATACGGAGGATGACGAATGGTTTCTAACTGCAGTTCCTGAAGAGTCGAAACGGTTTCTCGTGCTGTATGAGATCTCGCGTTGTCATGGAGCAATAATGGCGAAGATCGATTCATAAGTCGGGGCTGTTTTACTGCTAGTTTTGCCAACATTGTTCGGAGTTCGGCACAATAGACATCTGCCGTTATTGCTTGACCAGATCGAAGAAAAGTATAGTGAATAACCCCATGCTGAGACCACCAAACAGTTACCATTACCTTTTTATTGGTAAGTTTTGCTTTAGGACATTGTTGTGCGTTTGACCTAGGGTCAGCCATTGCATTATTCTTTTACGGTTATCATAAAGAATCCACTTTTCTTCACATGTCACAATGCGATCCAATATTCCTTCATTTCTGTACCGATTCAACAAGGCAACACAAGTTTCACAATTTTTCACACATTCACATTTGAATATCGAGTTTCACAATTGAAAGTCGATATTTTAAATGTTTCACATTTTTTAAAAAAAGAACATCATAGAAACCATGTGAAAAAAGTTTAATTCGAAAACCTCAAGCCATGAATATTCTATGTCGATTCAAAAAACCTATTACAATAAAACGGCAATTTCATACTTTAACCCCTATTATTATATTACGTCGTGTGTGCAAGTCACGCACACTATTTTATCAAATATTACAACAAAAAAAAACAAAACAATACCATCAACCCTTCAAGGTTATTCCGTAATCACTCACATACCCACAAAGATATTCGTCCCAAAAGTCAATTTGTCCACTACAAGGTCTGGGATCTCACGTGAAAAGGGTTAAATCTAAGAATAGAGATTTTTATTCGCGTTATTGAAAGTAAACAACGACTTTGATACGGGTAGACATTCGCGGACAGGCCTTCTTTCAGATTTGGACAACATGAGTGGCAGTTCTTGTGGTATTCGACCGCGGAAGAAGAAAGCGTCTCAAGATTTTTGCAACATTTTCTCGCAACATGTAAGTTAATTAAATGGAAATGACGGGTGCGTTATATAATGTACATGGTGCTACACTTCCCTGATCATCCTCTTGCCCCTTATCGTATTCATTTGGTGTCGGCGCAGTATATTTTTTATTTAATTCACTCCTGTTGGCTGATATCTCTTCATTTATATTTATGATGGATGGGTCTCACGGAATCCATCCATCTTTTCTAACATCTTCCTCTTCCTCTCGATCCCTCAACATTAATTCTCTATCAATCGTTATACTTTCAAACTTTCACTTATAAACTCATTCATCACTTTATCCATGCGCTATACAGTGCAGTCAAAAAACAGAATCTATACTAATTTTTTCTTGACCCGGATAAATAAATTAATCAATTATTACTGATAATTATAAATGAAAATGAGATAATAAAAAATGATGAGGAATGGGCAGCAGCGTTCCTCTTATACCACCTACCAATAGTAATGCACTGCGACTTTTGTGCCCGATAAATGGCAATAGGCTCGCCCCCTATTACATGGGACGTAACAAAATTGGCGAAACGTGGGTGCTAGTTCACCTCTGCCTACCCCTTCGGGGATATAGGCGTGATTTATGTATGTATGTATGTATTTTAGTATTCCCGAGCGAGTAGAACCTGCGATGACTACAAATAACATTGGTGACAGCATTATTTTTAATTAATAACCTTAATACCATTAAAATTAAATCAAAGTAATGTAATGTGCTATCGGACTCGAATCCAATACGATTTTGTTAGTCTTTTTTTTATGTTAGACAGGGAAGCTCTTGCCCTTCATCTCACCTGATGGTAAGTGACGATAAGGGCTCTAAAGATGGAGTCGAGCTTCGCCTGGAACCCTCAACTACAGAGGGGCTGGCCTATCTTATCACACATTGTCGGAACACAATAATGCTGTTAACATTATTATTATGGCGACAGATTTTGATAAGATGGTGGTAGCTAGCCAGGCGGACTTCAAACAAGTCCTACCACCAACCAAACCGAGCACAAAGTTGTACCCCCCTGGGGATCGGACCCGGGACCTCTGGATCTTCATTCCGGTGGGTGAACCACTAGATCACGGATGCGGTTATCAGTCAACAGTGGATGGCGTTGGGTCAGTGTGGGCACGGCTTAAAGCGAAATCATGTAGGCTGGTTAATCGACAGATAGTATGCGGCCCTATCCCTGTAGCACTTTCACAGTAAAAATAGCTGTGAAAGTGACAAATGTGATAATACTTGAATTCGGACTGATTAAAGCAATTGTTTCAAGCAATAATTAGAAATTTTTTTTATTGCAAACTGATGACGGCAGATTAGAATACAGTTTTCACCAATCGTTTTACTATTTTTTATGCCGTAGATGGTGTATGGGTAAACTCTTAGGGGCGGGGTGGGCGGCAAGAAATGTATCATGCATAGGTACCCCCACGTGGGCCTGGAGGTTATGTCAACTAGTACCGACTAAAACCCACCTGAATGCCATACCGGGCATGGGTAGGGAAAAGATGTCCAAATCTGCCACACTTGCTAAAACGGACACTTTTGGGAAAAAAAATCAATTACCACATGCCTCTTCAAGGCAGCAGAATAAATTGGTTCTTAACATGGTCTTGATATACCAAGTTTGGGCCCCCTTCCCCTATATATAGGCTTCATCGGAATCGATCTGTCCCCCGGGGATCGGGAGCTACGCAGCGCTTCGCTAACTCTTAGGAGCTATAGACGCTATACTGGGTACTCGCGTAGAGAACAGGCTTGAATCCCATGGGCAATTTTGTACCCGAGCATATCTTGGCCCCGCGAGGTCGCAAGTAAACATGTATTTTCTGTGTGTTTTCAACACAAACCGAGATGCTTACAATTAAGCTACATTACATCGCGCACTCCCGCGCTTTATTTCGTGCGCAGTGTGAGGCCCGTATTCTTAGACGACACTTGGACGTGAATACATACATACATCAATCACGCCTATATCCCCGAAGGGGTAGGCAGAGGTAAACTAGCACCCACATTTCGCCAATTATGTTAGGTCCCATGTAATAGATGGCGAGCCTATTGCCATATATCGGGCACAAAAGTGTCGCAGTACATTCCACCTAGGTGGTTTAACGTGGTCGTGAATAACGTTTTAAAATTAGATTAACATTCACACTTTATTCTAGAACAATATTTAAGTATCACTTCATTGATCTCTGTTTACGTTTATTCTGAAACGTCACTCAGACAAAAATCGATAGGTATTTAAATCGATATTTAAGCTACGATCGCGCAAAACACCTCATTACCACACTTGAGTAGTAACACTCCACATACACAGGCTCCAGACATATATTAAACAAGCATACAATTAAGATAAACTCTTACGTTTTCGAGTACTTTCGAAATACAATCTATTCCTGTCACAATACTTTCTGTTCAGATAACACTTATAACTTTGAAATCATTTTCCCATTTTTGTAAAGTTTCTTCCTACACAATCTCGCAAAGTAAAGCTAATCCTGACACGTGTATCATGGAATGTAGGTAATGTACTGTGAAATGTAACGTGAATCATGTACGTAACGTAGATGGCACACGAATTCGTCGTGATATGTTCCTATTTATGTGTTATACAAATTTAGTAATCTAATGTTATCTTATATTCGCACGAGCACTACGCATTTCAAATAAAACAGCGTCAGTGGATTTAACTTGGGTATATTATTTTATGTGTTTGGAATTGTTATTATAGTTAACTCTACGTTTCAATCACTACACTGTAGAGTCTCTACAGCGGTTGGAGTTAAAATTTCGTTAAGGTTTTTTAATTTTAAATTCAGTAAATTCCTCTCTATGTTTATTATACGAATAGACATCAATTTAATTAATGATTAAGTAAACGGTAATATAAAAGGGGTTAGAAAAAAACTTTACTACATTCGCCTAATTTTTACGCTGATGCCGTCCATATGATTCATAAAATTTCCATTGTCTACTTTAGTTTATGATGAACAATCGATGTGAATATTGTGTGACGATTTACTAAGTAAGAAAACGATTCCATAACAACATCTTCACAATGAGATTAAGTTACAAGGAGAGAAAAATTCATTGCAAAGATGCTATTGTTGAAATCGTACCTATCACATCCAGGATTCCATTTGAAAAGCTCGTTATTAAATATAATAGACGTAGAACACGGCGTTCGGAGATATCGTAGGGGAGCAATATTTCCAAACGGTCGCACGTGCGACTATGACGGTGGTGGAGTGGCCTCGCAGACGGTCATAATCGGCTTGGACAGAATGAAACTACTGGTTTCAACTGTTACCGATGCGCGTGGTACAAGTTGGAAGATTTTCATGCATATACATAGTCACTAACTCATTGTTATCTTTTGTATAAATAATTTTTTATTCACTACTTTGTGGTGTATGGGCTTCGGAGACGGTCAATCAGCTTGAGTCAATCTCATAACGAATCAATCAGACATGAAAAGATCTGTTTGACATTCCAACAGAACTGAAACACACAGAAAATGAACGAGATTGACTGAAGCTGATTGGCCGTCTCGGAAGCATTATTAACTGCGTAAATTAAATCTTTTTTGTGTGATGGTGGAATTTTACTGTGAATTATGTACTAGAATTAGAAACATTTATTTTCATCCCACCATCTCGGAAAAAGCGTTTTTGCTCTTCGATATCTGAGTGCAAAAGCCGTTTTTATCCTCTAGAGGTTAAAGTAAATTTGAATTTAGAACATCATGTGCAATGAGTTGGTGAATTCAAAACATCATTATACATATTTATTTCTACCTCCATGGTGCCGAAATTGTCATGCAACCTATTTTAATTTATTAAAAACTCAGACTCGGAACCTTCTTGGTGTACTTTTTTTGTAATTTGCTTTGCGCGCGCCATTTTCTTTTTACGTCATAAATTTGTTAAAACCTAGGAGTTCCGTGACGGTCAATCAGCTTGGCGTCAATCTTGCTTTAAACATTTTGATCGTTTACAACGCTTGCTGGATGAGTCAAGCATTTAAAAGCTTTTTAGGTCTGTTTGATTTGTTTACGCTAGCAACGGAACAAAAACATACAGAAAATCAACGTGCTTGACTCAAGCTGATTGACCGTCTCGGAACTCTATTAGGGACGGTAATTTTTATTAGAGACTTACAGGTGTGTCTGGATGAATGTTGCGGGTGTGGCTGGGTGGATGGGTGGTTGGAGATGTGTTGGAGGTGTGTCTAGGTGAATGGGTGTTTTGTTGGTGTGTCTGGGTGAATGGGTTTTTGTGGGTGTGTCTGAATGGATGGGTGAGTATTGTGGGTGTTTCTGGGTGATTGGGTGTTTTTTGGGTGTGATTAGGTGTTTTGTGGGTGTTTCTGGGTAATTGAGTGTTTTTTGGGTGTGATTGGGTGTTTTGTAGGTGTTTCTGGGTGAATGGGTGTTTTGTGGGTGTTTCTGGGTTAATCGGTGTTTTGTGGGTGTTTTTGGGTGAATGGGTGTTTTTGGGTGAATGGGTGTTTTGTGGGTGTTTCTGGGTGAATGGGTGTTTTGTGGGTGTTTCTGGGTGAATGGGTGTTTTGTGGGTGTTTCTGGGTGAATGGGTGTTTTGTGGGTTTTTCTGGGTGAATGAGTGTTTTGTGTGTGTTTCTGGGTGAATGGGTGTTTTTGGGTGTTTCTGGGTAAATGGGTGTTTTGTGGGTGTTTCTGGGTGAATGGGTGTTTTGTGGGTTTTTCTGGGTGAATGGGTGTTTTGTGGGTGTTTCTGGGTGAATGGGTGTTTTTTGGGTGTGTCTGAGTGGATGGGTGTGAATGTTGTGGGTGTTTCTGGGTGGGTGTTGAGAGTGTTTTTGGGTTAATGGGAGGGTGCTGTGGAAGTTTCTGGGTGATAACAGAAACTGTTGTGATTGTATATATTTTTTTTGTATTTTGCAATTTCCTCGTTGGGGGGGATGAAAAGTTACGTGTTGCACTCGAGTGCAAAGATTTTTCACCTTGTGCTCTTTTGATTCCCTCGCTATCGCTTAGGATTCTAATTTTTGAATCACTCGCTACGCTCGTGATTCAATTTTAGAATCCTTCGCTAGCTCGGTCATCAAAATTGAGCACGCGGTTAAAAAACAACTTTGCACTCACGTACAACAAATAACTATTATATTCAGAATAACCTACCAAAATAAGATACAGCACTGAAATTCGAGCCACTTACATATTTTTTTAGGCATTTGTACCTCAACAATCACAAAGTGGTTTAAGACATTTTACTTAATCATTTATTATTATTATTATTTTCCTGCCTCCCGAGTTAACTTGGGAACTTTATTAAATCTCTAACTTCTTTTAAATTGGGCAACAATGTTTGAGTGTAAGCCGACGCCAGCATCGCTTTAAAAGTGCAAGAAAACACTTTAAAATGTATTGTAGCAGAAGGTAAGTAATCCACTATAGAATAATATGTACCTACTGATCTCATCTGTGTTACTAACGAACTATTTATATTTTAAATGATTATTACAGCAACGTAGGACTCTATAAGGGTAGGGTTGTGGCAATTGTATTCTGCTCTGCGGTCACCACAGGGCAAAGACTAATTATTTACTATTCGATGGTTTTAACTAATAATCCGTATAGGTTAGTTGTGATTCCAACACCGCTTCAGGGCTTTATCTAAGAAAGTTTCAGAGAGCCTCCTCGGGGTATACTTTTAGTTCGTCAAAAGAATATGCTTAACTTCATTACTTATTTATATAACGTACGTGACAAAACGTATAAAAATCATAAGTGGAGTGCATTGTGTACAAATTGTTATGACGACCGGTGAAGGAATTAAAGTTTCATCTTCCTCGAAATTAGTTTCAGAGAGAAGTTTTATGGGACTATTTATTTTTGGGCACTATTTAGCACTTTTTACAAGCTGTTTTGTAGTATTTGTAGAAACGTGGATATTACAAAGAATAAAGAGGTGAAAAAATTATTCCTATAGCTACTACTTGGCCAGCATTCAAATCCATTCAGTTACACAGTTTATTAAATTTTGCCCTTTTATTTTAGAGGCATCTTTGGGTCGTAGGTACTTTGTTGCCTTTAATTTTCAACATTCTTAATTAAACAATCAGTCACTAATAAAATCTTTTGAAATGCGCCATAACTTCAGTACTTCAGCAGTGAGGCGCAATTATAATCTAAATAATACGTTGAACTTATGCCATTCTCAAAGTTATAGACGTTACAAAAACTGCTTTTGTATTTAAACTTTTTGAGCTACTTGAATGTAATTAATTAAACCTATTTTGTGCATTTACTACCGCACTCAGAGACGTCAATAAATGTTAATGTGTACATAATTCGAAATAATGACAATTCAAAACTAGTCGCTATTCTTGCTGGGTACTCATTAAAGTTAATTGACGTTTCTGAGTGCGGCAGTTAGTGTGGAATTCAAAGAAAACAGAGCCGTTCGTAAGCACAGAATTGAAATCAATAGGTTTCAATCCAGCTCAATTAAGTTGTCTTCGATGGTAAACAACGGGTCCCTCTCTTTGCATTTGGAACGCAAGTTGCGATCAGATACATTTTATTTACCCTAAACAAAGGGTGGAGTTTGCTATGTTCTCTGTTTTATTTAAATTCGACGTCTGCGGCGGCTTTTAGTGGAGTGCACTACGCAATCAGGTAACACTGCTATATTAAACGCTATACATGTATCATTACCATAACCAGCACTTTAATACTGTGTCACAGGCCTATAAATGAAAGAATAAAGAAGAATGGGCCATAACCTACCGCGTTGACCAAGTACGGGTCGGAAATACATGTTTGAATTCATTTAATATTAATTATTAACTCTGCCATGCGGTGTTGCAAACTATTTGGAGTCTCCGATTTTCTTTCTTCTCTGTTTCACGTTGGTCATCTACTTTTGCTGCATTCATCACCATAATCATCATATTTTCAATTTCATCATCTTTTTGCAATATATATATATTTAACCTTAGTGTGGAAAACCTCTGCTAGAATTGCTAAGGCCGCGTTACTGTAATGATACATCTTATTAAATATGGTAACGTTAATATGTAAAGGTATTACACTAAAAGCAGTGCCTTCAGTAAGTCAAAGAAAAGGTAATAAAATAACATTAATGGAGCTATTCTTTTCATCGGTCATATTTAGTTAATGGAGACTATTAATGCCTGTTTTTATTATGCAGACACCTAAATTACGTGGTATAAAGAAACATAAATATATTTTGGGTTATTATGCTAATATAACTCTTAATTATCATTGATTCCTACAAAAAATATTGATCAATAACAAATTTATATTCTCGCAAATATGAATCGTTTCAGTTAAGCATTCCCGGACTTTTGAAATTTAAAGGGCACGAGACTGCACGGCTGTGTGATTACATTTGAATCAAATTTGTTTTGCGAGACATTGTTAAAAACTGACCCGATTTGGTATTCAAAACTCTCCTATGGACTTTGTAAAGAAAATAGCAATACCCGGTCACCGAGTTCGAGTCTTATACATTTTAATGATGTATACGGGAATCTCTTTCAAAAATACTTAATGAAGCTCGGATCAACATCGGTACTATACAAACTACAACATAGATGGATAATACAAGATAGGTAATGTGACTTAAAAGGAAATATTTGTATTGCTAGATGATGTATTGCTGACATCAATAGAAGAGGAAGACTTTGATGATGAACGCAATTGAAAGATACACATGATATAAGCTGAACTCAATTAAAAATTGCTCGGCAGGCGCCAAGAAAAGTTATACATACAAATCTTAAGGCAGTAAAACAACAAACTTCCTCCAACGACCTGAAATATTTAAGGGTCCAGGATAAAGAAACTGACAGTGGGAAGGGCACATGGCAAGGAGGACCGACGGCCGTTGGGGCGACAAGAGCCTTAAGTGGCGGCTGCCTGGAAGGAGACGTAGCATTGGCATCTCCCCTACAAGGTTGATCGACGATCTGGTATATGTTGCTGGCTGGATGGTATCTGGACCGGGTTGGAGTTGGAGCCCATTTCCTTATACAGATCGTTGGGCATTTGGTGAAATGTAACCATATCAATAATACGCCGACAATTTTATTACCGCAAAAGTCTGCTTCTTTAAATGATTATCACACTTTCCAATAGCAATAGATGGACGATATAACGACCGACAAACACAATCTAACCTACCTAACTGCGTATTGGTTTAATTAAATTTAGTAAATTTAGTTCACACAATTGTAAAGCAGCGTTCTGTTAGAATATAGAGAGCAGTACCCTCGTAGCTTTGACGGCAAAGCGAGCTAGTCCCCGTAGTCCGTAGCAAGCGAAGCGATCGGGAATTCTTTTCCAGCAGACACGCAGCCAGTTTACGGCGGCCCGTACACAGTCATCTCGATCGCGATTGGCGATCATAATCAGTGATCACGTTCAAGATTAATTGTGTAAGAAGTAGATTGGCGGCCCGTTCACTGTCAATTTACTCAATTCAGGACGTTAGAGCTTATATTAAATTTTAAGCAATACAATGTTTAAAAAAAGGATCTATTATTTATATTTTAATAAAGGTCCAATTAATTAATGAATACGGATTATATTAAAGTAGTGTATTTACAAACAAGGATGCTTTGAAGTGTGTAATGTGCAAATTAATCTACGATATTTTATGAGTATATATGTCTGTAAAGAGACATGTCTATATAAGAACCTAAAGAAGGCAACGTTAATACTAGGAGTATCACGTTGCCGTCTTTAGGTTCTTCAGCATAGTTACACTAGATTGTGAAACATTAATTTTAAGAGTTCTTAGTAAGCCTACTTAGTAACCGAAATCAAGAAAATAGTTCAAGATCCGGAAATAAAATAGGCGGAAGCGAAATTTCGTCAGTTAGTTATTTCTAAGCTTAAAATATTGAAGGCAAATGAGACTAGAACAGGGAACTGGGAAAAATTAACACTTACTATAACTAAAATGGCTTTCAATTTATTATACGGTCTAAATTGCTATTATTAATTTAAACAACATCTTTGCTAAACAACCGGTAAGCCGTTAATTTGAATTTGCTAATTTCCAAAATGTTTATTTAAATTAAAGTTCACTAAACAATTCGGTTGGGAAAGGTAACGCCGAACATTGAAATTCTGTACTGAAGGTTAGTTAGGGAGTATCTTCTTTCCAAAAGACTTACCTGAACTAAATTACCTCTATTGTAAAAATATAATTATAGAATAGACAAATTAGTTAATTTCAAAACAATATTATTATATGTAGATTCTTTTATATTAACTTGTAATATAAATTGTAAAAAGAATAGAAGTTAAATTATAATCAAATGAATGTGAAAGAAGATTACATCTGACATGAAAATTCTCTGAAATAAGGTTACCTGGTTTAAAACATACTGTATAAACACACATAGCATCCATGTATAAGTAGCAACATAATAACAGCATAAATATATTACAAACTGCTTTATTTGGGAATATATTTTCCAAAGTAAATAACAATCACAAACACAGTACAATAATAAAAAAATCACAACAAATTATAAAAACAAAAGCAAAGCGTGACGCGCGCAGAGAAAAAAAAAATTCCAAAAAGAGGTTTAATACATTATTAAAAGGAGGTTGGTTTCAAGTTTGTTAACTGCCGTTGTAAATGGTTGTTTCCGCCGTGTTCCACATTGTTAGGGCAAACTGAGGCCTATAAGCCTCGCATCTGCGCAATAAATATTGGCAGATTTTGAGTTATAGTTCAATACACAGATTTTCCCACTTACCTCCAGATTTCCATAACGATTTCGGGATTCCGTTCGTATTGTGGCTTGGATCTGGTTGCTGTTTAGGATTCCGTTGGGTTTTGTATTGTATTGAGCGCGATGTCGAAATACACTCGTTAATACTGGTATGGTTTGGAGTAGCTGTACAGACGATAGAGCAATTAAATATCAAACCGCATTGTTCCGCGAAATTTCCGCTATAGTTTCTAAAATATGGGATTCCTATGAGAGCAAGCAACAAATACGAACTGTTTACGGGGATAAGGGTAGACCAAAAAATTTTATGAGTATGACAAGACATATCGCATGATATTGCCAGGTGGTATGAGAGGATTGTTGCTGCCTTTAACCCTTAGTCGCCTTTTACGACACCCACGGCAGAGATGGGACAATCATTTCAATAAATCACCGCTTTACTATAACGAGAAACCACCTAGAGAAGACTTGTTCAAGATAAAATAATATAAAACGTGCACAAATACTCATGATTACACGATTTTCATAATCGAATTCTGGTAACGAGCGTTTGAAGTGAGCCAACTGCCTTATCTAAGCTTGATTGCTTCATTTTGGTGTAAGCGAAGCGTGAATCAAATCACGAGACACTTTATTTTGAATAAAAAAGGTACTTGGATAACTTTATTTTGATTGAATCATCCAGTTTCGATAAATAAATAAATTTTTCTATCATCTTGGTGTACAAACGCTTACAAATTTCTATACTATAAAAACGTTTGGTTTATTCGATTAATAAACTTTTCAAAAGAAGTGATTCCACTTCTTTTACTTCTGCGAAGAAGAACAAGTCATAATATTTATAATATTTTTTTATATTTTAAATTTTTTTTAATACTTTAACCTATTTTCCTTTGTATTAAAATATATCAAAATCATCAGCCAATAAGGTAGGTACAAACAACAAAGCCGCCTGCTCGATAGGTATTAGCACGAGCTTTAAAGAATTCTTTGATGATTTAATTTTGTATTCTACGCAATAGATCGTTTCAGTAATACTCAAATGATCGAGAAGTCCCTACGTTGTTAGCCTTCAAAGCTGCTGTAAAATCTTTGCTCTCTTATTAGTTTCGAAGAATTGCTTGCAAAATTATTACTCACTTAGGTACATCATAATAGTGCGATTTACAAGAATCGTCCTCATCAACTACTATCTGAAATTGAAAAGACTTTTCAATAACTGCTTGTATTGAGACTGCTTGATATCAGTGAAAAGCGATTTTAATTATTCATCAGAAACTAGTAGGTAGAGCTAGATGAAATGTCTGCAGAAAATAAATTACAAAATTTTAACGAGTTTTTTGAGTGGGACAACAGTAATGGATAGCGTGACCTAAATGTGGTTTTCATTAACAAATTATTTTCAGCGTAATAACACTTCACAGGCAACTTTTTAAGTGTTTCCATTTAACAGCTAAATGTATTGTCTATCATTTACTGATAGTATTTTTGTTGATTTTTTATTTATGACTTAACATTTGTTTGATTCATTTCTAAAAGTGTTTTTATTCCTTTTTCTTCGGGCCTGCTCCCAGTTTATCTGGGACCAGCACAGTGTTTTTCATTAATATCGGGCAGACGTCATCAAGTACTCCACTCCCTTTTGATTCGCATCATATAAATCTCACCGTAATCGTTTAACCGTGTGGAGACGGCAGAGCAGAATACAGTTGTCACCACCCCCAATCTCACACACGGGGGTCGTTCAAGAACAACGATGAGTAACGTCGGTAGCCTCGTATACCATCTGGCAATATACTGCGATTTACGTGCCTGATATGTGGCAATAGGCTCGCCACTTATTACATGGGACCTAATTAACATAATTTTCTAAACCTGAGTAAGTGACAAATAGACGAGATTATGTATGAATCGTTTAAACCTCTCGACTGATCGGCGACAGACACACAGGAAACGACAATTACCACTTCAAGGCTCCAAGACCCTATTACCCACGTCGTAAAAGTTTAGAACGGTTGCAATAAAATGATGTGCCGAACTTTCTGCGGGGCAGTTTCCCTGTTGAGATGGCGGCCGTTAACACTAACCTCTTTAGTTTATTTTAATTATTTGGCATTTTAATTTCGGATATTAACATTTAACGACTCGCACGTTTCCCACTTCAATCGTATTTCACCAAGTGTGTGTTTCCGTAAATAGTGATTTTGATTGAAGCTCACAAAGAATATGTGGTTAGAAAAGTTCGAAAAACTAGTATTGTAGCGGGAATTGAACTCGCGTCCTCTGCAATCCGAACCCCGATTATGTAAGCCTCTTTCAATCGCTTTCGTCTGCCTGTCACTCTCACACTTTCCGATTATTTTCAATGAGTGAGAGTGGCAGGTAGACGAAAGCGATTGAAAGAGGCTTACATAATAACCCCGCCGCCGGGCAGATGCCTTTACCACTCGGCAAACCAAGACGATGCTTACATGATGAAGCTTACAAGTTCCATTGATTTACCGTGTTGGTGCCGGGTCCATCGTGTTGCATGGAGAAAAGTGACGAGTAGTTTAGAATTTGTAACCCAAGTGTAGGTTTACGGGGCACTTTCCCAACATGTCAACACTCACCTTCGCTACACCAACTTTTCTCTCTGCCTAGCCATATTTGGTAAGATAATGTGAGACACGCGTGCACCTTCTATGCTGGCCTGGGAGCGAACAAATAACGTAGAATAGGCCAGCCCCAACTCATCCCATGGGTGTCGTAAAAGTCGACTAAGGGAGATTGCCCGGTGTAGATCAATAAGCACCTTGGGGCACCCGAATGGTAGAAGGCAAACCACCAACAACAGCATACCGAAAGAGGGTTAGTGTCAGGCAGGCGGCCGGCTGTAAAACCTAAGCCAAAACCTTGAGCAGTATGGATTGGAATGTTGCCATTCTAATCACTCTCTCCGTTCATAGGTCTCTCGACATGGTCCGTTCCGTCTCTTTTCTATACATTCATTCATCACTAGCACCTTTACGGTGGGATGGATGATATGAATCAAAAGGGAGTGGATGGCTTGATGACGTCTGACATATGAATGGAAGAGGAAACATACTGCGCCGAACCCAGATAGACTGGGAACAGGGCAGAAAGAAGAAGAAGAATGTGAGACACGCGTTCCAATTCAGAACTTACGAAAGTTCTAGACAAACGAAGTTGTTCTTTTAGTATAGGGATTAAGCTAGCGAGGATAGGATAGAATTATGGATTTAGCAAGGGTAACCTCGCACCCACCTCAACAGCATAGGTGCAAACCAACAATGTACCTAGCCATTTTGTTAAGTCAAAATTTTAAATTAAGTACTTCATATTTTTGTAATAACTGTGGTCATTCGTTTAACCGACGAATAATGTCCGAATCACAGAAAATGTTTTTAGAACTAACGTTAAATTTAATTATAAACGCAAAAAGCGCTAATGAAAAGCGTAGGGCTGTCGTATTCTAATCCCGTTTTGATTTATTGGTCCACTCATTCTAAATAAAATGTGGTCCCAAAGACTTTCCGTGTTTAATGAAATAGTATACTGAAATAAATACTGTACTCACTCAGGTAAAAACATTGTACCAACGTGCCCTTTATAGAGTTGGGAATCGCAATTTCTACCGAGTGATAAATTCATTCTACACCTACGAGGTAATATAGAACTGTCTATTTACAGATGGGATGAGATATTTACGGTGGTGAATCGTCGACTCTCTCACGATGGTCTACGGAATATCGTCCTGATAGAATTCGATTCCGGGATCATTGGGCGAGTAAGCGATGCGACCTTCGCGTGTACGCATACAAACAACATTGAGTCGCGCGGCCGCGTCATGCGATTGTCAGTTAGGACACCTATCCGAGTTAAATATAGGTTTGATCGCGCGTTCGTACGAGTAAAATTCGCGCGAACCTGCGATGATCGCGCAATCTCGGTCTATTAGGAAGATTCCGACGACTCACGACCGTGATCATAGTTCCTAGTCCATCGCAATAGGCACTACCCCTACATGACACCTAAGTAGCTGCCGAAATAAAGTTTTTGTGTAATAGGTACATCCCCGCCTACACCCTTCGACGATAAACTAGAATGATTTATGTATTATTGACACATGAATGAATAACGATACCCGGAATTCGTTAAGTGAATGAGTCCCTTCGCAACAGGTGAGCTCAATTTCGAAGTTTAGGGAAGCTTTATGATACTTCATCTAATTGGGAAGCCATTTTCCTTGCTTTTCAACCTAAATAAATATCGAGCTGCAAAATAATATATTATGTGTTTATGAAATCGTAGTAGGTAGGTATACTACGTTATAATAAGAATGTTTATAGTCCCTTTCTATCTGATTGGATTTATTAAAGGACCATGTCCATGGAGACCGATCAACGGTCATCAACAAGACTGATTGGGATGACAACATTCTAATCCATACATTGCCCAAGTTTTTTACCAACCCAACCTGGATATGCTGTTGTCGGTGGTTTGCCCTCTACCATTCGGGTGCCCCATGGTGCTTATTGGCTTACAACAGGCAACATCCCTTAGCACATTTTTATGACACCCCTGGGATGAGTCCGGGCTGGCACATTCTTCGTTGTTTTGAGCCTGCATGGAAGGATCAAATTTTAATAATAATACTTTATACTCACTCTCAGCATCTCTACAGATTAGTACAAAAAAATACAGTGACTAGATCTAGGGATTTTATATATATTTACTCTGAAACTAATTATCAAGATTAGTGATTCCTCGAAGAATTTACAATAAGTATTCAGTTAAAGATAAAAACTTTTTCAAATGTATGTACTTATAATAATAATTTTCTATGTAATATACTTTTTCTTTGTAAATTATTTATACATATTTATAGACAAACGCCAACCCTAATTCCAGAGTTGTATTTGAACCGCATATCGTGCCCTGCCGTAGCCGCAATTTAGTTCGCGGTTAGCGGCCTACAACGCTGCTGTTTGCCGTCTAATTTAACTGCTGTTGCGATAATTTTCAATCGAAAACTCAATTGATGGGAACAAATAGCTCTGCGTGACACGCTAATTCGCTAGTATTGGCTGTCACTGTTTTTTTTAATGAGGGAATAATTCAATTCCGCCTAGAGGTAAATGGCTGTTTTGTCGTAGCTAACCCTGAGTCAGAAGAGGGGTTAGTAAAGTAAAAGAGGGGTAGGCAGAGGTAAATTAACACTCACTTTTCGCCAATAAGTATAGTTCCCATGAATGTAATAGGTGGAGAGCCCGATGACATCCATCGGGCACGTAAATCTCAGTATATTGTTACATACATACATAAATCACGCATATACCCCGAAGGGGTAGGCAGAGGTGAACTAGCACCAACGTTTCGCCAACTATGTCAAGTCCCATGTAATAGGTGGCGAGCCTATTTCCAATTATCGGCCACAAAAGTCGCAGTACATTGCTTGGTGGTATAAGAGGAACGCTGCTACCCATTACTCATCACTGATTTATCCTTAGTCGCGAGATATTTGAGGTGGTGACAATTGAATTCTACTCTGCCGTCACCACGCGGCAGTATATTGCTAGGTGGTATTTATTTATACTCTTGTGAGAGAAACGCTGCTGCCCATTACTCATCGCTGTCGCCTTTTGTCGCCTTCTACGACACCCGCGGGAGAGTTGGGGGTAGTGGTGACAATTGCATTCAGCTCTGCCGTCACCACACGGCTTTGTGACATAAAATTGAAACGCGCGAAATATCAAATTAGGGGAAATTCGACATTTCATTAGAATGAGGGCAACTGGGTGATGATGTCTTTATGATAATATAATTGTCTTTAAACCTTACTTTAAGCTAGGCCAATACAGCGAAAACTTAACGTCTAACGTTGAATCTCCCCGTACGCACATGTGAATATTGCATGCAGCAAATTAAACCATTACGCAGACTAACGCTGCCTTCTGGCAACTTTACGTCGGCACTAGCCCTTAATCGGGCAACTTTGGATGGCAATGGCGCAGGGTCGCCAATAAGGACGATACACTCCCTCTTAGCCAGTCTCCGTAGCCAGCCAAGTGCCAAACTTCCATATGAATACATAAGACGGTTAGTTTGTGATGCGTTATTGTGTTGTGGTGTTAGTACTATCTTTGTGTTATGAACAAAGGTCGAAGCTCCACCCGCGTTAGTTCTTGCCAATTTCAAACCTCCGGTCTACCATTGAGAGTTGAGTTTGATAGCACTGGGCTTGCTGGCCGGGCATTTTTATTATTTTTCAAATTAGCTTAAACGGTTTCTAAAATAATTTCAACAAATCATAAGACATGAACTTCTATTATAATATTTAACAAATTAATAAATTTTAATAAAAATATAAAACCTAATATAAAACTTTGGCCTAGAAGGTTGGTATGAGAGTGACACCACACGGTGCTGACACCACAGAACAATAAAAGAGGTTATCTGTTCTGTGGCTGACACCGTGGAACATTTTTATTTTGAATTGAAACAGTTAAATAATTAAATGCCATGTGGTGACGGCAGAGCAAAATACAATTATCACCATCTCTCCCGTGGGTGTCGTACAAGTACAAAGACTAATGATTAAGACAGCGATGAGTATTGGGCAGCAGAGTTCCTCTATACCACCTAGCAATGTACTGCGACTTTTGTGTCCGATAAATGGCAACAGGCTCGCTACCAATTACATGGGACCTAACTTAATTGGCGAAAAGTAGGTGTGGATAACAAACAACTCACGTTGCTGGCGCTTTTAGATTTCAGCAATGCGTTTAATTCCGTGGACTACGATATTCTAGTTGCTATTATGCGCTCTCTCAATATATCACCACTTGTGACTGACTGGTTTCATAGTTATTTGCATGGACGTAGACAGCGTATCCGTATTGATGATACTCATTCTGCCTGGACTGATATCCATGCTGGAGTCCCGCAGGGTAGTATCTTATCTCCTTTGTTGTTCTCCATTTTTATTAACTCCATAGCCAAATCTGTCTCTTGCTCATATCACATCTACGCCGATGATCTGCAGATTTATACTCAGACTTCTATTTCTGATTTACCAGCTGCAATTTCATTCTTAAATATTGACCTTGGCGCTATTGAGGGTTGGAGTAAGGCTTTTGGTCTTGTTTTAAATCCATATAAAACGCAGGCTATTATATTTGGGAGTCCATATTTTATTAAATGTATCGACTTTGACTGTATTTCCTCAGTCACGTTGAGTGGTATACGGATCCCATATGAAAAGAGTGTAAAAAATCTCGGTATCATCCTGGACCAATGCTTAACATGGAAACCACAAGTAGATAAGATCAGTAGAAAGGTATTTGCCGCTTATGGTTCACTTAGACGTCTCCGTAACTTTTTGCCGATTAGCACTAAAGTGAATCTTGCCCACTCGCTGTTACTCTCTTTGCTTGATTATACTGACGTATGTTATTGTGACCTTACTGAAGTACTTCTTGATAGGCTTGAGCGTCTGCAGTACCTATGTATATAGTTCGTTTATAATTTGCGTAAATTCGACCACGTGTCGCAATTTCGCACCAAACTCAACTGGCTTTCTATTCGGCAGCGGAGGGACTTACACGTTCTTTCACTACTCTATTCCATTCTTTTCCTCCCAACGTCACCGAGTTACCTTCGCAGCTTCTTTACTTTTCATTCCTCTTCTTTGAGTCGCCCGCTGCGTTCCTTGTCCAATCTTACTCTTAACTTTTCTTTACATAGTACCAGTTTCTTTTCATATTCCTTTTCCGTGCACGCTGTCCGGTTATGGAACTCCTTACCTGAAAGCATTAGACGAGCTCGCACTTTGTAGTCTTTCAAGCGCTTAGTCACTAACCATTTCTCAATTCCTCCAAACCTCTATATAAGTAGTTTTATGTAAGTTGTAATGGTTTGCTGTTTATATTTAATGTAGTTTATAAATTAGTTGTTTATTTATTTATTTCTTAGGGCACCACTGATTTTTATATATTTAAAATTTGTCTATTACCAAGGTTGCCTGAAAGAAATTGCTTATAGCAATAAGGCCGCATATTGTCCATACATGTCTATTGCTCTTTGTTCTTTTTATAATTTTTGGTACTGTGTGCGAAATAAAGAATATTTGTTTGTTTGTTTGTCGTTTTAATTCACCTCTGCCTACCCCTTCGGGGATTTAGGCGTAATTAAATATTAAAATTCGACAACAGTCCGATCCCCTGTTCAGCGACCATCACCATACCCTTACATTCACAATTATTACACTGAAGCATGTACATACGCAATTAGCGTAAATTTTAATGTGCACGGGCCTGATGTACCTTAGTGTTATTCACCATGTACATTACAAATTCCATTGTATTTTAGATGAAGTATGTTATACGTTTGAACAAACGAGGTGATACATTGAATTTCCAATAGAGCAAACAGTGTGAATTATTTATTCCGCAGTACGTTAGAATGAAACAAGGGTTAGTGACTTCTGTTGAAAACAACAAAGCCGAATAATGAGAAGATAGCGACATCAAAAATTTATCACTTTGTGTGTGAGTGTTGAGTCTAAGAGCTTCTGATTAAGCCTATAGACCCGTCACGGTTTCGTGGAAATAAAAATTGTGCCTTGGCTTTGTCTTCTGATAAAAGGTATGATTGCAAGAAATATTTATTTTTTATTTATATTTATGTTTCCCCGGAATCGCGACCTGTACTACAAACAATTCAAATTTAAAACGAAGCAAAATCCACAACAGCCCCAGTGTCCTTAAATCGCTTCGCAGACGCGGAGATATTCCCCTTATAATTGTCAGCGTTGCGGAAGAAACAGAGGTCGCTCAAGAAACCCAGACAGGCATAGAAGATAAATTAAGAAAGTAAACAAAAATATTGCAAATCTAATTACTGGAGGGAAATGCTCCTAATATTCCTCAGAGTTGCCGGAAAAAGCGCTACGTGACGGAGCCTTGCACGAAATAAACAGAGTTTTACAAGGAAATGAACTAACTTCCCCGGCTGATTCGACTTACGGCCTGTTGTAATTTGTGGCTGGTTTCATGAGTGGCCGCATGATTCGAACACACCCGTTTGGGGTTGAGGAAAGTGGTGCTTTAAAAGGAGATATGTGCGCTTGAATAAGCCGTGTGGTGACGCTAAGATCAGAATACAGTTGTCACTGTCCCCAATCTCTCCCGCAGGTGTTGTCAAAGTGACTGAGGGTTAAAATAGAGAGACGTAGTTCTCTCTTCTTCTCTTTATTCTTTCTTTATTTTACAAATATGTAAGTGTTTTTAAATTTGCACCAAAGACCGAACGATAATCGGTCTTGAAGAATCGAATACAAGAAGGATGGAAAAGCAGATTTAGAGCTGTTTAAGGAGTGAGAAGTGTAAGTCTTAGATATTTTCCTTACCAGGATCTTACAGCAAACAGCATCGTCGTCTTGAAGCAATGGGATAAGGTCGAAAAACCTACAGTCTCGCGTTTAGAGTGAAAACATGAGCCCAAACTACAATTCTAATGATCATCGTCTTCATAATGCACTAGCCTTATTTCAATTGGAATCAGCACATTGTCATATTTTTCTATGCCGTCCAATTAATTGTCACCCTCAAAATTTATGTATTGAATTTGTATTACAAGAGAAAATAAAAGTTAATCTTAAAATAGATTATTGATTTTGCGTTAGCTATTAACTACGCATATTTTATTCAGTGAGTGTTATTCATAATGGCTATGCGATCATCCCAAAGTACTGTAAAGGCACGAAACCGCATAAGTACACTAATTGATTTAAACAAATATCCAATTGCGGCAATCATACCGCAATTCGTGAGACAAACAATTAATTGAATAAGTTATAAGTAACAAAGTCCATCGGTGCTTCCGATATCGCCGTCTACTTTTCATCACAAAGGCTCACAACGGTAAATTATAATATCTCCTGGGGAACTTCGGTGAAATTTCGAATCCTTTTCAGGGAACTTGTTCGGAATTCGTTGAGGGGTCTTAGTGGCTTATTTGTTGATAGACTAAAAATAAATATGTAATTTTCTGACAAGCAAAGCCTTCGATGTTGGCCAGGGAAAAAAATTAGTAAATTTTGCCCCAGCCTAGAAGTATGTTCGGTGTATACAAAATAATGTCCGGTGTATACAAACCTACAAACCTTATAAGTATCTTGGGACATCCCTATGGTGGAGGTCAAACCCATACCTCAAATAGTGTTGGTGTCAGCCAGACGGCTGACTGTAAAACCTAATTCAGAATCGTGTGGAGAATGTCTCGAAAAGTCATCCCAATCACTCAATTATCCGTTCATCGGTCTCTCAACACAGTCCAGCACTTTTCCATATGATTTTTTTCATCATTAACAACTTACCGGTGTCCGACCCCGAATAATTTAGGAGCAGGACAGGTCTGGGACAGGTCTGGAGACTGGTGAATTGCCTCGCGGCGCCCCAGACACTCTCCACTCAAAGGGCTAGGGGACACCGGAGTTGTTTAGTGGCGTTCCCAACTGCAGATAGTCGGACGAGTCCCACACACGTCAGCCGCCTAGCCAGCGGCTGGCATGGTGCGTAAATGTAATTTTCCACTCCGCAAAAAAAAAAAAAAAAAAAAGGAGGAGGACAGGTGATAGTAAAATATTGACTTGACGTTGATGAAGATTTGCCCTTTTGCAAAACATTTGCCTTACCAGTATACTAGCGATAACAAGCGATCGACCATTCGACCAAACCGGCCGTCCACGTCTAATCAATATTTTACAATGACATGTCCTCGAGTCGTGGTTGTTGATATGTTTATGAAGTATAATAATTATGTATAAGTCACCCAGTATCCATAACACAAGTACCCACTACTTTGGGCTGGAAGGTAAATATGAGTGTAAGAAATATTTTATTATTAATTAATAAGTAAACTAAATACTATCGCTCTACAGAATGAAAACCAATATCAATCATTTTGTATTAAAACAAAAACTAATGAAGGTCGCCAGCCCGTAAGAATGGCTGGTCTAAATGAAATCGTTAACAGGTCTTTTCTTAAAAGAAAGGAGAAAATAAATATCTGCAATTTTATTCTGGCACTGAACAATAAGTGTCAGGATTCTTTCTGAATTATTCCACGGCCCCTGAATTACGTCTAAGTGTAATATTCTTCTAAAGAGGTACTGTTCTATTGTTGGGAGAGATATATTTTATATCTCTGCTTTGAACGGTGGGAATAAAAAAAAATTTGGAGAAGATGTATTTTATAATTAGGCAGTGATAATAGGACCCAGGCTTAACAATTCACTTAGATTACAATGGTAATATATTATTAAGTTGTATAGAAAGAAACATTCTCACTGTGTTGTCTGTTTTTAATAATGAAATAAAGCCTTTTATTTTTTATTTTATGCTATGATCGTGGAGCGCTTTTTTGTCACCAACATTTCCCTTAAAAGTTTGGTAAATTTTGAGTTTATTTTAGAGATAGCATTGTAAAATGTAATAGGTCGATCACCATACAAACCTATCCTATCCTAAAAGAAAAACGTGATTTATGTATGTTATTAATTAATCAATAGACGACTTTTTTATTAAAATTTAATATTACTCAAGTATAATTACTCAAGTATAAAGTACCTACATAATATTGCACATCGACCTTGCAAAAGAGACAATAGACTAATTTTGGCTTCGTAGAGCGTTATCTCTAGTTCTGAATTCAAATTCTGATAAACCATAAATAAATCTAATAATGGATGGGCATGGAAATTAGCATTCGTTTGTATTCGGAAATGCGATGATTGGCGATGTGCAATATTTACCGCCGGGTTTTCTGTTTTCCAGCGAGTC
Source organism: Cataclysta lemnata (assembly GCA_963931975.1). Lineage (NCBI taxonomy): Eukaryota > Metazoa > Arthropoda > Insecta > Lepidoptera > Crambidae > Cataclysta > Cataclysta lemnata. The sequence continues at coordinate 7,195,164 of OZ008348.1, read as the reverse complement.
CCAATATTCTATCTGCAGTTAAAAGTAAGCTTACTAAAGTTTAGTTCCCTGGCATTTTTTGTTATATTACGATAAATAACAGAAGTTGCTAAGCAACTAAGCTGTAGTACGTCTGTCTTCTACTGCTGTCGTTAGAATATTGGGACCCGTCGTTAGCAATTTAATCTCTTTGAGTGAGTTCTAGTCAATTAACAATTTACAATTCCAGGCCAAACCCAGACATTTCACAAGTTACAGCTTTTTTATCATCGTGTCTAAGTAAGAATGGCAAAAAAGGTACCTACTTCAATTATTGGTTCCGTACAGCGTGAAGGAAGTAAATCCAGGTGTTTGTAATTGATTGGGTGCCGAGTGCTCGGTGCAGCCACTGGTATTAATTGCGGAGTTGAGTGCGATGGCTATATACACTCCGGGTTATTAACAATGCCCGTAAATTGTACAGATGTCTATTAAAACTTTTTAGTATTACAGCTATTGGTGAAAGATGAAAGTAGTGTAGCCGTGTGGCGGCGGCAGAGAAGAATACAATTGTCAACTTTTTGGTATTACAGCTATTGAGATAGATGAAAGTAGCCTAGCTGTGCGGTGACGGCAGAGCAGATTAGGTACAACAAGCATGATGACTTGTTTTGAAAAACTACACCATGTTTTTCTTACGTGTCTACTTTAACCAAAATAAATTATATTTTTGTTAAAACTTTCGATTTTGATAGAAAAAACATGTTTTGAATAATGCAACTTAAAATTTCCGCCAAAACGCCAAAATAGCAATGGCGTCTGTGTGACGACACTATTCCGTAAAAAAGCCAGTTTCTATAATAAAGTCGTGAATTTGATTGGAAAATAAAATGTCAAAACGGAGATAACTAAATAATGACGTCACGCGGCGTTTCGGCGGATTGCTAAGTTTTCTACTTTTATTTTTATAAAATCAATATCAATCACAAGTATATTCTGATAACAAGTGACTATTAACGAATCTCCTAATCCTAAATTATTATTATAAATCATTATATCAGTGATTCTTTGTTAGTGTCATCATCCCTATTGTCACCACCCTCATAACTCACGCGGGTGTCGTACAAGGCGACTAAGGGTAAAGACAGTGATGAGTAATGGGCAGCAGCGTTTCTCTTAGTACCACCAAGCAATATACTGCGATTTTTTACGTTCCCCATAGATGTCAATAGGCTCACCACATGGGAGCTAATCTAATTAGCGACAAGTAGGTGGTTATTCACCTCTGCTTTAGGGATATAGACGAGATTTATGTATGTATGAAATTCATCATCATTACCAGCTCTTTAATATCCCCACTGCTGAGTCACAGGCCTTCCCTTTGGATGGAATGACCTAAATTATTAGATTATAAAGGGATATATGGGCCAGCACCCACCACGCTGGCCCAGTGCGTGTTGGTAGGTATTAACGACTGCAGATGCAGCCGGGAACAACAGCTTAACGTGCCTTCCGAAGCACGGAGGAACTCGAGATAATAAACTTTTGGTCACACATTCAATGACCAGCCTCAGCAAACATTGCTTAGTTTACGTAATCGCTGGCCGAGCGCGCTATGCCGCTGTGCTAGCAAGCTCCGCCAGTATAAATTAAGGAACGAAAGTAGCGAACGTTATTAAGCACTGAGAAAAAATTGTTGTCGTAGAAGAGTAAATCCAAAGATAGAAGCAAATCCAGGTGTTTGTAATTGATTGGGTGGCGAGAGCTGGGTGCAGCCCCTCGCATTAATTGCGGAGTTCAGTGCGATGGCTGTACACTCTCCAGGTTATTAACAACCCCCGTAAATTGTACAGATACGTATCTTCTCATAACCGCACGATTGCCGTTTCATTATTTACTCTATACTTGCAGAATGAAACAACGGATGTGTTGCGGAAGTACCACCTCATTGGATTACGTCGAGTGCCGATATTACTTGTGAAGAACGGCTTTATTAAATACCTTGAGGCCTGTAGCGATTTTACCAGGGCAAATGCCATACGCGTCTTTAGTAGCTAAAGAGACATAACTCTAACTGCCGCACTCAGAGACGTCAAACATATTTAATGGGTACTTAACGTCAAAAAAAATCATTTAAATCCAGACCATAGACCTGGCAAGAATAGCGACTATTTTGAATTGTCATTTTTTGACATTAATTACTCATTAACGTTATTTGACGTCTCTGAGTGCGGCAGTTAGAGCGCTTACGCACTACGTCCGATCCGAATCCTATATTTTGACGGTCCGTTGTAGCCGTAGAACTATTTCTATGGTAAATTGCGCACTACATCCGATCTCTGTCCGAGTTTTCTAGACCAATAATTTTTTCTCGGATTCGGATCGGATGTAGTGCGTAAGCGCTGTTAAGGTCGGTAATTTCCTTAAGATTAAGATTTTGGTGGTTAGAAAAAGAATTTCGAAAAATTATGGTCTTGAGGCGGGAATCGAACCCGCGTCCGCTGCTATCCGGGCAGGTGCCTGACCGCTCGACCACCCAAGACCGAGCTTGGGTGGCCGAGCGGTCAGGCACCTGCCCGCCTCAAGACCATAATTTTTCGAAATTCTTTTTCTAACCACCAAAATCTTTGTCCTAATTTTTCTAACATTTATATAATGTTAAAATTAAAATCGAGTAGTTCCTTAAGATTACTATTCATCATCTTCCTGCCCTGTAGGCCTATTCGCTAAATTTTTGACAATTGAGAGTGATGATCACCGATCTATTTACTTGTCCATTACTGTTTTTACAGGACAAGTGTCACAATAGCGTTATAGTAAAGTAGTAATGGATCAGTAAATAGTTTAGTGATTATCACGCTCAAGTGTCAAAAAAAGTTAGCGAATAGGCCTACTGTTCCTAGTTTATCTAGAGTCGCACCTGTATATTTCCCTTTCAATTCATATCGGCCAGACATCATCAAGCCATCCACTCCCTTTTGATTCATATCGTCCATCACACCAATTATGGAGGTAGAATAGTTATTCTAGATTTTTGTATAAGTCTCATAAATAGAAGTTTGGTTCGGATTACATCACCAACACTTTCTTTTGATATACGAGATTGAACATTAGGATTAGGTATCAACAGAAACTTACGTTTTATGTCCATAATAATTACGAGTTTGATTGCGAAAAATATGAAAGAAAAATATTCACTTACACACATTATTGCCCCACCTAATCCTAATGTTGATTAATTACCTAACTGCGATGACAACCCCTAGCTAGGTCTTTCACTATTATGGAATCGCTTAGTAATAACTGTTAGCACTGATATTTGGCTCCCTCAGAGTTAATTAAGGATACGAAGTGGACTTTTAGGATAAGAGATTACTAAATCAAATATAATTAATTATACACTCTTATGGAATGATTAACCTCTTTATGGAAAAATAAATTGGGCATAATACCTAATATTTCCAAATACATAAATACCTATTTAAGAAATAATTTTAATGTAATGATTTTTAATTACGATACAAGAACGAAATAAGGTCAAAAGTGAAATCTGTCATGTGCATGAGGACAGTGATGAGATTGGATAAAGCGAAAGAAGTATGAAACACATATTTATTTACATAATTTTCTCTGGGTAACATTAATGGAATTTTCGAAAAGCCAAATTTGCCTGATCATATTCAAAAGTAACTTAAAATATTTTCATTTTAATATTTACTAGAAGCTTTGTCGTGGGGCAACAGTTGAATCCATGAATAATAAAAACAAAATAAGTAGTACTACCTATTAACTAAATGGACGTTCTAACCACAAAGGGAAGGTACACGTTTGACGGAAAAGCGAATTTTGGTCTTTTATACAGAACTAGAACAGCACCAAAGGCTTCAGCTTTTATCGGTAGAATTTCTTTTTAAAATAAACTATTGCGAATTTTCACTGTCATTACATAAATATATTTTTTAAATAAATAAATATTTTACACGCACACCTGTCATCTAGCCCAAAGTAAGTAGCCTAAGCACTTGTGTACCAGATGACGGACATATTTTTAATATAATTATGTATATAAATGTTGAAAATATACTACATAAACATATACACAACCATGACTCGGAAACAAACATTTGTGGTCATCACAAAGTTTGCCCCTACCAGGATTCGAAACCGGGAACTCTTGGCCAATACCCAGCAATCTGACCATTCGACCAAGGCGGCTGTCAAGTTTTAGTCAACTGTTAGTTTTATCATATTCTATAAATCAGTACAAAGATTTTGGGGTTAGAAAAAGAATTTCGAAAAATTATGATCTTGAGGCGGGAATCGAACCCGCGTCCGCTGCTATCCGGGCAGGTGCCTGACCGCTCGGCCACCCAAGACACTAATTAACTTGCCGAAATTCTTCTAACCTTTACACTTCACGTTGTAAGCCAACGGGTACCCTCGCAATGTAGAAATAAATTTCAAACATTCCAAAGCAGATA